>OY756210.1:33299835-33899835 GCA_963576795.1 Metopia argyrocephala
TGTAGCTGAATAACCTTTGACTTTAAGATTTAAGACGAAATAGGCAAATTTAATTCTCTTTGTTTTAAAAACCATTTACACAGAGTTTTTTCCATTACTGGATACTCACAGACTCTAATTACTATAGGCTTTCCTGGGCCGGATTCAGCATTTGTAACAAATTTAATTAATTTTGATTTATTTTGCTTAATTCTGGTTATTGTTGATTTATGCACATTGTATTCCTGGCATAATGCTTTGACCGATATATTTTTTCAAGTTTATTCAAAATTTCACTCTTTTGTTGAATGGCTAATTACTGCACTTTTCACCTTCACCATTTTTCTGAGTTTTTAATACTGTGACTGATCGCGAAAATCTTTTTACCAAACTGTAAAATAATGCAAAAACTATCCAGAGGACAAAATAAAAATAGAGTTAATACAAATAAGATGTGCGTCACTATAAACTGTAACACATCAAAAGTCAAATAAAAACTGACTGGAGTAAGCTAGAGTTAAAAATAAAACAGTTTTATTTTGCATTTTTATTACAGATTTATATTCTGTATTATTTTATTTAAAAATTAATTTAATTTTATAAAATTTTTTATTTTATTCATTATGCCATCCATAAGCAATGTTATAGTGTTTTCGGTGTTTTTTTTGGTACCAGCTGTCCATTTATATCGAAAACTAGCAATGGTTTTGGGAACAGATGTACTCCTCTTTAGTTCTCTTTTGACCAGAGCCCAATATCTTTCAATAGGCCGCAGCTCTGGGCAGTTTGGTGGGTTAGCCTCTTTTGGAACAAAAATAACATTATTTTTATTATACCAGTCTATTGCGCTTTTACTGTAGTGACATGTTGCCAAATCTGGCCAGAAGAATGTTGATATGTTGTGCTGTCTTAGAAATGGGAGCAACCTCTTTTGAAGACACTCTTTGATATAAATATCTGAGTTTATTGATCCCAATGTAACAAACGATGCACTTCTGTTGCCGCAGCTACAAATAGCCTGCCAAACTAGGAACTTTTTGGGAAATTTTGATAGTTTTTTAGTTCGGAACTCTTCAGAAACATTGCCTCTACTATCCGCTACATAAAACTCTTGGCCAGGAAGCTGCGCAAAGTCTGCATTAACGTAAGTTTCATCATCTATTACACAACATTCGAACTTTTGAAAAATTATTTTTTGAGGAGTTTTGCTCTTTTTATTGCTTCAATATTCTTCTTAGCATTTCTATCCGGAACTTTTTAAACTTTAAATGTTTTAAGGCCAGCTTTAGCTTTAACTCGGCGCACAAAACTTTCCGAACATTGCACGCGCCGGGCCACTTCGCGACCAGAAATGTTTGGAAGAGCCAGCAAAAGCTTCTCAACTTTTTGGCTTTCGCGTCGTTCGTTACCAATTTTGCTTTACCTGTTCCAGGCTTTCTTTCAATTTTTAGGTCTTTGTTGAACTTTTTGACCACTCTGGAAACACATTGCCTGGTCACGTGGACTTCCCTAGCAACTTTTGTATAACTCCAATATGGTTTTTTTTGAATTATTTGAATAATTTTTGTATGCACTTGTCTTTGATTATCCATTGTTATCTACCTAACAAGTCAAATTTGACAAACTGATACATTTTAAAATCTGACACATTTTTCAAAGATATTGTGATTAAGAAAAATAATTTTGATTAAAGGTGAAAAAAGTTATTAAGAAAAATGGGTGTTACACTTTATAGTGACGCACATCTTAGTTGCGTTTATTGAGATAAATTTTTTAAGAAGTTGCGTTGACTGAGTCTACAATGCATTTGATTCAGGTGTTGCGTTAATCGAGTTGTTGCCCATAACGAGAGTTGCAGTAATCGAGTTCGCACTGTATTTATTTCATATTACTATTTATTATTTTTTTTTATTTTTGAATAATTAAAACTAAAGGTTTTACAAAAAAGTTATACTTGTATTTTTAATTTTCCCTTGCTTGAAAAATATAGGATGAGTGTGGTTCTATTGTAACGAACACTAGATTAGTGGCATATTTTCTTAGTTATAAGTTTAAATATTCTGTTAAAAATGTCTTGGTTTGTAAAAAGTTTAAAGATAAATTAAATGTTTTCCATAAACAAAACTATATAAGTACTTACATATATATATTTAGTATATATTTTTTAATAAATAATTTTGATTTTTATTTTATAGGCTGAGGACAATGTACGTACTAAACAGTGGTATACCCAATTGCAATATCATGCTCAAGGCATGGGGGCCTGGCGCAAAAGACGCAATGCTTTAGCCAATATCATGATAAATGGCATGTTAACACGCAGTTAAATAGAATCAATGCAACTTTTTGTTTTATTTTTGTTTTATTTTTTTTATTATTTCTTAAGAAATATTTTACGAAATGTACATACATATGTACATGCATATGTATATGTAATTTGTGTATAAATTGAAAAGAAAATCAATATAAATTAAAATATACACATATATGTATTATATAAACAACAAACGACTAAATAATTTTTATAAATATATTTCTTTTCATATATCGTATGAAGTACTTACTCGTATTTTAATATTTACATAACACTATATAATATAAACGACATACTGATATAATTACTTTTGTATTGCATAAATATTTTATAAAATTTTAATGAAACACTTTGTTTTCTCTCTCATTATGATATATTTTTTTATATAATACGAAATAAAATTAAGGGTTTTATAGCTGTGTAGTAGTAGTATTTTAATAATAGCGTTAATAAAAATGCACTTTAAAAATTTGTTTTATTAAATATATAAATTTTATTATTTCTTTTTTTATGTATATGCACATGAAAACAACACTAACAATTCGATCTATTATTTTACTCAGTTTATATATTATAAATATATACATATATCTCTCTCTCTTATTGTTATTATTATTATTATTAAAAATTATAAAAGAAAAAGTTATTAAAATATTTATAAAAATCTAAGTATATGTGGTTCATGCTCTGGCATACTTATAAAATATACAAAAAAAAGCGTAAAATTGTATTCAAAATTATTTACTTTAATGCATAAATAAAAACAAGAGTATATAAAAATAAAATGTTAATGCTTTCTTAATCTTATACATACTTATTAGGGTGATAACTTTTTTTTGGACAATATTCTCGCCAGGGGTTTTCTAATGGCAAATATTGTATTAATGATAAAAAACACAATTTCAGTTCAATTTGGTAAAAAAAACCTTACGCACCGACAGCGATTTCTAAAAGGCCTTTAATATATTTTTTTTTAATAATTTTTTAAAATATGGTTTATACATATGTAAGTATGTAAACAAATAATAACAATAATTTTAATATCATCTTCCTTTGACATTTTGTTTAATTCATGTAATGGTATATCAACGACAGATATATTTCTACAGTTTTTAACAACCTCATGAAATTTAGTTAAGTTTTTGGTCCAAATCTTGGAATTTTTTTCAACACTTATTTAGCTTTTCTTACAATTCATTTTTACCAAACCGATTTAATTTTTTGTTTTAAATTATAACCAATATATGAAAATGACAAGAATTGCCATGAATTTTTATTAAAAAAAAAATAAAATAAACTATGTGAAAACAGATTTTTTTATATAAAAAACTGCAAAAAAAAAATATAGCGGAAATTAAAAGCAAATTTGGAAAAAAAACTATTCCATTGACTCGAAAACGGACTTTACTATTGAAATCTGCATGCCGTTAAGGCATCAAAAAAAATTTTTTTTAACTTTGTTTGATTCAAAACTTTAACGCGTTCGGTGCGTAACCTTTTTTAACGATAGCGAAAAACTAAAAACGCAGCTCTTAATATTTGTCCATGCCGTACACGATTTTGCATGGGGAGATTTGATATTTGCAAAAAATTCAAAAAGTTTTTACCCTAATACTTATGTATAAGTATATAAAACGTATTTGGGTATGCGAAAGGTGGGATATTATGGTCTCTCCCAAGCTCGAAAGATTCTTACTAACTATGCGTGCTGTCTGAACGGTTCTTGCATATCTGTTATGCCAGCAATGTTTTTTTTTTTTGAAATAGTGATCATCATGTCTTTTCCTTAAAATATTTGCTAAATTTAATAATAATTTATGTACACAAGTCAAGAGCCCCGGGTTCAAATCTCAGCTCTGACATCTTGAAAAAGCAAAAAAAAAAGAATTATGAAAAAAATATTTTTTTCGGCGACTACCTCTCAGCAGCCTTCTGGCAAAAGCTCTGAGAGTAACTGGTTGCCATGAACAAATTTCTCAAGGCTGTCGTTCGGAGTCAACTTTAAACTGTAGGTACATGTACTCAGAGATAAAAATTAGCACACACAACATAGATGCTGCGAGAAGCTCGGCCGTAACTCTTAAACAGGGTTGTAGGGGCCAGTTATGTATGTATGTAAGTACACAAATATATAAAACAAGTGTACTGAGTGCAACAATACTCGTTTGAATTGCATACATATGTACATTTGTATGTATGCTCTGTATTAATCTGGTAAGCAAAACTGTTTCCTATTGAATCTGCTTATAGAAAGCTACGAGTGCCTGTATTTTCCCCTCCAACTGTTTCAAGCACATACTAGTAGTTTTTTTCCAAAAATATTTTACTCCGAAAAATAATTTCTTAAAATAAATTTAATAGAATTTTTTACATAAATACTCCACTAACTAACTAACTAATAACACAGAAGATTACTAAAATCTACAGTGGAGTATGAAATATTACACAATCATATAAATATACATATGTATGTACGTATAGTGGACCACATCAATTGCAATATAAACTGCAGAATAAAATGTTCCACTTATTTTACTATACCACATATGCAAATAGTTTGGCGTGCATTACATTTGTAACAATTTTCTTTATTAATGTCAATCAAGTAAAAACCACGTTACGAATAACTCTACTGATAGGTAAACGTATACTAATTACCAGGGAAACCAAAAATATGCTCTAAAAAAGTGTTTTATGCGCATAAAATATGCATTAAAAATATTGAAATATGATCTTAAATATAAAAATATGCTGTAAAAAAATACAGAAATGGCTTTTAGTTCTTAAAAAACAAGCTTTATTCAAGATTTCAAACAAACAACAACAGAAAAAATTTAGTTCAACTTATTATGAGATCTTTGCCAATAAATATGTATCTGTAAATACAACATATACATATATACATACATATATGTATATATGTATGTAAGAGACAGAGTTTTACTTTTGAACACTTAAGACAATATTTTGCAGTTTATTTAAATGGTAAGATGTCTACGATAGTGCTTTATTTTACAAAAAAAATATATACATATATATCGTCGCAAGTATTAAAGAACGCTGTTACTGAAAAAAATCGAAAATACTTTTTTTGCATCATTTTTATCAGAAAAAAAATATGCATCGATTGGTCCCGGTCCCACATTTCTACGATGAATATACATTGACTTACGCCGTCTCGTTTCGAAAAATACCAGGTTTTTTGGCTCTGGTGAACATTTAAGGTTTTGTCAGTTACAGCTTTCTTTAATTCCATCGACAATATAAACATAAATATTTTACCACAGTAAGCCCTTCATTTTTAGCTATGATTTGTTTGAGCTTAAGTTCAACAATAAATTTTGTATTACAATCTTTTATTTTACTAATATTTTAAACGGTCTCAGCTAGAACGGCGTATTGCTCAATTAATGTAAGACCAGTTACTTGTAATACATTTTTCAAGAAAACCAAAATTTGAAGCAATGAAAATCTATTCCCCTTATGTGTTTACATTTTTTATTATGCCTATAGCCATTTTAATATGCTGAGACTTTGTACTGTTTACAGCACTTAGTACTGCTAGAAGTTTTTTATAATTGTGTACGTAGAAATTAACTGCAGCAAGCCCAGTTCCACAAGGATATATAGTATATGTAACTGACTCGGGCGGTAGTGGAAAGTCCGAATACATATCTTTCAAAATAAAATTCTGCTTAGAGCTTTTAAAAACACTTTTTTTACATGTCCTTACCTTACCTGCTTACCTTTTCATATTAATTTTGAATACATTAGCATGAGCTTTGCAGTCTTTGCAGCTGTGCATGTTACATGTGTTACTTTAGAGTAAAACACCTTTATTGCGTTGCCTTAATGTTTTGGTTTTATTCCGTTGTATTAAGCTGCTATGTGTAAGAACTAAAGCAATATAAAAGCTTTGTGCATTAGAGAATTGAAAAATTTCAATTGTGCAGCAAATTTCAATTATCGAATGAGTGAATTTAAAACAAAACTTTTTTTATGGAAACATCTAAATATGCATCAAAAATGTATAAAATGCTCTTTAAGGGGAAATTTATGCCAAACATATGCTATTAAAGTTGAAATATGCAAAAAATTTTGTTAAGAGCAAAATATGCACAAATATGCTCTAACAAATCGTTGCCAAATTTAATAGAAACTCATGAAACGGATAAATACCTCACACCTAAGTTCATAGGTCGCACCAGAAAAAACATGCAATTGCATATTCTTGGTTTCCCCGCTAATTACATATATACTTATAAGTATATGTATATATAAAAAATATCTACAATACAATACATTCAATGCCATTTTTAATACTTCTTCTACATACACTTTAATACTATAATTGTAGTATTACAATACTATCTTTATAGACATTTTCAGATATTTTGGACGTAATTCGCTATCATTTTGTTAAGTTTGAAAGGAATCAACAACGTCAAATCAATGCCAAGATGTTTAGAAGGTATTTAATACTCGTACACATATGTATGTACGAGTATGTGCATATCTAAATGCTTAAAATACCATTGAGATTTTAACTGTAGCCAAATTAAAAATGTGAGAAACTTAACTTATAAAAAAGAGGCCGTTTGATTTTCTAATAGTTATACGGTGGAAAAGGAAATAAAACAATTGCAACTGGCATCCATTATGAGAGTGTTAAGTATATCAGTCACATACTCACATACACGTTCACACGTACATACATAAGTATATGTATATTTACAGAAATAGCATAATGAAGAAAGTACAAGAGGTGTCATGAAAAAACCTGATTAAAAAGACAAAAGTTTATTTTACTTTATGGTAGAAGCTGATATGAGGACCACAGCTTAAAATCAGCGCATCAACTTTGCGACTGTCCTACCCTGTTCATAGATTGGCCCAAAATATTTGTCACTTTAATTTTTAATGATCGTAGTTGCTTGCAAATATAACGTCAAGTGGGATTATGCAGTTCTTTTCTTTTTGCATTCTTTCGACTACAATGTGCTATTGTTATTAATGGATTCTATGAAATCAAAACGGTAAGAGCTGTTGATGTTGTTTGCATTTGTTTCTTTCCATTTGAAGGAAGTTATTGCAATCGGTTCAGGGATTTCAGAAACCACAATTGCAAAACGTTGTCTTCATGCGATTGATCGTTTATATCCTGTAACATGAAATCGAGTGTTTTTTTTTTTTTTCTTCAAAGACAAATAATATTTAATTGCACTATTTTTTCAACATTTAGAAAGTTTACGGGAATGAATGTGAGAAAATATTAAAACATTGTCACATTTTAAAACTAAAACAATTTCAAATCTTAATCGAGTTCAAGTTTATTCGTTTTCGATTTATAGTTCCGCCATTAAACATTACGAATGACTTGCACAGTTTTGCCCAAATAATCACCACGCCTCTCTTTCTTCAATAACTTATGAGGAACAAAAATTTTAATCATATAAGGGGAGAAAGTTTGAATGATAAAGCAAAAAATTTTTAAGATGATAAACGTAATGGATATTACACTACTTGCAAAATTAAATGCCTTTTTATTATCATATGTTCTGTCGAAGATAACGGTATGAACGAGGTAGTGAAAGCTCCTTCTGCAAAAAATGCTCGAAATATATTGGAAAAACGAAACGAAGAAAAAAATATGTCTGCAAGAGAGTGCCCAGACATTGGAATCCTTGTTGTAACCACTTTCTATCCTAGTTTGCTTGCTTACAAGCAAATTTTTCTGGATCCAAGTACTCTGGGCACTGGGATGACAGGAGAATTAGACTACTTGCTACAGAACATACCCGATTTTTGTATTAATATGTTTTTCGTTAGCCAAGTCTCACATATTATAATATATTTAAAATGTATTCAATTTTCAATTTATTTATTCGAGGCAAAATCGGAAAATCGTTAGATATATCTGGGCCAAACTTTTTTATTTCAGTTGAAACAAAGTAACTTTAAACTCTTTAGTTTTGAAAACAAAATCGCTACGTTTTTGTAGTCTAACATAGAAAAAACTGAGAGACTTATGTCAACTACACAGTCAATTACTTTTTCTTTTAAATTCCTCCGATTAAAGAAAATTGTTAAAACAATTATTTTTCATTAATTCCAACACTCAGGGGACGACCCCTACACATGCAGTTCATTGTGTTGGTCTAGGAAAATATATTGTGGGAAGGGGGAAAGAGGGAGTAGTTCTTGTGGATATTTAATTTATTTATTTATTTATTTGATCAAAGGAGTTATTGATTCAATTAATAATTAATTGATAATATTTTAAGTTTTTAATTAGTTGTTGTTTTTTTAGGTGTGGTAAACCGCCTGCAATAATTTAAAAAATATTTTGGTGACTAATAGTAACCTTATAAATCATATGTTTTAAGGGGTCGAGACATGTTTTCAGTTACTGAACACAAAAAATAAAATGTGTGACGATAAAATGATAAGTCAGTACGAAACATCAATCACACGGGCACGCAAAGACTTCGTCAGTATTAGCTTCCTGCAATATTTGCCTATGGGCCCCTTTTAAGATATGTTGTTTAGTATTTTACTCTAAAATTAAACGAGCACAGTGAATTCAATACTTTCATTTGAAACATCTCAGCCCAGTCAATATCGAAATCGAACTAGATTTTATTTCGTTTATGACTAGCGGAATAGCAGGAGATATGTAAATGAGCTATCAAAACGAACACCGTAGTCTGCAACCAATTGAGGTGTCTAGGCCAAAAAGGGAAAGCTGTAGGTAATTTGGGTGCGGTGTCATAAAGATGTTTCAATGGAGTCTTTGGTTATGTTTTAACGCTTAATTTTTAGGTGGATTTGGCACTATAAATAAGATATGGGCCTACAAGTTCACATCTAAAACAAAATAAAAATTTAAAAATTAAAAAAACCAATGATTTTATTCTATAACGATTTGATCACACCTGAAATGCGTCATTCTTGTCTAAGCGCTAAACTTTTTATAGATCAGAATGAATTTTATATACAATGTCTAGGCAGATATTTGTAATATATGTACACTTTCAGCTAAAATTGATTAAATGTGAAAACAAGAATAGAAGTTTATCACACGAAAATCGTAGTATAGAAATAGTGTGTCTGTCACGACTATAAGTCGGAAATTATGTTTGATATGTGTGTGGCAGGCTGGCTTGTAAAGCATGTGTTTGCAGCTCATTTGTGCATTAACAGTAATGTAAGAAAATTCTAAAAACTATTATTATAATTTAGTATCCCACCACGCAACGCATGGTAGTGAATTGTGTAAAGAAAAAAAAACACAATAGGGTTAAATCTAACCAATTGCAAGGACCTGTTTTATTATACCAGTCAGTTATAGTAGTGAGCCTGTTTAGCAGTCACTTTGTTCACTTGATTCAGTAGAACAATATTGGCAGAAATGTCTGTTTAAATGCCGTAATGAAGTCTGTTTATACCGTATAATGTTCTATGTTTACTTTACGTGCTTTGGATTTTATTATTTTTCATTTCTTATAAAAATAAAAAGAAAACAGAAAGTTCAATTCTGGGCCAGGCTACGCTATTGCTTAACGCATTCAAACCTTGTTCTGTGGTGCACTTCAACCCAATTCTGTATTATTATTTTTTCGCTTTAGTTTTAGGGGTTTTCTTTTCATTTTATTTTGATTTTTTTTTTAACTATTTTTTTTAATATACACCAAATTCTTTAAGGGGAGTTGGGCTTTTCATAGCCAAGCTTTAGTAGAGAATCTGTTCTATTATATTTCTTATTTTTAGGTTGCAAATAAATGATAATGCAAGTATAGAACTGTGTCTATAGGTTGCTTTTTTTCAAGTCCTTTTCCATCGACAGCAGCACTAAAGAATTGGAAAAAAAAACATTATTTTTAACCATCTTCTCCGCGTCAACAACATAAAAATGGCCAAAAACTAACTTTTTTTCCTTGTTGGCCAATATGTGGTAATTTGTTCATGTGAGAATTTTTTAGCATTTAAATGCATATGTACAAATAGACAGACATATACGAGAACGTGTACAAACGACATACTTTAGTAGCATCTAAATGAAGGTTTCTATGCCAGTATGTGTGTATATAGGACTGGTGTTGAAAGCCAACTATTACTAGTGGTGTTTTAATAAAAAACAAAAAGAGAGGAAAAAAAAACATTTAATCAAAAGTGAAAATATTAAAAAAGAAAAGAATATTGGAGGCCTAGTAAAATATTTTCATAAGATATAAATTTATATGCACTAAAAAGAAAATATTTACACTCGCATATGTTTGGTAAACTAAATTATTTTTTGTATACTCGTATGTAGTGTATAACTGGATAATTTAAAATTTAATGCAATTTATAGAATGAAATAGAAAATTATTTTAAACTCCAGGCTCGACTTCCAGTAGATTTTTTGTAGGCCGAAAAGCAATGCTTTCTTACGATAATCCTATTCGCTTTTACAACTTAACACAAAAACATTATTTCACTTACAATGCTACACCTTCTGAAATAATTGGCCCGACAACAGTCACAATTTAAGATTTATTTTTTAAGGGTTGTTATAACCGTAAATCATATGGATGTAATCCTGTAGCATTATCTACTTTTTAGTTCAATTGTTAAGAAAATTGAAAAAAAAATCGACCTTTAGTGAGGCAAATTAAAAATAAACGAAATCTGGAAATCCATATTTGAATTCCAGTAAGAGTAATAGTTTTTTTAAATTAATTTTGTTTCGTCAGGAGTTGTAATTCTAATTCATCCAAATAAGAAGATTAGATTATAATTTATTAATCAAAAACTAAATATTTAAAGCTTAAAAAAAGTAACTTCCAACACACTATTGTTTGCTCAAGGCATATCACTTGTGTGGGAAGAGCTCTTTTCTCAGCTATTATTGCATTTATTGCATGGCATGCCATTAGTTTTAAAAATTATTTGATAATTTAAGGTAAGTCGTACTGACACCATTGCCATTTATTAAAGAAATATTAAAAAAAAACCAGGGACCCCAAATAACGGTTATTGCTTAAAAATTAAACTAAAAAATCATCATGTTAGAATCGACAGGCATATATGATGTTTATACCAAATTAATCGTCTTGGAGAGCTCTCACAGAATATGTGGTGATTTTGCAAAAATGATCATTAGTCGGATTATAACTGTTACTTTTTGACGAAAAAACAAATGAAATGGAATTAAAGAACGCTGTAACTGGCAAAAAATCGAAAATACGTTTTTTGCATCATTTTTATCAGAAAAAAAAAATACACGTCGATTGGTCCAGGTTCCAGATTTCTACGATGAAAATAAATTCACTTACGCCGTCTGCGAAATTAAAAATACCAGTGTATTTGTTCTACATTTATGAAAGTTTTTTGGCTCTGGTGAACATTTAAGGTTTTGTCACTTACAGCGTTCTTGGCTTACCGCGTACAAACATTTTGCAAGAGGTCGTCCGAAATATGGCACCATTTGTTCATCAATCGACAAATATGCCTCCCAGATTCCAAACTGCATACAAAGGTCGTATCTTATATGAAATAAATAATTTTGATTGATTTGAACAATATCTTGGCCATTTTTCGTTCTTGTCTAACTCAAAATTGTTGCTAAATTGAATGAATTTTTTAATATCCAAAAACTTATTTCTTGACATACATGATTTCACAGCAGGAACGCCTAATGTAGGGTGATTTAACCAATAATCGCATGCAGCAGGCAAGAGTGATATCCAGATAATACTAAAATGCCAAGAAATCGTTGGAGCATGATATTGTCTAGTACAAAAGAACAGATCTTCTGCTGATCGTAGCGATTTGTCTCCTCGACTATCATACCTAAAACCTCATCATCAAAAAATAGTCTGAATAATTCTAATTATGCTACCATATGTGTATTTTTCTTTTTTCTGTTAGTTACATTTTGAAAAAAAGATTACAATATGGTAATTCAATATGTTTTAGAAAGCCATTCCTAGAATAAACAAAAGTGCTAAATAGTGCCCAGCGTTCTATAAATCGAACACCGATTTTTGAAGGCAGATCATAAAAATGCATATGAAAACCAAAACGATTTGTTTGTTATTTTTAATAGTTTGACTGTTTTTCAATAAAACTACAGTTTTCATTTTTTTATTTTTTTATATTTTATGCATAATTTTAAAAATTTAAAATTGTGCTAAAATTAGTGTTTTTTCTTTCTCCTTGTTATAAAGAAAAGGACTGAAGTAGGTAGGTCCTTTTATTTTTATATTTGTAGCTAACCTATCACAATATATAATTGTTAAAAGAAATAAGTTCGTAGTCTTCCCTGAGAAGAGAAAAATTTTTTCAAAAACGCTTGAAATTTACTGTTCGAAAAATCGAACAGCGGGACGATATGAGTTAATTCCATAGACGATATGTACAATATTTAGTACCATGCGTATACGTAATATTTTGATATTATAAATAAATGCTGAATTTAATATTACTCATACGTAATCTATAAAAATCCTGGTAACAACTTAAAGTTTCTTGGTTGTTTATGGTAAATTGGCCACCCCAGGAAAAGAGATTTTTTCTCAAATATATTTATTTACTTATTTGTATACTGTTTTTTTTTTCTTTGTAGTTTCGTTTTTCGTTTGAATCACACAGTTTAAACAGATATTCTATGTTTTTATAGTGTATGAAAAATGTATACATTTCAGCATGTTTGTTTTTTTTTTTTTGGCAATTCGTAAAGTTGAGTTTGTTTTATTTTATTTTCAATTTTTCTTGTTTTTCCTTTTCTCCCATTACTATAATATTTCTCCCAGAAAAAGGAAATGAAAAATATCAAATATAAGAAGAAATAACTGAAACAACATCGTGTTTATTAAAGTATAATTACAGGTTACAATTGTACGGGTTGATGTTGTCCCTGTTATATATTTTTTTATAACAAAATTTCTTGGGATTTTATAGAATATTAAGAATTGTTTGTGAAATGCAAAAAATAGAAAAAAAACAAAGCACAAAAATAAAATGAAATGAAAATAAAGTGTAAATGTGCCAAAATTTCATTAAAATATAAACAGTTTTCTTTTACTCTATTGCTATAACTCATGCAGTAAAATTGTTTTTCTATGCCAAATAAAATAAAAAGTAAAAAGATAAAAATAAGGAAAATTTCTCTTAAAATTTGTTTTAAAATAATTTGAGTTTTGTATTTATTTAAACTTAAATTCAGTACGTAAATTAAGGTTTTTTTTTTGAAAATTTTAATATATTGCAGTTTAAGCTGCATTATTTTAAGAAGGTATAACTAAAATGCCATTATTCTGTAAAAGTTGATTGCAAATTCTGAACATGTGTGTCATATACATTTTTCAATTGTAGATAAGGCACAATACTATGGCATCACAGGCTAATTAATAAAATTTATGACTCAATGCTGAAAACCAAGAGCCAAGTGGTTTGCTCGCTTTCGATAGAATAATTTTGATGTTAAAAATGCAACTCGCTTTAGTCCACCAACCAATGAAAATGTCGATGAAATCATGAAGAAAAAGTGAGAAAGACTGAGGACATAAGTAACAAGGGTGAGGCTAGGGAACTATACATCCATACAACAACATAAAAAAAGCTGGATACACAAAGAAATAGTGAAAAATCTGAAGCGAATGATTATGAGCGATAAAAAGTGAATCACGTACGACAATAATGTGCAATAAGGGGCGAATCAAGTAAAATCTTTGCAGACGGTGACAAAACCAGAATTAACACAAAGAAAGGTAATGCTGTATATCTGGTGAAATTAAAAGGGGATTGTTTATTATGAGCTGCCACAACCTAGTCAAACAATTGATTCTAAACTTACTGAGATTGAAGGAATAAATTTATTTAAGACGGCCAGAATCATCTTTGATAACCTGGCAGAAACTGAGTGAGCTTGGCTGGAAATCCTCCACCTTAATAATATAGTTTTTTTTTTCTCTCCCTCTCTGTGTAGAATTCCCTTAATAATGTAATTTAAATTTCCTAGACGACTGCAACACCCAATTTCGCGCATAAAACACAGATACTCCATACAGATAACAAAATGGCTTTAACAAAAAAATGACGAAAGTTTATCGATCAAAACTGCACATATTTAGTTTGATAAATCTTCTTTGAAATATAAGAAAAAATGTTTTTATTTTTGGTTAAAGCCAAACTTTTTCGAACACCACGACTTAAGCGTGCCTTGCAAATTATCAGGCAAAAATTAATACTATATCTACGTAGTTTCGGTGCCCAAGCCTGGTAGCTTAATTAATGAGTTTAAAACTCACTACAGGTACTGATTAGAAGCATTAAGCTTGCAAATTCGTTTCGAAAACTTTTTTAGTATAAACATTTAAAATTATTATAAATTTTTTTCGAATTCAAAATTCGAATATTTATTAGATCTATATTATTTTTATTGTATAATTTTTAATAGTCTTAGGCCCATTATTACAACTTGCCGATAGTTAAAGGTAGAATTTTATCAGACAGATAAATTACTTTTTGGTATTACAAGTAAACTTTAACCTAAATGTAAGGCAATCTTTGCAATAACTTTATCGGTCACTTTAGGCCAAAGTTTACTTGTAATAACAAAAAGCAATTTATCTCTCTGATAAAATCCTACCTTTAACTATCGGCAAGTTGTAATAATGGGCCTTAAGATTCTAATACTGGTATTCTTATGAGAAGTGATATCCGTTAAGGAATATGAACAAAACTAGCAGAACTGAACAAGTTTTCGACCCCCGCTACAAAGGTCTCGTCAGAGTTCGTTGTGTTATACATATTCATATTTTTTTATTACTATTGAAATTAGATAGTGGGAATTATAATTGATTGTTATTCTCACCGGTCTTTTGTACTGAAAGTTTTCAAATCCAACTATTTGTTGAATTTTTGAAATTCAACTAACATGAGGCTACTGGTCACATCAGTGGGGTGAAAGCGCCCTTCATGGCAAGTTCATCGGCCCTTTCATTTCCCGAAATATCCGGAAACCAACATAAATTATCGCATTGTTCCTATCTAGCTGGTTTAATGTACCCAGACAGTCCCACGCTATCTTAGAGACTTTCATTTCCCGAAATATCCGGAAACCAACATAAATTATCGCATTGTTCCTATCTAGCTGGTTTAATGTACCCAGACAGTCCCACGCTATCTTAGAGACTAAATGCTCGGATGCTGGCTTGATTATCAAATCGTATATCCCAGTCACTTCATTCATTCCATTCAACTCTTATGTTTCATGTCTCTCATGTCACCATACTCGCTTGTCTCCATTCTCTCATTATTAACTTTCTAACGACAACAACCACTTTTTATGTTTGTTTTATTCGTTTCGCTTTTACGAATGAGAGTTGGAAGCGTGTTTGAAAATTTTAGAATGTCTTGAAGATCGTTTCAAACATACCCGCGCAGACCTTAAGTGTCGAGTAAGCTAATCACCGCATACAACATTTATCGAATCGTAATTTTTAAGAAAATGTAATAGATTTAAAACATATGTTTAATATAAACGATGTTAAACTTTAACAAATAAACGTAAACAAAAGCAGAGTCTCTAAAATTGTTAGTCATGTAATTAATAAAATGTAGACAAAACTTTGACCCAAGTTTATCAAATCGTATATCCCGTCCTTTATATTTCTAATGTAAGTTGTATTGAGCACATGTTTAGTGGCATGAACTATAGAATGAGAAATGCTACCATATCATAAAAAAGTATTTTACCCGAAGTTGCGTGCAAGTTGTTTCATTTGCATACTCTTATTTCTCAGTTCTACTCTAAAGTAACTCTAAAAGATCTAGAGTTTGGTAAACTTCTCCAAAGAACAGTCAAGAAGGCAGCTATCATTCGATTAACTCCCTTTAATTCTTATTTTTTTTTTTTTTATTTGAGACCAATACTCAGGAGTAAACTCCTACTAAATGCATTGGAATATATAGATATACATGGATACATAGATGTGAAAAAATAATGTTAAGCGCCTTATGTCAATGGGACAAATTGCTGTAAATTTGATCACTCAAAGGCCAGTGTTATACCTTCACCTCTGAATGATCAACAGCAATTGCCCCATCTGGATGTTGAATGTGAGTGGTGAGCACCTTTTTTATGTAGGTTAGCTGTTATCTTCCCAGAAGATGGCGCTGTACTCCTGACCATTCGTTTTCTTGGTGGAATAGGCTAGAAATGCCAGGGAGCGGTTTCGTCAAGATGGATTTCTTGGAGGTAAGAGGGAACCTCTTATTTTTCTAAATTATAATTTTGGAAAAACCGCAAATTAATTTTTTTATGTTTCTCCTTCGCTGGGATTTGAACCTCGGTCCTTTGAGTTTCTGTGCACGCGCTCAACCACTATGCCACGACCCCCCCAAATTATTACCTTACTCTGTTTTTTACTTCAATATGCAGCGGACTTACGTTTAAAAAGCCTCCAATACAGCTGTGCCAACATCTCATTGCCAATTTCTATACTCTGTTTAACTCTCCTTAAAGTGTTGCTAAAAGTATACTTTAACAGGTAAAGCTCTTTAGAACATATCTGAAAGGTGTTGCTTCCTATCTTTGTTATTAATTTAAAGACACCAAATAAACACTATTATTTGTAAACATTATTATAATCCTTACCGTTATTAAGGCTATCATTTAATGGTTTTTTAGTTTATCTTAAAAAAATAATACACAAACTAACTCTCGAAAGAAAGAAGCTGGTACAAGGACAAAAACCTCCATTAGAATAGTTAACAGAGTAAAACAAACAAATGATATGCAGACACTTTTGAAACCACTACATTCATTAGTACAAATTTAGCGAAACCAGTAAACACAATTGCTAGATATATTTGAATTTTATCTGCTACTCATTTTGTTTGCCCATTGTGTGAAAAACAAACAAAATTATTTTAGAGTAAACACACTAAATGGGACCAAGAGTAACTGCTACAGTACAATAACAAAAAAAATATAAATAAAAGTTATAATTATAATATATTTTACAGTTACGCGCCACCAATAGAACAAACATAATCCTTAACAGCCAGCAGCTATTAAAATGCCCTAAGACACCAATAAAACGCAGTTCTTATCAGAGTATGAGTAAATGTTTCCTTTTTTCGTCAAACATTTACTCGCAGATGCTATTGGGTTAGGTCATAATGTTTCTTAACCATAAGCCTATAGTATCAAGGTGAATCGTTTCATTTTTGAAAAGGTTTATTTAGACATCTCAATACCACACATAATCTCCACATATTGTTGTTTTACTTTTGAAATCCATTCAGATACTACTGCATATGTTAAAATAAACTTTGTTTTTAATTTAAATTCCCAGTGAGAGCGAAAATAACAACAAAATTAAAAGTTCCAAAAAAGAAAAAAAACGCTTTAAAGGAACAACAACAACTATAACAAATACATAATACGAACACATATTGTCTACGAAACGGTCACACGAGACGAGTTCAGTGTGTCAAATAATATTTATCGTATTGTAGTGCTTTTTTTATGTTATTATTTTTCTTAAAGGATATTCTCTCTCCACTCTCTGTTTACAGTGTACTCTCGTTTGTTTTTCTTATACTCTTAGCATTTGTGCTCTCAATATAAAATTTTAGGATTGTGCGCTAAAACTGCTTAATGTTCTTCTTGAATTTTATGCTGAAAAAGGAGAATCAAAGAACGAAACTTGGTTTTGCTTGTTCAGAGCTGTTTGTTGCTTAAGCGGCTACTTTCGGAAACTTGAAAACTAGAAAACATACATATTGTATTTCAAAAGGATAGTAAAAAGCTTTTATATGTAAGTTTCCATCAAATCTTGTCGAATTTGTAATAAAGCTGTTTAGGTATGTTGTTAGAAATTGTTATATTTTTGCTGTTATTATTATAACACAATCTTATAAAGCTGTTACACTGTGCACAGTGTAATAAGTTCTGTTTCTGCATTCAGTATGATGAGTATTAAAACTATTCATATGCAGTATCTAGTTTTTGAGATATGATAATTTTGAATTTTCCCTGCGGAAAATGTGGCTTCTCCGTACACGCGTGAAAAGAGTAGTACATAACAGACTGGGACTAGTCCAAACATAACCCAAATGTATGAAAAAACCGGTTCTATTTAACACTGCAATATCCTAGGCGTGAACTATGTATATAGTCCAGCTATGCATTACATAAGAGTAATCTCAAAACTAGTTTATGTTACTACTCCTTTGATTATACAAATAGGGTTACCTTTGTTGATAGTTTTAAAGCTAGTTTATGTTAATACTGTACGAAATAGTTTAAACGGACCATTTTTTTTTTTTTTTGTGATTCCAAGTACTTAAGTTAGGTTTTTGCTTAAGATCTGTTTTCGTAAATAAACGAACGGTCTTCGGCCAAGCAATTACTACTTGTTTTAAAATAATATGATCCATGTCTGCAGTACAATGGACTATTTTGTAATTACTCCCTATAAACTTAAATGGATTATGTACTCCAATATTAACTGCAGGGTAAGGCAAAACTAATCCTACAGTATCACCAATGCATTTGCTTATCTCTTGTATTATGCACATTTCATTTTTTCTATAATATTCTTGAAAAAAAAACTACCGTGTATTACGAGGGAAACCTGGGGTCTAATCTTCACATTCGACACTGAGTATACAATCGAATCAAACAACATTTCGATACGTGTCGAGTAAGCTAATCACCGCATACAACATTTATCGAATTGTAATTTTTAAGAAAATGTAATAGATTTAAAATATATCGCACTCTAAATAATTTTTTTTATTAATTATAATTATTATTATGAAATTATTCAATATTGAAATTATTTCATAATGGAGCAATATTTTCTTTAAATATTGCAATCATTTTTACATAAACAGTTTTATGTCTGTCCTGAAAATTTAAGTATTTTAAGTATTTAGAATTGTTAGTCATGTTACGAATAAAATGGAGACAAAACTTTGCCCCAAGTTTATAAATTTTTCCCCTAAACAAGCGATCTCTTCTATGAATTATTTTTTTTTTTACAAAATATAGGATTCCCGGAGGTTTAACTGTGGATGAGCAGGCAGAAATTCAGGCATAATTTATTTTTGTCTGCCATTTATATTGTTCGCATTTGGTCTGCACTATAAAATCATGTAATTTAGTTTAAAAAGCATATGTATTTATGTATGAAATAATATACTTTAAATAAACTTAAATTTTTTTATTTTTTGTAAAATATGCACCAATTTCTGAAGCTAAAATTATTTGTTTTACCTTCATACGATAGCAAATGACGTATCGAATATCAACTGGCAAATAACAATATTTTGCCTCTACACCACGACAAGATGATTATCCTACCTGGAGGGATTATTCAGTTATTGTTTTTAAACTTGACAGTTTTTGGCACGCATGTATGTGTTTTAACGGAAAGTTTTACTTCATATTAAATGCAACTCTGTGCCATACAGACAGCTAGATGTTGTAAATTGTAATAAAAAAAAACAAAAATAAGTAATAAAATATATGAATACTGTGTTGTAAACGAATAACTAAATAAATTCTTCTCATTCCTAAGACGCTTATTAATAATATAAGAAAAATATATATGTACTGTTCTTTCCAAAAAATTCCAATACAATGCACAGCATTTAGTAGGGATTTACCCCTGCGTATTGGTTTCAAATAAAAAATAAATATCATAGACGATAAGAACCTTTTTTTCATTTGAATTCTACTTTTGTGTTGAAAATTTAGAAATACAATAATATTAAAATCATATTTGCATTTTGATGTTGCGGGAAGAGACATCGAGCCTTTTAGTAAATGCATCCATCATTGCACTACATATTATGCTTATTATGTTCGAAAATGCAAATACAGAAAATGCAATGCAGAATCTATCAAATGTTAAAAAAAATCAACACAAAAGTATATTGGGCAAACACATACCCATAAAGTTGAAGAAAATTAATGCAAATAATAAATTAAGTAAATAGAATTCTGAAGCCTCCGTGATGTGCAAAAGTCTATGAGCCAACCTGATGTCAGTAGTACCACACTAAAACATCTCTGGACAGACCTCGAAAACGCCAGTTGTTGTTACTAGCCAGTAACTCTCTTACTACTTGAAGTGCTAGGCCACTTAAAGCTAGGTTTACTCCAACCGTACCCCCGAAGGGAATTTGTTTGGCGAATATTGGAATAATCAATAAGTTATTTATAACATCAGTCTCCATATCATCATTTTTCTTAATAGTATAATTTGAAATATACATAGATAACTGGCCTTTATAACCCTGTGTCGGGATTACGGCCTAGTTTCTCGCAGCACTCATGTTGTGAGTGTAAATTTTTTTTATTAATGAGTACTGGGACCTACAGTTTAACGACAGACTTGAGAAGCTTGTTCATGGCAATCAGTTACTCTTAGAGCTTTTGCCAGAAGTTTGATAAGAGGTAAGCGCCGAAAGAAATATTTTTTTAATATTTCTTTGTTTCAAGATGTCAGAGACGGAGCTTGAACCGGTGTTCTCGTCTTAGTAAGCCAACACACTAACCACTAGGGTACAGCGACTACATATACTTATAATATTGGAATAATAAAAAAAGTAAAAATAGTGTGTTTAATTTATTCAAAAAACAAAAAATATTTTTCACCATACACGCAAATACATTCAATACATACATTCATATATCGTCGGGCGGGAGTTTATGTGCTCTATCCTCCATTTCATATATCTGGAGTTAATGATGCCGCTTTACTCCGAAACTGGACGAGATATCCGAAAACGAAGGGCAGACTTGGAAAATTTGGGGTCAAAAACCTAAAGTGGCATCATTAACTCGCGATATATAAAAAATATGAAATGGCGGATAGAGCACATAAACTCCCTCACGACGATATGTCTGTCTTCAATTTACAATTACAAAAATATCGTTACGTCAACGGCGACGACAACTCTTTACTTACTTTACTCACCATCTCTATTAAAAAAAATAAACACTCTAATGCATGGCTCGCCCTGTGAGCGCTCAAGCGGCGAAGTGCAATTGGCCTTACATACAATAATACATATAAGTATAAGGGTTCTCTAATGTGGATTCGTACGAGTATTTCAAGGGTTCGCGTATAACCTAAAGCATTATAACACATTAAACATTTAATTGTAATACGTAAAAAATAAAAACCAATTTTTTTTATTATTCTTTAGTATTCTAAACAAAAGGCTCCATTAAAAATGTTTTAAATAATTGTGTGATATATGTAAGTAATTATACAATGACAAATTAATGATATATACTTTATAAGGAATTTAAGGCTGTAACCTTTCATATATATTCATACATTTTTAGTTATTGTCCCTAATAATTTGGTAACCAGTTGTATGCATATCCAACTCCATATTTCTCTACAGCAGCATTTAATACGATTTGATGAAATACTATCTTCAACACCATGTTAACACTGCTTGTTGTTGCTTGTTTTACATGTTTATGAAAATTAATATACATATATGTATATTACAGCTCTTTTTATATTAAAAATTTCACGAGTTCGTTTTTACCTGTAAAGTAACAAAAAATCGAGTCACCAGTTTTGTCTATTAGAGCATTAATATATATTTTATTAATCACATAAATAAAAGCCACACTAATGGAACCTATGGAACTTAATTGGAAGCTATAAAAATGTTTCCATTCACAATAATATGGAAAATATCTTTTTCAAACACCCAGGCACTATGAATAATACTTCGAATAACGAATGTATCAGATGCACAAACCCATCGTAAATACATACTTTTCGGAGTAATATTTCCTCAAATATTATCTAAAACGAATTTATTATTGGGATATTTGATGAAAACCGTATGAAAGTAAAATCAATGTTATTAGTTGCATACAGTGATGGAAGGACGAGATTTTCATTTGAGTACCACAACAAGTTTTTTAAGACTACTTTTTTAAACCCCAGAAGTATCAATATATACATATTTTTGCTTTTAATTTGTTCATTTATTTTTATTTATTTACTATTTAATTTTTAATTCAATAATCTACTTCACTTCACTGTGCAAGTTTGGAATATTTAAAAAAAAAATTGGGCATCCTGACAGCAATCAAGAAACCTAAAAAATTTGCCAAGCATGCTGGTCCTAAATTATTCCTAATAACACCAAAAATCTGGTCATATTAAACCCAAGACCCAACAGACGCTCATTAATATTAACCGCGGATTAGAACATATAAATAACATGTATGTTTAAGAAAAAGTTTTAAGCAGCCACACATTTTCTGCTCTTCAGACCAAGCTATTTGCTATGCATAAATACGTTTTTCCCATTGGTTTTAAATTTGTTATAGAGTCACACAGGTTTTAATCATAATAAAGCAATGAAATATATTTTTAATATCAAAATAACGGACTTTATTGAAAAGAAAATTATATGAAATTAATGTTTAAATAAAATTTCTGCCATGTGGCCGCCTACAGCTGGCGGGTCGAAAGCGCAATCTGGAACACCAATTTTCAACAACTTTTAGCATACATATGGGCCAATGACTTTGTGGGTATATACAGTAGAATCTCACAAATTAGAACCATTTTGTGGTCTGAAAAGTAAGACTTTTTAACATTTTTTTTTTTAAATTATGAAATTATAATAAAACTAGTTCAGTAAGCTTTTCTTAATATATATGTACAGTAATCCCTCGAACTACGCGGTAGATACGTTCTGACAAAACAGCGCACAATCCGAAATCGCGTACTGTGAACCCTATTTTGTATGAAATTAGGGGAATACGTTCCAAATCCTAAAATTATCATGAAAATTTTAAATTTAAACCAAGTAGATAATTAAAAAAAGACTTTATTCAATATTAACATAAAGTTAAACATTAACATAAACCAAAAAAAATAAAAATTTTAATTAATTCATAAAAATTAAACAAAAAAAATCTTGAAATCAGTTCATTGTACGTACAATTACAAGTTATGTATGTTCATTAGGGTGGGTCAATTTGTTCGGGACCGAAAAACATGACAAAGATTTTATTTTATAATCAATCTTTTTTAAATTGTTTAATTTTGTAACCTATTGTATATGTATATTATAATGTATTTTGCATGTATTCGTACTGAGTTCTATACTGCAATATGAGACTTTGGTCTTGTGTATGGGACGTAAGAAGTAATAAATAAATAAATAAATAAATAAATAAATAAATAAGCGTATAGCAAAACCGTAATCTACGTGAAATTCTAAGAACTTTTCCCAAAGAAACCATGGTTCTAAAATCAAAATCGAGCTTCCGGTTTTTAAGAGAAAATTTGGTGCTCAGGTCATCCGAAAATAATGTTATTTTTTTGGAAGTATTCATTGCAATTGGTGAATAGTTGTCCTGTAACGCTGGAAGAGGGCTTATTTGAAAGGAAATTATCTCAGCTTTCTATATCTGTCCTCATTTATAGAAAATTATTTACCCAAGTAATGGTTTTGGAGGTTTATGTCAAAATAATAATAGTTTTAGGTTTTTAACAGTTTGACTATAATTATTTTGACATAAACCTCCAAAACCATTATTTGGGTAAATAATTTTTATAAATGAGGACAGATGAGGAAACTTTTGCCGCACAATGCGAAATTTTGGTGGTAAAAATAAAAACGCGCAAGTCAGAAACCGCGCAGTTCGAGGGATTGCTGTATTTTTTTCTCTTTAAAACAGAATCAAAAATCGCATAATGAATTATCAGATGGTAACTGGCTGAATACTATTTGATATCAACATAAGTACTTTAAATGACTATGGACGAGTATGTATAAGAACAAAATTAAAAAGAAATCATGCAAAAATGACAGGGATATAAAAGTTGGTACAGTTGTATTGTTTTAGAATTATCTACAAGTCAAAAGTATAATAGCATCCCAGTGATTCGAACTTCTCTAAGTCGAAACTAATTAGGTTACCAGTAATGTTAAGAGAATAAATTACGTACGATTTTCCTTCACTAACTCGAAGTTCTCCATAATTCGAACCAAATACATGTATAAAATTATACAATTCGAAGAAGTAGTTTGCTTGATTGGTTTGTGAATTTTTTTTTTTGCTTGTTTATTTTGCTTTATTTTTTCCTGTGTATTTGGCTTCTATATTTTGCATTCTTTTATTTATCGGAAATCCCTTTTACTAGTTCATGTGTTTCATGAAAACCAAATTGTATTTGAGCCTGATTACCAAGCCTAGTTAAAAGTGAACAAAAAAACTTGCAATACTAGCGTTCAAGATTATATTGAAGTATAGCTTTGCACAGCTGGCTTTCTTACAGATAAGGGCATTGTTGAGCATTACTGCCGTAAATCACATTATACAGCCTAAGTGGAGCAGTGAGTGATGGAGAGGTTTCGGTGGAAGGAACTATTAATCAGTCTTTTAAAAACGAACTAGAAAATTCATTGTGAACTTTAAACTTACATACATACATACATATTTGCAAGTGAATGACAAAACAACTGATGAGCATTACATACATATAAGGCTTTACACAAATAACAGTCATTTTGTACCGAAAATAGTAAAAAAACAATTTTCAGTCACTAGTTTCAGATCATTTTACTTCGTTGTAACTTGTTTATTACATATGTATACATACATACTTAAATAAAAATACTTAATAACAAAAAAAATCTATATAAATATCTATAACTATAATTCTATAAGTCCAAGTTTTTTTTGATAATAGCAGTTCGAGTTATGGAAGTTCGACTGTATTTCCAAAGTTGACCACTTTTATACAGTAAAGTTGTAATGTAAATGAATCGAACGTCTTTTTTACAAATCACAATAGTTTTTAACTTTCACAACTATTTTAAGAGAAAATATAATTTACAATAATAATGAAAGAAATGGGTTTAAAAATTAAATAATTGGTTTGAAAATTTAATATGAAATGTATAAGAAAAATGAAGACAACAGCGGCTTCTAAGGTATCGTGGCAATCTGTGAAAGGGCAAATTTTCAAAAATTATTCATTAACACCCAATGTTGTCAAATTGCTTTGGAGTTTTATCCCCGAATTCTAAATGCTCACCCCCGAAATTACCGAAATGGTATATAAAAATATGGAATATTCAGTGCAGAAAAATATTTCTATACAGCTTATTTTGAAATGTTGCTTTTCGACTAAAGATTTAATTCGTACATAATTTTTGAGTTACAACGATTTAGCATTGTTGAAAGTATCTCAACATACATAGCTTATTGTTCCTTAAATATAACAAACTGTTTTGATCGCGAAGTAGTACAAAATCCGCAGAGAATCTACTTAGAAACTTATTGCTTCCATTACAATTCGTCTAAAAAATACTGCAAAGAATGTTGTAAATAATTTTTGATTTACGAGGCCAGCACTGGTGCTTCGAAGAAAGGTTTTGGGAAGCCGCTCTTACTCTCACTTTTTTCTATTTATCTCTAAATACTGATTTTTGAACGGCTAATTCTGAAGTTTCGGAATTGGGTCTGAATGACTTCATGGGCAAGGCAGATCATCAGTCAGAAAGTGGGCGAAATTGGACAAGTGGGCGTGACACCTCCCATACAAGTTAAAAATTGATTTCTTAATACATACGTATCTTTAGAAGTGTTGAAGCTGAAGTTTCTTAATTGGGTGTGATTGATTTCGTAGTCAATAAAAATTATCAGTAGAAAAAAGGTCGGGCAAGTAGACGTGGTACCTTTCAAACAAACTAACTATTGAGTTCAGTATATCTTGAAATCAGTAACAGTAAAAGTTTTTGAATTTGATCTGAATTACTCCGTAGTCACTAAAAATTATCAGTCGAAAGATGATAGTGGTAGGTGTAGCGAAGCACGTCGGGTTTAAGTTAGTTTATAATGTTTTCTAACATGAGTTACACCACCACTAACTAAGAAATACATATCATGCCTGTGTTTTGATAGGGAAATATTTTTGGAAAAATTACGCATTCATTCATTTTTGTTTTCTTTCTATAAACATTTACCTTTTTGTTTTGAAATTAAAAGATCACAACATAATTTAGTCTTCCTTATATAGGCATTTATTTAAAAAAACTTTAGCAATTCATATTGTATTTTATTTTGTAAATATGTAATTAAAAGATAAAATTAAAAAGATAAATAAATACTAAAGCAACAATCCAGAATAATATTTCGATTATCTCCAATAAAATTCCCATCTCCAAATTTAAGTTTGTTATTAGATGGTGTTTCGTACAAGTAATAAATCTAGTTAAACGCTCGCCATACATACATATGTACAAATTTTATGATCTACTCCGAAAAATGTGTGTAAATATTTACGTAGTTCCAGGTACTTACATATACCTACTACATTTATGATGATTATGCTTTGATATGTTAAAACTGCAGTAAATTTGGAAGTTTCATTTAAAATTAGTAAGAAAATATATATAGATTTATTTATTAAAAATAATATGTATAATTATAAAATGTGTGTATATGTACATTAGAGTTTTTTCTCGAGAAATCCCGTCCCGGGAATTCCCGGGAATTTCAATTGTTAAAATTTCCCGCTTTCCCGGGATTTTTTTTTCCGGGATCCCGGGAAAAAAAAATTATATGTCAATAAATAAGGTGTGCGTCACTATAAAGTGTAACACCCATTTTTCTTAATAACTTTTTTCAGCTTTAATCAAAATTATTTTTCTTAATCACAATATCTTTGAAAAATGTGTCAGATTTTAAAATGTATCAGTTTGTCAAATTTGACTTGTTAGTTAGTTCACAATGGAGAATCAAAGACAAGTGCATACAAAAATTATTCAAATAATTCAAAAAAACCATATTGGAGTTATACAAAAGTTGCTAGGGAAGTCCACGTGACCAGGCAATGTGTTTCCAGAGTGGTCAAAAAGTTCAACAAAGACCTAAAAATTGAAAGAAAGCCTGGAACAGGTAAAGCAAAACTGGTAACGAACGACGCGAAAGCCAAAAAGGTTGAGAAGCTTTTGCTGGCTCTTCCAAACATTTCTGGTCGCGAAGTGGCCCGGCGCGTGCAATGTTCGGAAAGTTTTGTGTGCCGAGTTAAAGCTAAAGCTGGCCTTAAAACATTTAAAGTCCAAAAAGTTCCGGATAGAAATGCTAAGAAGAATATTGAAGCAAAAAAAAGAGCAAAACTCCTCAAAAAAGAATTTTTTCAAAAGTTCGAATGTTGTGTAATGGATGATGAAACTTACGTTTTTGCAGACTTTGCGCAGCTTCCTGGCCAACAGTTTTATGTAGCGGATAGTAGAGGCAATGTTTCTGAAGAGTTCCGAACTAAAAAACTATCAAAATTTCCCCAAAAAGTTCCTAGTTTGGCAGGCTATTTGTAGCTGCGGCAACAGAAGTGCATCGTTTGTTACATTGGGATCAATAAACTCAGATATTTATATCAAAGAGTGTCTTCAAAAGAGGTTGCTCCCATTTCTAAGACAGCACAACATATCAACATTCTTCTGGCCAGATTTGGCAACATGTCACTACAGTAAAAGCGCAATAGACTGGTATAATAAAAATAATGTTATTTTTGTTCCAAAAGAGGCTAACCCACCAAACTGCCAAGAGCTGCGGCCTATTGAAAGATATTAAGCTCTGGTCAAAAGAGAACTAAAGAAGAGTACATCTGTTCCCAAAACCATTACTAGTTTTCGATATAAATGGACAGCTGGTACCAAAAAAATCACCGAAAACACTATAACATTGCTTATGGATGGCATAATGAATAAAATAAAAAATTTTATAAAATTAAATTAATTTTTAAATAAAATAATACAGAATATAAATCTGTAATAAAAATGCAAAATAAAACTATTTTATTTTTAACTCTAGCTTACTCCAGTCAGTTTTTATTTGACTTTTGATGTGTTACAGTTTATAGTGACGCACACCTTAGTAACTACAAAGACGTGTTGGCTCAGACACGTCGTATTATCAAAATTTTCGAAAAAAAGTCCAACAAAAAATGCTATACTTCAAAAATATGTTGTCGCAGAACACAAGAAGGAAGTATGTCTCCAATTAAATATTGTAACTCGTTGGAATTCGTTAGTACATACCAATAATAGAAAAGTTTCTGCTCATAAAAAATTCAATAAAAAGAGCCTTATTGATTTAGAAATGGATGAACTATGGGTTGAGGTAAATATATATAATAACATGGTTAAAGTTTTAAAACCTATAAAATTGGCAGTGGAAAAGTTAAGTAGCCGTGATACAAACATATTAACAGGTGATGCCATACTTAACACCTTATGTAAAGAAATTCAGTCGATTCCTTTCTCTCTTGGCGAAAAAATGTTTCAGGCTCTGCATCAACGGATAGATGAAAGAATAGACAATAAACTGTACACTTTAGTAAAATATTTAAAAGATCCAAATTTTTTTAACAGTGATCATAAACATAGTTTGTTTTCTTATGCTTCTAAGCACTTGGTAGTTGGATATGCTGAAAATCTTTATAATCGACTTTTTAGTGAACATAATTTCGGAAAAGTTGAAACTTTTGATTACGTTGAAGAATTTTCCGCTGCAAAAGAAAAACATTTGAAGAAGTCTTAAATGCAGCCACTAGTGACGTAAATTGTTGTACTCAATCTACCTCCAAAAATAAATTCAAGGTCTCTTTAAAAAAAGAATTGAAATTTTTTTAAGGAAGTGGCCAAAGAACCCAAAATATTAAACATTTGTTTAAAGCACTTTTAACCATACGTCCAACTTCATGTAGAAAGTGAGAGAATTTTTTCGATAGCAGGACAATTTGTTAATAAAATAAGAAATAGAAACAAAAAACAAATAATATATTTATTTATAAAAATTTAATTTTTATGTTTTGATTTTCGATTTTATATAGAACTATTTTATTATGAAACTATTAAGTGTTTTAAATAGTTGAAGTGTTATATTTTGTTTTTGATCTCACATTACTCCAAGTTCCTATTTTTATTCTTAATAGCGTATGTTTATTTTTTTTACTTAGTTATGTAAGTATTTACTTCGTGTAAAACAAAATTTTTACGTTTCTAAGTAAAAAATTTATTACTAAAAACAAATAAATTGTTGTATTTATTTCATAGGCCGGGATCCCGGGATCCCGGGAAATCAAAAAAAATTTCCCGCTTTCCCGGAAAACACAAAACCTCGGGAAAAAAAACTCTAATGTACATACATACATATAAACACATAAAATTATATGACCTTAAATTAAATATTATGTATGCAATTTATTATTATAACAAATGATTCCCTCTCTTTTACTCAAACTCATTATCTTCAAGATCGTCATTTACTTCTCCAGCAGTTCTATTGGAAGTTTTATTTTTTTCTACACTTAATTCCCTTCTTAATTGTCTTTCCTGAACACGTACACATTTAGGACAAATCATATTTTTACGTGTCATACAAATACGATGATATATTGAATTGCATTTATCACATATAATACAACCATCGTCAAATGGAAATATCACCTCATAATTACTACATATTTCACAGATATATGCCTTTGCTGTACACATTGAACAAGTTCGTATATGCTTATCGAAACAATTAAAAACACGATGTAAAATGTCGGCCAATGTACCATTTTCTGTTTGTTCTAAATCATTAATTGAATAAAATTCATTTGATTGTATAAGATGACGTCGAAAACCTATAACAAAAAAAAATTGTTTAATACATATATATAAATATTCAAATAATAAATAAATATTTGAGAAACAACATATAAACAAAAATTCCATTTTTTATGATAAAAATTTGTTTATAACAGTTTTTTTTTATTAACAAGATGCAAATAATGAGACCTACTTTGCCGTATATTTAATTTAATATTTGGGGGGTGGGTGGTATACTGGTAAGAGCGCTCGCACAAAAACTCAAACGGCTCAGTTTGCGGTTTTTTCAAAATTAAAATTTAAAATAAGAGGCTCCTCCCCTCCAAGAAGACCATCTGCAAAGAAACCGCTCCCCGACATTCCACTCTATTCCACCTTAACCAAACAACAAAAAAACGAATGATTAGGAGTAAAGCGCCACCTATTGGTAAGTAGCAGATAACAGCTAAACCTACTTAGCGAAGGCACTCACCATACAATCAACATACAACGATGAGGCAATTGCTGGCCTTTGAATTATCAATTCACAGCAATTTCTTTCATTCCTAAGGCGCATAATAATAATATAAGAAATATTCCAATACAATGCACAGCATTTAGTAGGGGTTTACCCCTGAGTATTGTCTCAAATAATAAAAAAAAAGTTAGCAAACTTTTTGTTGCGGTTGCTCCTCACATGCTTTACGCAAATAGTTAATCAAAAACGAATAAACAATTTTTTTAATAATATATTACTAGTCTAGCTATTACTAAATAGCCTATTATCACTATTTCTTCCAATTGCTTTTATAGTAACTTGTATTAAAATAAAAGGCTCTAGGATTAACTGATTGCTATAAATAAGCTTCTCAAGTCTACCGTTCGGACTCGACGTTAAACTGTAGTTCCCGGTACTCATGGATTCGAATTGGCATACACAACATGGGTGCTACTAGAACGCAACACTGAAACAGGATTGTAATGGCCAATTAAGTATGCATGTATGAATGTATGTAACTTGCATTTAAACAACAATTTTGAAATTTGTATTAAGCAAATGTTATTTTTTAAATTACTTTCGCTTTTGATTGCAAAGTACAGTTGACTGACCAAACCATGCCATAATTGAAAAGTATATCCTATTTCCTATCTACATAAATATACAGACTTTTTTCAATAAATACTTCAAGATATCGTCAAAAAAATTTGATAGCTCTGTGAAGTATCGCTTTTCTATATTAAATTTCTATATTAAATGTCTTCTTCATATGATCTGAACCAGCTGCCAATTCAATATATAATTTACTGTTTTTTTTATTTTCTTTTTAACAGGTGAAGTGGTATATTTACGGTGACCATACTTTTTAAACCAAAATACAGAACAAGGAAATATCTGACCAATAACATCTATAAAATGCAAACAACCTTTCAACTTTCAACAACCTTTCATACGTACATAGGCATGTAAGTATTTATTATATTTATTATTTAAATGCAAAATTAAAAATAAAATTAACCAAACATTCAGAAATAACTAAAATTTCGTGAGATCATTTTAGTGTAAGAGATTTACTCTCAGGCTATGGTTAGCTCCGGGAGCAAGGGCGCCCTCGTTTTAAAGTTTTTATAACTTTCTATATCTTTCTAATCTATAGCTAAGTTGGGTACTGTTAATTTAACACACTTGTATTTAAAACAATACATTAAAATCTTAAATGTTCTGAAATGCATTGAATCGGTACAATAAAATTAAAACTAATTTTGGTATTTTTCTGATGAATAAATTTGTTTTACAAAGTTAACATTTACCTTTAAATATTCTTTAAACTCTATACTACTCCTATAATTTAATTTAGTGGCCAAAATGACTTTGATGGTTTCCATTTTCATTTCATAATTTTTTTCATTGGTCTATATATTATTTAATACAGAATATACCATTTCTGTTGGGACATTTGAAACCGGTAAACACAGATTTTAATTAATTTTAAATTTTATGTTTTCTTCTCTAAAATGTGGATACATATGCATATGAAATGTATTGCTTATGGAGACAAGCATGTCTCTATGGCCATTTCGTCTCTGCTTATGATGCTCGCCAGGAGACTTTTTTCAAAGGTGTTAATCAAAACTACAAATACTACTTTGAAGCATGAGAATACAGAACATTAAATAAAATACAGAACATATTTATGGTTTTCCCTAATGAATAATTTATACAGAACATGGGTTCCAAATACAGAACTGTTCTGTATAATACAAAACGGATGGTCACCGTACGTATATTAGACCCAATCTAATTATAATTGTGACAATTTAATTAAAATTAAATGAGCATCTTTTTAGGTTTTGGTCACAAGGTTAAAGTGCTTAGTGTTTAGTGTTCCTATTGCGATAATACAATCATCAGGATAAGTACAATACACTTATGATATTATGGTAAGTAATGATATTAATATTCCAAATTACTTACTAAGAAACTTTAACAAAAGTGTTATTTCTATAGTGGCTCAAGATATTAAAAATTTGCTTAAGCTACGATCACACTAGGCATAGATTCAGTGGAAAAAAAAATATTGTTTATATATACATAACTATACGAATATTAAATTCCTCTTACCAATTTGTAAATCTAACAATTTTTCTTCCATTGCTTGACGACATTCAGATAAATATTTACGCATATATACCAAATTTTGTCGTAATTTCTTAAGTGTTGCTAGTTTTTCAAGGAAAACAAAAAGTTTAGGATTCGCTTCTTCAAGTCGTATCAAAGGTTTATCAAGAAATAAATTAATTTCTTGCAATGCAGAACGAGAAACTTTACGAGGAACAAAATCCCAATTATGAACAACACGAGCTGGTATAATACAAACGTCATTCCAATGGCACGAAGGACAGTAGTATAAGCCGGTATAATCACAAAGACGAGGTTCTATCCAAGAATTTTCTAAAATAAAACAAATTAGATACATAAATATGTATGTTCGTTTAGATTATGACATTTTAAGGAATTACAAATAATGAAATAATAAAAATGTACCATGTTTAGTTTTTTTGCCAAAACATTTTATGGTGTATTTAGGAGCTTGAACATACAACATGAAAATAAACCAAAAATCAAAATAAAATATAAAAACACACACCACATTGCGACATATAAAAGCATTTAGATTTCAAATAAAATTCACTTACTAAAATTCAATAGTGTATTGCATTCAGAACACTTATAATGCTGAGCCGCTAAACCAATTTCAGGACAAATTTCTAAAATTGGGTATTGTCTTTCAGAAGCTATAACATGAGCACATATTCTCACCACACTATCGATACATTTTTGATGGACCATATAGCGACAATCAGTACATTGATAAGATGCTTGGACCACACTCCATATAATACCTGTGCAATGATCACAATACTGACGAGCAGTCGGCAATGGAAGGCCTTTCCCTACACCTTTTTGACGTGCTGCAAAATGATGACCAACAACTGTCTTTAGAGTAGGCCCCACTTCGACTTTATCATTTTTGGCTTCGATCAACTCTTCTAAGGAATAGCGCAAATCAACCAAATGTCTTACCAACCAACGACGCTCTTCACTATTCTCTTCGGATAATAAAACTAAATCTTTGCAATGATTTATGGCTTCTAACAAATCTTGCTCACTAGCATCGGACGTAAATATTAAACGCCATTGTTCCTTTACCAATGTCGCTGGTATCGGTAAAGATTTCTCACTAATTAATACAGCACCCGTGGAACTACTATCCATTTCATTGAAACTATTTAAGGAATCGGTGGGTGATGCAGTTGAAATAAAATCATTTTGACCTTGAAAACTTCCACCTATGGGTATATAACTTGAGGCTACTGAAGCAGTGTCACTAATAAAATTTGTCACCGCTCCTGGTATGCTTGCCAAACTATCACGCAATGAATTCATTTTAATGCATAATTAAAATCACGCTCATAAATTGTTTAAATTTATTAATATTTTGTTAAGATTCTCTTTTTTTTTTTTTTTTGCAGACAAAACAATTAACTGCGATACACAATAATATGAAATGATAAACAAATTCACTTTTTGTTGCTGTATTTTAATTAAAACAGCTGTCAAGACCTACATAAGATGCCAATATTTCTTATCCATGCATAAAAAATCGCAAATATAAAAAGCGTTTATGGGTGTTTACAATGTACTATGTGTAATCATCACAGTACATACATACATGCATATGTAAGTTTGTAGGAATTCAGATATTTCCTACTCATTTTCGTTTAATTTCATATTATTGTCAAGACACTCTCTCACAGGTTCAATTCTGTAAATTAATTTATAGCATGGTATAATCATCATAAGGTAGTCCTGCTATACCAGAACAATTACAGCTGTTTACTTGCGATTGTCAAAATCTTATTCTTCTTCTTTCTTATTTTTTTGACGTTAAGCAAATTTAAAATGTTGTCTTTGATGAAATGCAGTACCAAATTAGCAATACCAAATTTAGTTTTTCATTTTTGATTTCAATATAAATTGCAAAACGTTTATATTTTTATTTATTTATATTTTCCGCCATACACACACATACTCAAATTTATTAAAATATGATGAATTTGTCAAAAAAAATATGTGTTTTTAATTCAATTTACTTAATATCCTCCAATTTGCCCACCCTTTATAATGATAAGTTCTACTTTTTTTTTAATTTGAGACCAACACACAGGGGTAAAACCCTACTAAATGCTGTGCATTGTATTGGAATTTTTGTAAAGGACAGTACATATATTATTAATATTAATTATATTATTATTAAGCGCCTTAGGAATGAGACTAATTGCTGTGCATTGATCATTCAGAGGCCAGTGTTATACCTTCACCCTTGAATGATAAACAGCAATTGCCTCATCGTTGCATGTTGATTGTGTGGTGAGTGTGCCTTCGCTAAGTAGGTTCAGCTGTATCTCCTACTTCCCAACAGGTGGCGCTTTTTTTCCTGATCATTCGTTTTTTGTTGACATTGGTTAAGGTGGAATAGAGTGGAATGTCGGGGAGCGGTTTCTTTGTAGATGGTCTTCCTGGAGGGGGGGGACCTCTTATTTTTAAATTATAATTTTGAAAAAACCGCAAACTAACTTTTTCATTTATCACCTCTTCTGGAATTTGAACCTGGGTCCTTTGAGTTTTTGTGCGAGCGCTCTAACCACTATACCACAATTGAAAGAACAGCAGGCTTACAAATCCACAGTGTTCTATGCGATATCAAATCTTATGATGATTGTACGATGATATATAGTATATAATTCAATAAGATGGGTGCATTAAATAAGGTGATGGCACTATACCGAACTTATGGTCTTCGCCACTCTGCACGTAATAATTAATTAAAATACATATGTATATTGTAATTTGATATTGTATTGTAATTTGCAGCCTGTTCATAGAAGGCGTAATAGTTTAAGAGGTTCGTATTTTTATATGGAAAACAGTAACAAATTTTAGTGTTTTTGTTGTTGTTTCACATATAAAAAGACAAAGCAGCTCAGCTGTTTTGTTAAATGCACCTTGTCCTTACACTTGTCTGGACGATATATCCGAAAACGGATTGCAGACTTGAAAAATTTGGGGTCGAAAACCTAAAGTAGCATCATTAACTCGAGATATATAAAAAATATGAAAAAATATGCTTGAGCTTGTTTGATATTAAATGCCATTAGCTTTCGAAAGTTTTTTAGATGACTAAACTACTACTCATAGCACTCTGACTTTTTTATATTTTTTAAGATGAGGCGCTTAGAGGGGATAAGATTGAATATGGCTAGACCTTTAGCAGGTATTAAAAATTAATGATCAGGAGTACAGCCCTACCTTCTAGAAGATAACAGCTAACCTACATAGTGCGGCAATTGTTGTTGATCATCCAAGGGTGAAGGTATATCAGTAGCCTTTGAGTGATTAAATGGCAGCAACTTGTCTCATCGACAAGGAAAAAGAAAAAGGCGCTTAATAATAAAATCTATCTAGTTACGGTGTCGCTACACCTGGGGAGTTACTTTGTATTTCAATTCCAATCGAAAATCTTACGAATCCTAAAAATTTACGAATTTTCGAAAAGTGTTGTATTCATTATTATTATTATTTGAATGGGAAAAATCTTTCGAAAGCATTTTCGATTCGAATCGAAATACAAAGTAACCCCTCTGTTAGTTCCCTAAATAAGAGAGGTGCCGCAAACCCCTCTGAGCTACGTCCTGGAAAAAAGCCAAATGGAAAAGCAACAGAGAAAAAGCAGGCCAAAGAAAAAGAAGCCGACGGAGTGTGGAACACTGTAAAGAGTGAAAAACCCGTAAACAAGGAGAAAAGAGCGAAAGAAAATTACAAAGGAACTACCAGAGACTGTCATTATACGCCAAAACGAAGATCACAGTTACTCACATGTTTTAAGGAGCATATGGAGCAAAATAAAACCAAAGTTATCCTAGATTGCGGTATGTACTGTTCGGAAAACGAAAACAGGAGCAATAGTCATCTAAATGGGAAAGGGTGGAAAAGGGACGAGTTTAGGGAGAACCTCAAACAGGACGCACTAGTAAATTCCTCACTCCTACGGTCAAATTGGAGATTCGGGATCCTGACACCTTTACAACTAAGATGTGCGTCACTATAAACTGTAACACATCAAAAGTCAAATAAAAACTGACTGGAGTAAGCTAGAGTTAAAAATAAAACAGTTTTATTTTGCATTTTTATTACAGATTTATATTCTGTATTATTTTATTTAAAAATTAATTTAATTTTATAAAATTTTTTATTTTATTCATTATGCCATCCATAAGCAATGTTATAGTGTTTTCGGTGATTTTTTTGGTACCAGCTGTCCATTTATATCGAAAACTAGTAATGGTTTTGGGAACAGATGTACTCTTCTTTAGTTCGCTTTTGACCAGAGCCCAATATCTTTCAATAGGCCGCAGCTCTGGGCAGTTTGGTGGGTTAGCCTCTTTTGGAACAAAAATAACATTATTTTTATTATACCAGTCTATTGCGCTTTTACTGTAGTGACATGTTGCAAATCTGGCCAGAAGAATGTTGATATGTTGTGCTGTCTTAGAAATTGGAGCAACCTCTTTTGAAGACACTCTTTGATATAAATATCTGAGTTTATTGATCCCAATGTAACAAACGATGCACTTCTGTTGCCGCAGCTACAAATAGCCTGCCAAACTAGGAACTTTTTGGGAAATTTTGATAGTTTTTTAGTTCGGAACTCTTCAGAAACATTGCCTCTACTATCCGCTACATAAAACTCTTGGCCAGGAAGCTGCGCAAAGTCTGCAAAAACGTAAGTTTTAACATCCATTACACAACATTCGAACTTTTGAAAAAATTCTTTTTTGAGGAGTTTTGCTTTTTTTTTTGCTTCAATATTCTTCTTAGCATTTCTATCCGGAACTTTTTGGACTTTAAATGTTTTAAGGCCAGCTTTAGCTTTAACTCGGCGCGCAAAACTTTCCGAACATTGCACGCGCCGGGCCACTTCGCGACCAGAAATGTTTGGAAGAGCCAGCAAAAGCTTCTCAACCTTTTTGGCTTTCGCGTCGTTCGTTACCAGTTTTGCTTTACCTGTTCCAGGCTTTCTTTCAATTTTTAGGTCTTTGTTGAACTTTTTGACCAGTCTGGAAACACATTGCCTGGTCACGTGGACTTCCCTAGCAACTTTTGTATAACTCCAATATGGTTTTTTTGAATTATTTGAATAATTTTTGTATGCACTTGTCTTTGATTATCCATTATGAACTAACTAACAAGTCAAATTTGACAAACTGATACATTTTAAAATCTGACACATTTTTCAAAGATATTGTGATTAAGAAAAATAATTTTGATTAAAGGTGAAAAAAGTTATTAAGAAAAATGGGTGTTACACTTTATAGTGACGCACATCTTATTAAGGAAGTTCCAGTATACCCGATATGAGTCCGACATATCATGCGGAGTGACGACCTCCGCGAAGGCATTGTTTTTTTTTCCTTCCTTCATGCACAAAAAAAATCACTTATTACTTTTTCAAACTTCTTAATGTTCTCTTTCGTCTAAAGCAGTGGTCTTCACCAGTATTACTCAGGTAAATAAATTTTTCGGATATTTTTTTAGTTTTTCTTAAGGCGGATTCACCCATGAGTTTCTTGGTTCGGACCAAATTTTTTTTATATGTAGTTTGACGTTTCTCTCAGAGAGGGAGAGAAATGATTTTGTGCGAAGTGCTCTCAGCTTGATTTAAATTAATTTTAAATTTGGTCCGAACCACACTGAAAAAGGTTGCCATATCATACAAAATTTATACAAGAGTCATGCCATATTGCTTGGCATTCGTATTAAAAAATTAGTATGGTACAGTGAATAATGTAAAGAAAAGCAAAAAAAAAGGCCAATAAGAAAAAAAACATATTAGAAAGAAAATATTCGCGCCAAAAATAAAAAAAGTAAAATTTAAAAATATTATATAAGGTACAGTGAAAATATTATATAAGGTAAAGAAAAGCAAATAAAAAAAGGCCAATAAGAAAAAAAACATATTAAAAAGAAAATATTCGCGCCAAAAATAAAAAAGTTAAAATTTAAAAATATTATATAAGGTAAGTTGTAATATTGAAGAAATTTACTGTATAATTCCTACATTTTCTTTGCCCTTTCTGAATAAATTTAAGATGGAGTTGTCAGAGGCTATTGCACTAAAATTAATTAGCGAAATAAAAAAGCCGGGGAGGGAATGTTTATATGATTTGAGCAACAGCTCTTATAAAAACAATCATATAAAACAAATTGTTTGGGCAGAAGTAGCAGAAGCAGTTGGAATTGGCAGTAATTGCATTTATTTTTATAACATAGAATTCAAGAAACAAATTTACATCCTTGGGTGATGCGGTATGTGATTTCAATTTTGATCGAAATCGTTTTTTATCACATACCGGAATATCTTTTTAATAATATAAATAGTATTAACGTGCACTCTATTGCTTGCCTTCCATGGATATATATTTGAGACGAATTCAATAAAATATTTTATTGCTTTTTTTGTAATTAATAAAGACAAACAAAAAATTAATTTTATTACAAAAGGCAATGAATGTCAAAAACATTGGAAAAGCTTGCGAAGACGCCATAAAACGGCTATAAATAAAAGCGTTGGAAAAAGTGGCAGTGAACGGATAAATATAAAAGGGTTCTCCAAGCTCTTGCTAACAGAGATGGACTATTTCCTTAATTTTAATGAAGATAGAGAGTAAGTATATTGAATATGGCACCATGAATAATGACCCCAAAGAAAAATGGCCCCAACGCATGAAATGAAAAATGGCCCCATTTTTGGGGCAATCTTTCAAAATGATAAATCAACCCAATAATTATTATGAAATTTGGCCCCAAACTAAAGTGAAAAATTACCCCAAAAATAAACAAAGTTTGAAAAAAGAAAAATAACTTAAAATAAAGTAATTTCTCAAAAATGAAAAATGGCCCCAATTAACACAAAAGGCCTTAAATTTTTTTAATAAAGTTTTTATTCCATGAAAAAAGAGAAATATATTAATTAAACCCTTTAAAAGTGTCTTGTACTTTTGATCTTCAGTAAGGACAATTAAAGCTGTCCACGTTATTTGCAATACCGTGTGCTTGCTGTTTAAGGACGCATTCATTGAAAACTTTTTTGGGGCCATTTTTCAGGGTGCCATTGAATATGAAATGAAGATGCACAGCTAAACTGTTCTACTTTTAAGGTCAACTGTGACAAACTACACCAGCCCAAATGCTCAAAATTTTCAAAATTTATTTGATGAAATGGCTTCCGATCTCGAAATAAATGATTCCTCATCGGATTTTTATAATTCTACATCTCAAAGTTCGACTTCTTTAAATAAAAAAAATGTTCGTGCGAAAAAAAGATTGAAATTAGATGAGGCTGAAGAAGAATTTAAAGAATCGATAAAAACCTTAAATAACCTGACTGCAGCAGTATTAGAAGCTTCCACTTCAAAACGGGATCCATTTTTTGCAGCATTAGAGGTGATTTGGAAATGCCTTCATTGAAATAAATGTAATTTTATTATTGAAATTGTTACAAAACAATTATAAAAATTTAAGTACCTGTATAATAACATGTTTGCCATCTATGGCTCCCAAGCGGTTTGGGAAACCCCAACGATTACCAAAATTTAAGGCAATGTTTTCCCACATTCTTCTTGATGGTTTTGGAAATACAAATTGCATTTTCTGCCATATTAAGTCGGTTGTTTGGTGGTCAGGTGTGGACCCATAAGGCAAAGTCAATAGACGATCCTTATGGACAACTGCACAAGAAGACTTACTACCTCCACGTGGTGGCCACTGGTAACATGGTCGGTGCGGGTCTGGGTGAGTTTCGCGTGTCCTACATTTGTGTGGGAATTGCGTTTCCACTCAGGCCAACTCTTGACCATGGCTAAAGTAAGCAACGCTTGCGGTTTGCTATATGAGTATTCAGGGGACTCTACTAAGGGTTGACTTTGGTTTTCACTTAGTACAGTCCTGCTATCTGGAAACTCATATAGAAGTGTGATCTTTACCATCTATGGGTGGTAACCGCAACTCGCAGTTCAGTAAGGTCATGTCTCTGCTGACTGTTAGTTAAAATTTGATCATGCGGGAGGTGGACGCTCCTCATAACCGTTCCCCCAAATCCAAGGTGGAACAGCATACACTGAGGGATGTATGGTCAAGGGGTACTTGGCTGCTCGTATGCGGACTCTGGATACCAGGCGCCCTCCAGTTTTAATTAGCCTTCCTGTGGCAAGCCGGGCAATGCCGCAGGTGACTCTTTAACCCGAGCATCGCATATTTTGATGGAAAATATTGCTGATAATTTAGAGAGCGATGCCTCTTATGCATCAACTATAAGGAAGACAATTGTGTCTTCCACAAACATAAAAAGGGTAGTCGACACGAGTGTCACTACCCCTATAACTGTACTGTACAGTACTGAAAAGAGCAAACCTGTGGGGGGTAGAGGTAAATCCCCAGGTTTCTCACTTAAGGCTGAGGCAACAAAGCTTGCTGGGCAATTGAGCCAGGCAGGGAGAAAAGTTGCGTCAGAGGCGCTTTCCAATGAGCGCAAATGATGGAAGGTACTTTCAAAGTGCTCCAGGCAAATCTGCATAGGGCCAAAGGTGCGTCGAGCATTTTTAGCCGCAGATTTGCCACTGAAGATATTAGTCTAGGGCTCATACAGGAGCCCTGGACTATTAATGACAGAGTCAGAGGACTTCAAAATAAGACGTGTAAGTTGGTGTATGCGGCTGGGGAGAGGCCCCGGGCCGCTATTTTGGTAAATTCCAAATTCACCTTCTTTCCCATTACAGAGTTCATTACTAGGGACCTGGTGGCTGTAAGCGTCAAACTTATTACTGATGTTGGTATAAGGGAGGTAATATGCGCCTCTGCTTATTTCCCAGGGGATATGGAATGTGTACCACCCTTGGAAGTCCAAAATTTCATCAGGTACTGTCGGGAGAAGAACTACCACTTCGTAGTTGGATGTGATGCGAATGCTCATCATATGGTATGGGGCAGCACGGACAACAACGATAGGGGTGATTACCTTCTCAACTTTCTGGTTAGCAATAATGTGGCTGTGGCCAATAGGGGCAGCAGGCCTACATTTGTTAACGCCATAAGGTCGGAGGTATTGGATATTACTTTGTGTGATACATTCACGTCTAATCTTCTGAGGGACTGGCATGTGTCAGACGAAGTATCCTTATCCGATCATATGCATATTAGATTTGATCTGGTTAGCGTTGCTAGAACCGATGATAGGCCAATAGTCTCTAGGAAGGTAAATTGGACCTGCTTCAGAGAAAATGTGGCTAAAGAAGTTGACTGGCTGCCAGATTCTATAGAGTCTGTTGATGAACTAGATCTGGCGGCAAATCAGCTACAGTCGACATTAAAATCCTCTTTGGACATTAGTGTGCGTCATAGTGACCATTCTATTGTTCGTAAGGTGCCTTGGTGGAATGACACTTTGTCAAAGCTGAGGAAAACCGTAAGGAGGAACTTTAATAGGGCCAAGCGCACAGGTGATTGGCAGGTTTATAGGGTTAGTCTCACTGAGTACAATAAGGAGATTAGAAGGTCTAAAAGGGAGACGTGGAGGGGATTTTGTCAGTCCATTGAGGGCTTGCCGGCATTGGCCCGCCTTCAAAAGTCTCTCACCATAGATCATTCTAATGGCATAGGGTCCCTTAGTACAGGTACCGGAGGGTACACTCAGTCTAGAAGGCAAACCTTGGATCTCTTGATGGGAACGCATTTTCCTGGTTCCCAAGAGGTGGCACCTGTACACGAGTGCTGGGATATTCCCGCACCTGTACGTGTTACCAGAAGGGTCAAAAGTCTCGCGAGTAAAGTATTCACTCCGGACAGGGTTTTGTGGGCTATTGGCTCCTTTAAACCCTATAAGGCTCCGGGCAGAGATGGAATTTTTCCGGCTCTCCTACAAAGAAGTTCTGACATAATAGTGTCTAAACTTCTTGTAATTTTTAAGGCCAGCTTCGGTTTTGGTTATATACCACGAGCTTGGCGGGAGGTTGCGGTTATATTTATACCGAAGGCAGGCAGGCCTAGTGATCTTCCAAAGTCGTATAGACCCATAAGTCTCTCATCCTTTCTTTTGAAGACAATGGAGAGGCTGGTGGATGTTTATATAAGGGAGACGTGTCTTGTGGAACGTCCCCTGCACCCGAGTCAATTCGCGTATGTGAAGGGCGGATCGACTGAGGGTGCAATTTTGTCTCTCCTTGGGAGTATTGAGAAAGCATTTTCTGACAAGGAAGTTGCTCTTTGTTCTTTCTTGGATATAGAAGGTGCTTTTGACAACACAGGCTTTGACTCCATTACTGGTTGTTTGGAACGGAAAGGGGTGGAAAGGCCAATTATAGCTTGGATCGGCTCCATGCTTAGAGGCAGGATTATCAGCTCGTCCCTTGATGGAGAGGAATTGACCGTGATGGCGTCGAAGGGATGCCCTCAGGGTGGAGTCCTATCCCCATTGTTGTGGACGCTTGTAGTTGATGACTTGCTTACCATGTTGGCTCAAAAAGGAATCAGCGTAATTAGTTATGCTGATGACCTTGTTATAACGGCCCGTGGGAAATTTGAGAGTACATTGTGTGACCTTATGGCTGATGCTCTGAGGGATGTGTCGAATTGGTGCTCTCAAGAAGGACTCTCAGTGAATCCTTCAAAGACGGTTGTTGTACCTTTTACGAAGAGATATAAGCTGACGTGCGACTGTATTTCTTTTAGGGGTACCACTATTATGTTCTCTAAGGAGGTTAAGTATCTAGGTGTCATTCTGGATAGAAGACTTACCTGGAACTCGCACATTTCTGCTGTCCAGGCTAAGGCGACAAGGGCACTTTGGGCATGTCGCTCTTCTTTCGGTAAGACTTGGGGTCTATCGCCAAGAATGACACTGTGGATTTATACCGCCATTGTTCGGCCCATAATCACTTATGCGGCAATAGTTTGGTGGAGAAAGACTGAGGAGTCTACCACCATAAGAAAATTGGGCAAGATACAACGGCTTGCCTGCCTTGGTGTAACCGGGGCAATGAGAACATGTCCAACAGTGGCTTTAGAGGCCCTGATTGGACTAACACCACTTCATATTTATGTGATGAGGGTGGCCGCGTGTTCGGCGGCAAAAGTGTTCGTAAGAACACCTCGAAATGAGTCAAGGAACCTGGCCATTCTTCATAAAGTGGTCAGGAATCCAATTTCGGTCTTGGATACCATGCCTTTGGAACTTTGCTTTGGCAGGAGATTTAAGGTGGAGGTACCGGACCGGGAATGTTGGTCTACTGGGTGTTTGGCTCGGAGTGAGTCTGATCTAAACTGGTATACTGATGGTTCCAAAATGGACAGTGGAGTAGGGGCTGGCGTCTATGGACCCAATCGAAACCTGTCAATTCCACTAGGGAAGTCATTGAGTGTTTTTCAGGCTGAAATCCTGGCCATAACCGCATGTGCTGAGATTAACCTGGATATCGGGCTCAAGGGCAAGACAATTAATATATTTTCAGATAGTCAGGCTGCCTTAAAGGCGCTTGACTCTCATCGTATGACATCTAGACTTGTCAAACATTGCTACGACACGTTGCAAAAATTATCGCTTAGAAACAGGGTGCAGCTGTTCTGGGTACCTGGACACTGTGGTATAAGCGGGAACGAGGAAGCGGATGCATTGGCTAGGAGGGGATCTGCGACGCCTTATATTGGTCCGGAGCCCTGCTGTGCAGCACCGCTTTCTACTATTCTCAGTCAAATTAGTGAATGGGAAACTGGCAAATGTTTGGAACATTGGAATGCCCAGTCGGGTCTTAGGCATGCCAAGGCTGTGATTCGTCCGCGATTTGGGGGTGAGTCTGATGTTCTAAAGTATAGAAGGCCAGACCTGAAAATCCTAACGGATTTTCTTACGGGTCACTGTAGTGTGAGAGCGCATTTGATGAGAATGGCGATCACAAATGTAGATGTTTGTAGACTATGCTCACAAGCATCAGAGACAGCAGAGCACATATTGTGTGAATGTGTGGCTCTTGATAGATTCAGATGGAGGTATTTAGGGAGACATATGGTCTCACTGACGGATATATCCACCACTAAAGTTTCGGACCTGCTGGTGTTCGTAAGGAAGGCAGTTGGTCTGTTAAACAAACAGTAGACTCAAAGGGACACAATAGATCTTATAGGTCGCAGTGTCTTGCATTTGTGCTGGGTCTAAACCAGATAATAATAATAATAAGTCGGTTGTTTTCCTTATAATATTACTGGTAGTTGACTCACCAATTCTATAACCATAATATCCAATCGATTTCATGGAGTCACCACTGGCTAAATATCTAATGATACAAAATTAAAAAGAATTTCTTTAACCATTTGGATTACTACATACCTTAACGTTAAGGAGAGCTTTTCTGCTGGCGTAATATATTCCTGTATGCGAACTGGTATATCTTTGGCGAAAGGTCCTATTATATGCAAAACTTCATCAAAAGTCCCGGGGTCCATGCGATGGAAATTTATAAATGATTCCACGTCATTTAAACGCATTTCGGGAACTAATGAGTGAAAATACCCTTTGGTTTTTCTTTGTTTTAAAATCGGTTTTACAGCTCTTCTCTTGTTTATGTTTGACTTTCGTTTTCCAAAAATATATTGGGCAAGTAATTTCAATTTGATCACTTCTATGGCGAACAATGATAGCAAATGATTTTTATCCATCACAAAAAAATATCTGTCTATATTTGCTAAATAATTTACCACAAATACTATTAATTGTTTATTTACTTTTGTAATAAATATTATTAATTCTTTATTTGCTTAATTGGACACACACATTAATTTTCTTTTTCGTTATGCACATATGTATTTATGTAATTTTCAATTCAATATGGCAGCACTGATTTTACGAACAAAATTTCTGAAATGGGTGAATCGTGGTGCAGAAAACTCTCAGTAAACAAAAAATTCGTTTGCACAAAAAATGTTTTAGAAACTTATGGGTGAATCCGCCTTTACTCTCTTCGTGAATATTACAACCAGGGTTGCTTAATTCCACAAAAATTCTGGCAAACAGCTTCTTAAAATATACCGAAACTACCCGTATCGTTAATTCTTATTATATTAGTTTAAAATTAAATGTATTGTACTTTATTAACAGATATCACTTTTAGAATTCCTGGAAACCAATTTTTGTTTTATTTTCCTATGAAAAACTTAATTAATTATAAAAAAATTTGCAATGTTAAAAATCTTTCATAAAAAGAAATCCATACGCTTTGTTTTCATTATGTTAAACGACAACCACAATTATTACAAAAACATGTGTGTGAGACAAAAATTGCGTATGTGTTTATGTTTTATTAGTTTTCAAGAGAGCTAAATTTGTTTGTCAGACACTGAGAAGTTATGATAATAAGCAACATAAATTTATTAATGTTTATATTTCTTTTAACTACATTTCAATTTGTTTATAGCATTTAAGGTGTGCGTCACTATAAACTGTAACACATCAAAAGTCAAATAAAAACTGACTGGAGTAAGCTAGAGTTAAAAATAAAATAGTTTTATTTTGCATTTTTATTACAGATTTATATTCTGTATTATTTTATTTAAAAATTAATTTAATTTTATAAAATTTTTTATTTTATTCATTATGCCATCCATAAGCAATGTTATAGTGTTTTCGGTGATTTTTTTGGTACCAGCTGTCCATTTATATCGAAAACTAGTAATGGTTTTGGGAACAGATGTACTCTTCTTTAGTTCTCTTTTGACCAGAGCTTAATATCTTTCAATAGGCCGCAGCTCTTGGCAGTTTGGTGGGTTAGCCTCTTTTGGAACAAAAATAACATTATTTTTATTATACCAGTCTATTGCGCTTTTACTGTAGTGACATGTTGCCAAATCTGGCCAGAAGAATGTTGATATGTTGTGCTGTCTTAGAAATGGGAGCAACCTCTTTTGAAGACACTCTTTGATATAAATATCTGAGTTTATTGATCCCAATGTAACAAACGATGCACTTCTGTTGCCGCAGCTACAAATAGCCTGCCAAACTAGGAACTTTTTGGGGAAATTTTGATAGTTTTTTAGTTCGGAACTCTTCAGAAACATTGCCTCTACTATCCGCTACATAAAACTGTTGGCCAGGAAGCTGCGCAAAGTCTGCAAAAACGTAAGTTTCATCATCCATTACACAACATTCGAACTTTTGAAAAAATTCTTTTTTGAGGAGTTTTGCTCTTTTTTTTGCTTCAATATTCTTCTTAGCATTTCTATCCGGAACTTTTTGGACTTTAAATGTTTTAAGGCCAGCTTTAGCTTTAACTCGGCACACAAAACTTTCCGAACATTGCACGCGCCGGGCCACTTCGCGACCAGAAATGTTTGGAAGAGCCAGCAAAAGCTTCTCAACCTTTTTGGCTTTCGCGTCGTTCGTTACCAGTTTTGCTTTACCTGTTCCAGGCTTTCTTTCAATTTTTAGGTCTTTGTTGAACTTTTTGACCACTCTGGAAACACATTGCCTGGTCACGTGGACTTCCCTAGCAACTTTTGTATAACTCCAATATGGTTTTTTTGAATTATTTGAATAATTTTTGTATGCACTTGTCTTTGATTCTCCATTGTGAACTAACTAACAAGTCAAATTTGACAAACTGATACATTTTAAAATCTGACACATTTTTCAAAGATATTGTGATTAAGAAAAATAATTTTGATTAAAGCTGAAAAAAGTTATTAAGAAAAATGGGTGTTACACTTTATAGTGACGCACACCTTATATTATGAATAATTTTAATAAATTAGTTTAAATTTTAAAATTAAAGGTTTTTAAAACGAAAATTTTCACAAATTTCATTCAAGTTGTTAAAAACAATACAAATGAAGAAACCAATCTCATCTCTCAGTGTATTTTTGTGTGACTCTCTTTGTGAAGACCACTGGTCTAAAGCAGGCCTGTGCAAAAATAAAAATTTCATATACAATTGTGCCTTAGCTAAACTCACATGTATTCTTACGCTCTTGCTTTCAGTCGTCACTGAAACAGCGAAGAGTTAACATGCGTGGTGGATGTACGCTGATTTGTTGTTTGCAGTGAGAACAAAATTATTAGCACTGTACACAAATATTTTTTTATAATAAATGCATTTATAAATCCAATACCTTTTTTATCATAGAACATTTAAGAATATAGTTTAAAAGTTTTTCAGCGACATTTTTATTATTTTTAAAAAATTGTTAATAAATTGAATGAAAAAACAAAACTTTTTTTTGTTAAAAAATGAAAAGTATTTTTTATTTCTTTATAGCAGAGTAGTATTTATAAATTGTTCTTAAAGTAACTACATTTTTAGATGAAATATTACATATAAATTTTAATTAAAAAAACTTGATGCAGTTGCTGATACTGCTATATATACGTTCAGCAGTGTAATTCTCATTTTCTCACCAACACAACTACATTTTTACTTTTGCACAAGCCTGGTGTAAAGCAAATACAAGTGAGTTAAAAAGATAATAAGTAAAAGAGAAGTACAAAAATTTCACATCAAATAGAATTTTTAACTCTTTTTCAAGCTCTCTGCCTCTTCTACACTGTTCACCGACACGCAAAAAAAAAACGTTGCGTTTTATGCACAAAAAAATGCGAAAGAAAAACCACTGCGTTAGACATTGCCTCCATTTCCGAATAACAGTTTTCGTTTTAGTCCCTACAGAGTGTGAAAGTGAAATTAAATACTTTTAAATATAAATTTAATAATAATTCTATAACTTTAAAACATTTTAATGTTTTATTTAAAAATTTAACGATCTATTAAATATTTATGTATGTACATTATAGGCATAAATAATTATTCTTTAATTATCACATTTATTATGATTTATTTCCACCATATTTTTGTTTTTTATGGAATTTTCTAGGATTGATACCGTAAGCTTTAAGACGTTCATCGCTGATGTCTTTACCGTCAGAATTAGAAGTTTGTGATTTTCCAAAATTTTTCTTTTGATGGAATTTCGATTTGAATTTATCGGCAGACTTAAATTTAGATTTTTGCAAATTTTTACGAAGTGGTGGCAAAGTTCCATTATTTTTATTACTATTGAGATTTGAATTGTTTTTAGCAAACGGATTATTATTCTTTAAAGTTGGTTTAGTATTGTTAGCGGAAGTCGATTTTTGTTGATCATTTTTAATTTTATTAAATGATTTATTGTTTCCATTATTTGTTGCATTTTCTGCATCCTTTTTAGCAAAAGCATTATTCTTTTCGTTTTTATTATCGTTTTTCGTTGTGGTATTTTCATTTCCTTCATATTTATTGTACGTTTCCTTTGATGCACTGGCATTATTTTTCTCTAATTCGATTTGGTTGTCATTTTTATTTTTCTTCTTTTTCTTTTTCTGGTTGTTTAAAGCTTGTGGTGATTTATTTGTCTGATTCGCTATTGTTTCTTCAACGTTGGTTGTTTGATCGACTTTAACTTTCTTGGAAGGAGTATCGTCAATACTGGGCTTATACGTGTTAGAAACACTTTCTGACTTTAATTCATCAGTATTAGAAACAGCAACTTGTGTATTTTGTGCTTTACGTTTTCTTCTTCTCTTGGCTTTTTTGGATTCTCCTGAAGCTACATTTTCATTACTATTTTCAGCATTTGTTGTTCCAGGTTTGGATGAAGATTCGTTTTTCGTTTCCTCTCCATCATCTTCATTCTCATTATCGGATCTGTAAGGAAAATGCAGTTGAGTACAAATTGAAATATCAAGTACAGTACAATATAAAATTTATTATAAAGTGTGTAGAAAAAGGATTTATTTCTGTAAGAACTTTACGCATTATATACTCGTATTAGGAAGAACACAAAATTAGAAAACCTTGACACATAAAGGCACTAACTTCATGTTTTGTATGGAATTATAATAATTAATGAATACTTACTCTTCACCATATAAACTTTTAAATATTTTGCGTTTTAATTCTTCATTTTTAGCTTTCAATTTGTATAGTCTTTGTTCTTTCTTTTCGACTTGATCAGGACGTATTTGTATTGCCTTCTTAAGGCTAGCCCATTGATTAAGTTCTTTATTTTTAGCCAACAATATCTAAAAATTATCATACATATAAATACCTTCAAATATATTGGATAATTTAATTTCTATACCTCTTCAATAGTCAAACCAAAATCATTTGGTGTTGTTTCCACATACTTAAAACGACATGGTATATCTCCAATAATATCCTCACAGTCCAGTTTATAATATTCATCAATATATTCACCGTACGTTTTTTCATCCTCTGGATCAAATATGGGTTTTTCGGTTTTTATAATTTCCATGAAACGATCCCGTCTTCCCTTACGGCCGCTTCTTCTTTTCTTAGTGTTTTCAATAAGTTCTTTTTGCAATTCCTCTTTAGCCTTAGTAGGATCATAGTCACAATCCATATTGAAATCTTCATCCTCACAATGTGCTTCATTTTCGTCATAATTGAATGTTTCATCATAATCTTTTTCAGGGTCATAATTATCCCAATCCTCTACTTTCAACTCTTCTATATCAGAGGGGCATTCGGGTTTTTCTTCTCCTTCATCCACCTGATAATAATCATCATTAAAAAGCTCATTCATTCGGCGGTCATGAGCCTCGGGATCAAAATCTTCCTCTAAGTCATCATCTTTAAAACCCAATTCATCATTACCCGTTATTAGCTTTAGTTTCTCTATTTTTTCTTGGATTTCCTTACGTTTCATTTCCTTTACCATTTCTAATTCTTTTATTTTTTGTTGTTTTTCTTGCAACTTGCGTTCCTTTATTTCTTGTCTTTTCTTTTTCCGTTTGTCATCTGTCATTCGCAAAGAACTCTCAATAGTACGCGGATAGCGTTTAATGAAGTCCTGGTCGGGTTCTTCATATCGAAAATTATATTTCTGTTCAAATTCAGCCTGTTTTTCCAATTCCTGTTCATCCTCTGATAAAGGCGCATTATCACCTACAATTTCTTCATAAGTTGGAATCTCATTATAATTTTTAGCCTCTGTATAGCCTTTATTGAGTATATAATCTCGAAGAAACTTTTCACTAGAAGGTAGTTTGTCATTACTCCAGTAATTTTTTAAAGGTGCTAATTTTTCTTTAACATTGTCTTCAATTGTGTCCTTTTTTCCAGCCAGCCATTTTAAATAATCCTCCTCTTCTCTGTCTTTTTCTTCTTTAGTTTTGTCACGTTTTCTGAATATGCCACCAAATTCTTCATCATCTTCGTCATCGTCTTGGTTCATTACTTTTTTAAATTCGTCTCTTAAGCGACGTTCCTCTTCGACTAAAGTGGGTGATAAGGGTCGTGTCTCCTTATTATCCTCCTCATAATCTTCATCAGAATCTATAGAAAGCAATTAAATTCATTCTTTAAGAATTACAAATTTTATATATTTTTTTTCTGCATACATATAAATATTGTATTCTAATTTATATTTTTAGTAACAATTTAAAAAAGAAAAATAAAAATGTTTTTTATTAATTGATTATATTAAAAAGAAACAATAGTTTGAAAAGGCACATAAGCGTTAGTTCTTATGAACTTACCATCTACAAACTTGCCGCCCTTTTCCAATATAATTTTTCTTTCATAATCCTTTAGCGTAACAGGCTTGGATTTTTTTTCCTTATATCTATTTTCTTCATCCTCTCCAGCTGAATCATTTTCAGATTCCTCCTGCTTAAAAAATTTCATACTTTTATCATAAATAGAGGGATCCTTGCTTTTTAGTGAAGCCAATGTCTTTAAGAAGTCCTGATCAAATGAGGGATCCAATACTTCATCCTCCTCAGAAGAATCAGAGTCCTCAGAATCCGATTCTGAAACATCTAGGCCTTTGTCCTTAACTATAAAATTTAAAAAATATATGAATACTATCTAAAAAATATATTAATAAATTTATTCACGTACACTTTTGCAACAATTCTTTTTTTCTCAAATTATTATATGTTTTGGCATAATTTTCATTTGTTTTAATTTGAAAATCTTCCTCATCTAAATTATCATCGCTATCGTTAAACAAATTTTTATTCATTTTATATTTTTGTTTTAAATTTCTTGAAATTTATACACAAAATTATATTCTTTTCTATCCACACGTGTTTTAATTTTTATTTTTATTATTATAGAAAAATGAAAACAAAGAAAAATGTCAAATTAATGAAATTGAGAAACAGACAAGGCGAATTGATTATAAGGTGTCTATCACGGGATACTTATCATAAGGTACCTTTGAGATTACAATAATTTCGACAGTAATAAAAACAATGCCTTTTTTGCTGTTCGTGTGGGCAAAGAGCTGTCAAAAAACCAAAGCAAAAAGTGTGAAAACAAAAACAGCTTATATAAAACACAGAAAAAATTGACAACTTTCTTCACAAATTGTCTAACAATAAGTAGCTCGACTTGGCTACCCTTTTTTAGACAAATTATGAAAGAAATTGTCCGCTTATTTTCTATTTATTCTCTATTATAGATAAATTGTTTTTGTTTTGGTTTTTCTGACAGTGCTTTATTTATTTATTTATTTATTTCAATCAAAGTAATACAAAGCCATCAAGGCCAAACAATCGTATTTCGTAAGTAAATATTCATATGCTTAAGACTAAGGTGTCAATCAATAAAAATAAAATATAGAAATAACAATGGCATATATAAAAAAAGTTATTCACTAATTATTAATGAGTAACAGCTCCCGAAAAGAAATAAACAAAAATCGAACAACAACAAAAAAATGTTTTTTTAAGATGGTTATATAGTATGCGCCTTTTTTTGAAGAGACAAGTTGCTATTAATTTGACCACTCAAGGGCCACACACACACTTGAAATATCAAACAGCTATTGCTTTATCTGTCGGTTGATGTTGTTTTTCTTGATGCTTTGCTTGTAATACCAAAGGCACCTAATGATAAATATGTTTCCAAGTTATTTAAATCTACATATTTTGGTCCTTAATGTTTAAATCATAGGGCGTATGTACAAATGTTGCAAATCATCATTAATTTAGTGACTTTTTTATTGCAATTTGGTTTATAAATTCTGCACAAAACCATTTTAAATTAACTAGCACTACCTTTTTATATTTCATCATGGCAAGTGCAAAAGAGAATTGAAAAATGTCTAGCTTTCTATTTCTATATTGTAATTGCAGACTTAGAGCCATCCCTAAATAAAAGCGGCAAGCGGAACGTTTTCTAACGCTCAGCGCTTACTCCTAACCGCCATCCCTAAATAAGAGCGGCAATGTTTTGTCAAAACGTTAAAAGCAGGGTAATACAAAAACATATGCTTATATAACAATTCTGACTATTTTAATTACTTACTTACTTACTTAGATGGCCACAACAACCCGTTAACGGGTTTCGGCCTGCCTTAACACTAGTCTCCAGGCGTCTCTGCTAAGCGCGCGCCTTCTCCAGTTGGTCACACTAATTGATGACTGGGCTTCATCAACTTGGTCCTGCCAACGTAAACACGGTCGTCCTCTACGCCGACGTCAAGTGACCTTCGCATCGAAAACTTTTCTCGCTGGAGCAGATTCATCCATCCGAACAATATGGCCGAGCCAGCGTAGCCGCTGGATATTAATGCGCTGAACAACGTCCACATCGCCGAGGAGCTCATACAGCTCATGGTTGGTTCTAATGCGAAACTCATCGCCATGCCTTAGAGGACCAAAGATCTTACGAAGAACTTTTCTCTTGAACACTCCCAAGACTGCTGCATCGGCACAAGACAGCGTCCATGCTTCCGCACCATAGAGAAGCACCGGAAGAATAAGCGACTTATAGAGTGTTAATTTCGTCGCACAAGAGAAGTCTCTATTACTAAACTGCCTACTGAGACCGTAGTAGCACCTGTTGGCAAGTGTGATTCTTCGTTTGATCTCCAGACTGACATCAATCTTGCTGGTAATGGCGGTGCCAAGGTAGATGAATTCCTTGACCACATCGAATGTATAGTTGCCGGCTGTAACCTGGGAGCCGATGCGATCAACATCCCTACTCGTCGACAACATGTACTTCGTCTTGCTCTCACTTACCGCCAGACCCATTTTTGCAGACTCTCGTTCAATAGCATTAAAGGCTGTGGTGACATCTCGCTTGGTATGCCCAATGATGTCTATATCGTCTGCATACGCAAGGAGCTGGACACTTTTGTTAAATATAGTGCCATTTCGATGTACACCCGCCTTTCGCAAAACACTCTCCATGTCGAAATTGAAGAGGTCGCAAGATAAGGGATCGCACTGTCTGAAACCTCGCAAGGTATTAAAAGGTTCGGAGAGGTCTTTTCCTACCTAGACGGAGCTGCAGGAGTTGCTCAACGTCATTCTGCACAGTTTTACAAGCTTTGCAGGAATACCGAGCTCAGATATTGCGGCATATACGCGATCCCTTATCGAACGCCGCCTTATAGTCGACAAAAAGGTGGTGAGTGTCGACTTGACTTTCATGGGTCTTCTCCAGGATTTGGCGCAGTGTGAATATCTGGTCAATGGTGGACTTACTATTTTAATAATAAACTGAATTTCTCTATTAGTATTTGTAACATAAACTAAATTTTATAGTACTATTTTATTTATTTATTTTATATTAATATTTATTATCTTCTATTTTGTTTATTTTTTGCCTTTACGAATAAAACATGGTTATGCAAATAACATATCTTCTACATGGATACGAGTAGAACGAAATTCGTGCTAAATCTGAACAGAGTCCATCTCAGAAATCTTATATCAGTGATAACGGGCCATTGGCCGATAGGCACTCATGCCCGCAGGTTAAAGATACCTCACAATGACTTCTGTAGAAGCTGTAATGACGAAGAGGAAGAGGAAACAACGGAACATTTTCTCTGTCATTGTCCCGCACTGGGGGACCTGAGAATGAAAATCTTTGGACGCCCCGAATTTATCGACAGATCCTGTTTGACTGGAGGTGATTTGAACAAAATTCACACCTTCGTAAGATTATCGGGTTGGTTGGAGAATGGCCAACGGTCATAGACATGTTTTTGGTGGATATAATGGTATCACAACGGGACCTTATTGGACCCAAGTGTGCTTTGCCTAGGGGGGGCTGCCAATTTTAACCTAACCTTAACCTAACCTATATCACAACCCTGTTTTTTTCCTATTTGTTTACATTTTAGTTGCCTTTTGCAACCAACTTTACTATTAAACGCTCTGTCAAAATTGGATTTTCCAATTGCAAAGCGTTGCCGCCGCGTTATTTTGGGATGCTCCATACAAATTGTATGGGCATGAGAAATTTTGACAGCTAGAAAACGCTTGCCGCTTTTATTTAGGGATGGCAGTTATGTATAGTAGCAATAAAATTAGTTTTTTAGCGGTTTTCATTTTAATATATCTGACAGTAAAACCATCTTGGCAACTCCATATAAAAAAGGCGAAATAAACTGCTGAATCAAGGCAAATTTATTATTTTATTGTTTATTGTACCATATGTTGAATAAAAGTTTTGTCAGAATTCTAAAAAATTTTAGATTCTAAAAATATTTATACAAACAGTTAAGAAAAAAAAAACATTCCCAAAATGGCAGATAATGAAAGTGAAGCAACAAATATTTCATCTGATAAAGAAAAAGATAAAAGTAAGAAGTAATTTGAATTTAATTCTAATATCTATTAATGTTTTTATTTTTCAATAGTTTGTGTGTTGTTAAATGCTACGGGTAATGTACCTATAATAAAGAAACGAACCTGGACTGTTGATCCTTACAAGACAGTTAGTTGGATACAAAAGTTTATACATAAGTATTTAAAATTAGATCCTTCAGAACAAATTGTAATATTCAATTAATGCATTAATTAAAGTACTCCATTAATGAAATGTTTAATTTTATTAGTTTTTGTATGTGAATCAAACCTTTGCTCCAGCTCCAGATCAGATCATTAAAAATCTTTACGATTGCCATGGCACTAATGGGAAATTGGTATTGTATTACTGCAAGAATCAAGCATGGGGATAAATGAACAACAATTTAAATAAGTAGTTTAAGAAAATTATTTTTTATTAATGTATACTTTAATTTATTTAAATAAAACTGAAAACTTAGACACCCAAAGCTTAATAAAACTATAAAGTTTTTAATTTAGAGTTACATATGCTTTATTTTTCATTTAATTTTGTCTGCACTTTAAAATAAAAATGAATTGGGGGTTATTTTGTATTTCGAATCGAATTGAAAATCTTACTAATTCGTAAAAATTTACCAATTCACGAAAAATGTTTGTATTCATATTGTTTTTTCGAATGGGAAATTTCTTTTGAAAGCATTTTCGATCCGAATCGAAATACAAAATAACTCTTATTATCTAGCTGATGCAGCAATAGTTGTAATCCATTTGCTTATATATCACCATGCAACTCTTCCAATTCGTCGGCAGCTTCTTTTGAAATTCTATGATATTTAGCAATAACTGGCCTATAGTAGTATGCTTTGTAGTCGTTACGTTCAGACATTTTAAGGCGTATCTGGTCTTCCAGACGTCTAAAAAATTGTAAGAATATTTGTAAGGATAATATAATATTTAATTACGCATCATTACCTGATTTGGGCTTTTTCATCTTCCTCATACAAGAAATGTAAATATTTTTCGTATTCCTGTTGAGGGCTGGTAGACATATAGCGGGCAATAAACCGGGAAATAGGATGCTGAAATTTATAAAAAATAAATTTAAGAATGCTGTTTTGGAGGTGGAAGACGATGTATCGCTCGATACCCTATTGTTCTGTACTAAAGGACTAACACTCTGAGACAAGACATCTAAGGTACGAAAAGACAGAAGAATTTTTTTAAAGTACGAGAAGATAGCATTTTTATATACAGCCTTAACTGTTAGAGGCCTAAATTTTAGAACTGATTCGATTAATTCTTGAATTGGGAACTTGGAACAAATATTCAAAATTTTTGTAGTCAATAAAATTACTGCAGGCGGATCTATTTATTTCCAGTCATGATATTAGAAACTTAAACGATATGAGAGTCCTTAAATCAAATAATACCTACCTATTGTAATTATATAATTAACACATTCGGCTGCAATTAAATTTAGCTGGTGCCTGCCAGAGAATCAATTAAATTTTTCATATAAAAATAATAAGCGGGAATTGCCTCTTTTTATCATTGAATTAAAAAATTGTTTAAATTCGAGTTTGGTTGTTAGTTTAACAATCCAGCAACTCTATTGCTGTACAATGGTAAAAATATATAGGCTTAACGGTTAATAAATTTTATTTGAACATAAGCGGCATTTCCCGTCATTAGTTTATGTGAAGACAAAAGAATGACGGGAATTCCCGCAGTTAAGCCGAATGTGTTAATTTTATTCTTTATTACACTTCCTCTTGATGAAGTGTATATTTTTGTTTTGATGATTTTTATGGAAGACGTCATTGGTTCTTCGAAAAATTCTCGTACAAAATTAAAAATTACACATACATATAAAAAATATTTTTATTCCCTTTTTTGAAAAAAGAAATTACATACCTTAAAGCTCATGCGCTTAATTAAAATTAGGTTTAAGTTATGTTTCCTCAATGTACCCTACTGATCATGATTTATTTTTCCAAATAGAATATGTATACTGTAATTGGAGCTTTTTTTATATTAGTACATGAAATACAAATAGCAGATGGGAATATGAAACTTCGCCATGAAAGTGTTATTCTCCTATACAACTTTTTTATAACATTACAATGCCCTATTTACAACTAATGTTATAATGTATTTGAAAACAACAAAAATTATTAATTACTTTTGCCTACCTTATGATATTCCCAATATTTTGGTTCGTAATCTGCTGGAATTTCTTCCAACTGAGCTGGACCGATAAAGATATTGCAATACATGACTACAGCTGTGATAGGCAAGACACCCAACATCACATAATAGTGCAACAAGGCTTTAAATTTATCCCATTGGAAGCGTGTTGGCTTAATAATCATATGATGGTGATCGCCGCTCATTTGACGCAATTGCAGAAGGGCAGCTACATTGAAGGAAATCGCACATATGAAATATAATTTTAATGAATTCATAGTTGCGTAATGCGAACTTTTTCTACATAAACATTAATTTCTTGACTTATTTACCATTTTTAACGGCTGGTGCTTGCAATATTGTACGATAATTTGCAAATTGAGCCAATGGTCGTACAATAGAACTCCAACTGACCATTTTTCTAAAAAATGATTTATTTAAAAAATCTTTTTACAAAACGTGAAAATCAGATTCCTTTTCTTTAGACTGTTTTAGAAGCAAAAAAAAGAAAAACAAATGTCTGTCATAAAAAAAGATGTCAAAATAAAAAAAAGCAACCAGTAATGACAACATCGTAAAAATTAAAAAAAACACGCTACAGTTAAAAAATATTTCTCAACGGAATTCTAATAAGATGATTTCGATCACAATGAATTCAGTGACGAAACTCCAGCAAAAACGATAAGAACAACGCCAATTTAAAATGAAACATATAAAAAGTATTAGTAAAATACATGCAATTGTTGTTTTTAAGTGGTAGTAAAATTTTTCATAGCTGATTTTTACTATTGAAGCTATCATTTGTTTCATCACTGTGGTTTCAATATTGAAAAAATATTATATTTATTCGACGCGTATTTTTTTTAATTTCAATAAATTAAGAAATAATGCCATATATTCTAAAACGGCACGGCCACGCATCATACAGCTTTATCAAATTCTTTTATTTTTTAATTGACTTAATAAAAAAGTCTCAATCAGAAAATAACAGTACATTTGAATACCCTGAGAAAACAGATATGTAAAGAAAAGAATAAAACCTTAAATATGAATAAATATATATTCCCTATATATATATATATATCTATGCTTAAGAGAATTTCTGGAGTCTTGTTCCCAAAGATGGTATTAAAACTATAAACTCTTATTTTTTGTTTCGTCAGAAAAGCTTTAATTACATCAAAGTTAACTGCAAGATTTTAGTATGTCTGGCAACATATTTCTTAAACGTCATTGTGACATTTGCTTCACCTATTCTTTCTTTGTAATTTTTGCCTTGAATATTGTTGGCGTGTTACTACTTTGTTTTGTGAAAATTTATTAGTTTTGCCAATAAATTTATATTAAAAATCAATAAAAATGTTTCAAGAAATGGAACCTTCGGTTAGTAAATATTCGAGACCAGTCTCACTATATTTATTTATGCAGTTATAAAATAACAAGCTGGAAATGTTTGCAAAAATATTTAATATTCACAAACATAACCTTAAATAACTTTTGAGACATTTCAGTGATTGTAGTTGGTTCTAAATAACTTTAAGAGACTTCAGTGATTACAATTGGCTCATTTTATTCTGATTTACTTTCAGGATGTGTACGACTATTACCCGAATGGAGATCCTCAATTGGATAATGAATATGACCGCAATTACTACAGCATGCCTGATAATGTAAAATATTTTTTAATCAGATTCTGCAAAGCCATTAAGGAAGGTGTCTTGTTTGAGATACAAAATATGTATGAGAACACTTTTCCTCAATTGAGTGATCATCATTTTGTTAATAGCTCTTGGCCCGATGAGGAAGAAGTTGCCGCATTAGTCGATAATGATAAAGTTTTTTTGATTTTGTATAAGGAATTGTATTATCGTCATATCCACGCATGCATTCCTGGTGGTCCAAAATTAGAACAGCGCATTCATTCATTCTTCAATTACTGCGATTTCTTCAATTTGATTATATCTTCACAAAGTCCAGTAATGTTGGAGTTGCCCGATGTATGGTTGTGGGAATTAGTTGATGAATTTGTCTATCAATTCCAAAATTTTGCTCAATATAGGTAAGTTGCTTGACAAATTTTATTTATCACTGTATAAATCAACCGAAAATAAGCAAATTCCTTATTGAAATGCAAAGAAAGGGTGTTAATGATAATAACTGTATAAGTTGGTTAGTGTGTTGGCTTGCTAAGACATGAGCCCTGGGTTCGACACCCAGCTCCGACATCTTAAAAAACAAAGAAATATGAAAAGAATATTCCTTTCGGCGACTACCTCTCAGCAGTCTTCTGGCAAAAGCTCTGAGAGTAATTAATTGCCATGAACAAGCTTCTCAAGTTTGTCGTTCGAAGTAGACATTAAACTGTAGGTCCCGGTACTCATGGATAAAAATTGACACACACACATGAGTACTGCGAGAAGCTAGGCCGTAATCCTGACACAGGGTTGTAAAGGCCAGTTATGTATGTATGTTTGTAGTTAACTTCTTGTAAATTAACCGGTTGCAGATTTGTTTTTTTTTAAATAACCGGTTCTCTTTGGAAAATATAGATACGCTCTAAAAAATTTAAGGAAAATAGAATATAAGATCAATTTTTTCTTGAGACACCTTTAAAGTTGCAAGATTAATTAAAAAAAATTATACACTGAAGGAAATTGTCTAGAAAGTATTTTTGTAGTTTTATACATACATATGGCTATAAAAAAGGTTTAAAATATATATATACAAAATAAATCGGGGAAATCCGATTACTAAAATCCGGGTCCATTGCCGTAATATTTATGTTACCATGCAAAAAAGGTATTAATAAAAATAATTGCAGTTAACTTTACGGAAATTGGATTAATTGGAGTAGCTTCGGATTAAAATCGTCAGAAAATATCTTTCGAGAAAACTAGCATACATATTTGTTTAAGAAAAAGTTACTTGATTATCACAAAAATTATTACATTATTATATTATCTTGTGCCAAAAGAAATCTATACGTGTAAACAAAAATATAATCTTTTTTTTCTGAATACCAGAAATTTTTAGTTACCATCTGTCAACACAACTGTAGTTTGAATGCCATAGATAACCAGCCTATTAGATATAAATTTTACATAAATATTTTATTACTTTTATGAAAATACATTAATTATACCACTTTCAGAGCTCGTTTAACCGATAAAACACAAGAAGAAATTCACCAACTGAATGTCAATCATAGCAACGCTTGGAGTATTCTATGCATTCTAAATGTTCTTCACTCTTTGGTAGACATTTCTAATATTAAGAAACAATTAGAAGCCATTTCTCAAGGTAATGATCCTCAAGCTGTTGCCGGAGAATTTGGGGAGTTATCCTTCTACAAAATGTTAGGTTATTTTTCATTGGTTGGATTATTGCGTGTTCATTCTCTATTGGGTGATTACTATCAGGCTATTAAAGTCTTGGAACCCATTGAGATACACAAAAAATCACAATATTCTCATATTCCTGCTTGTCAGATTTCTACATCATATTACGTAGGTTTTGCCTATATGATGATGCGTCGTTATGCCGATGCAATTCGCACTTTCTCTGACATTCTTTTATATATACAACGCACAAAACAATTGTACAGTGCACGCTCTTACCAAAATGATCAAATTAATAAACAAGCTGAGCAAATGTATAGTTTGTTGGCTATGTGTTTGGTATTGCATCCACAATGCATTGATGAATCCATTCAACAAGCCATGCGTGATAAGAGCTTCACAGATATCATCCATAGAATGCAAATAGGCGATTTAGATGCTTTCAAATCATCATTCTTATTCGCTTGCCCCCGTTTCGTTAGTCCTTGCCCACCACCAGCAGATGCTCCAATGGAGGATTATGTTAAGGATCCCATGGAACATCAATTGATGGTATTTATGGATGAAGTAAGACAACAAATTGATTTGCCCACCACACGCTCCTATATGAAACTTTACACCACTTTGTCGTTATCGAAATTGTCCTCGTTTATTGATTCAAATTCCAGCGAAGGTGATGTAGCAAAATTATTGATTCGCTTATTGTGCTTCAAACATAAAATGCGCAATTTAGTTTGGACTAAAGGCTCAAGTGGATTAGAGGGAAAATTCAAATCTGGATCTGAGGTAATTTATAAGTTGTATTCTTTTGTGAAAATTTATTCTATACTGTATTTGTTTTTTCTTTCTTTTAGTTGGACTTCTATATTGATGATGATATGATTCATATTGCTGATACTAAAGTATTTCATCGTTATGGTGATTTCTTTGTACGCAAAATTTTGAAATTTAACGATTTAAATCGTAAATTAAAAAATATTAATATTTAAATTATAAACCTAACATATAATCTATAAATTTGATTTTATATCGTAGAATTAAAGTTTATATAATACTTGACTTTTTCCCATAATTAAATAGAAACTGAAAAATAAAAGTATATAAAAAGCGTTAAAATTTACACGCTTCGGAAAAGTCTTAAATACACTTTGTATTTTATTTTAGCAAAACTTTAAAATAATATTGAAATTTCGTTGGTTTTTTTTTAAGAAAAATACTGATTATGAAAAATTGATTAATTAACGAAAGAGTCATAAGCGGATTATTATGAAAAATGCAGAAGGATATCGTTTTTTCAAATTCAGCGGACTTCTTCTTTTGTGTTTAGAATATGATTCAGAAATACATTTAATTTGTAGTCTTTTTTAAAGTTTATAAATCCTGGTTTTTGCGAGCATCTATATTTCAATCTAAAAGGATATTTTAGTATTTAAATAAATGCATTTATTATGTATTTTCAGATTTGTAACCATGACATGAAAATTCGAACGGTAGATGCACGGTATACGAGCTCTAACCATGACCCTTTTATGTATGTACACTGTGATGCAAAAATGAGGCAATGTCTCATAATTCTTCGATTTTAATCATTTATTTTTGTATCTGTATATGTAAACAAAAAACTCACGTTGTAATTTAATGTAACTAGAAGTTTTATGTAAAATTTACATGAAAGTCCATGTTTATCTCCTCTTCCCTTTTTGAATGTGAATGACTTAAAAGAAGGTCATTGCCTCACTTTTGCACCAACATAATATTTCTTTTTTAGCGGCACTTTATTAGTTTTTTTTTTGTATTCCAAGACAATAGTTAATTGTTTTTAAAAGAAAACATAACATTAAAGTATCCTATATGAGAAAACCTATAACGCGACAAATATCTGCGGTAGTGAAAAAAATCGTTATCCATAGGGCTAAAGTTGGAAATTCTAGCAGAAAAATTTCACATTTTTTAAATATTAGCCAATGTTCTGTGCTTATGATAATTAAGTTCGACCATAAACTTGGTTCTAAATCAAGTTGTAAGTAAAAAACATGAAAGACCAGGAAAATTTGTAGAAACAGAAGCTAGGGTGCTAAGAAGAGTTGTACCACAAGCCGACTCAAAAGCACTAAAGAAAATTTTTCTGATTATCAAAATACCGTTATTTGATGTATAGTGCATAGAGCTGCTTAAAGAGTTGGCTTTAGGGCCTGTATTAAAAAGAAGAAACGCAAATTATCGCATAAAAACACTAAAATTCGCAGATCGTTAATGGCGAAATATATAGATTGAATAGTCCCAAATTGGGCAACGGTATAAGATATTAAGATATTATTTTTAAGATATTATCTAATTTTTAATATAATTTTTTTTTCGATTTTACGGTTAATTGGTCTTCTAAGACCAAAATAAACCGATGTCAGTACTACGAAAAGTTTGGTATTGGGCCAAGACGTCTACAACTCCAAACCCATTAAACGTACATCAAACCATTAAGCATTGAGGTGGTTCGCTAATGGCTTAAGGATGAATAACCCCACAGGGTATTGGTTTTTTAATACGGATCGTAGGAATAATATACAAAGAATATTATCTATGCATAATTAATGATAATTTACCTAAAGCCCTTGACCACAGGTTATTTTTCCGCACGGCAATGACTCAAAATATTCAGCGAAAATTATGGAAGAATGTCTCAGTTCCCAAAGTTTAGCATAAGAGAATGACCACCACAAAGCCCAGATTTCAATCCGGTTGAGAATATGTGGGCTTTCTTGAAATTCAGGTTTTCAGACTATGAGGAACAGCAGATAGCATAAGACAACTATGGGACAGGATTCAATAGGAGTGGTCGAAGATACCAACGCTTTTTGTGACTAAATTATATGAGTCAATGACAAAAATTCTAAAATAATTAAAACTATGCCAAAGAATTATGATACAGATGCTGATTAAGGGCTCATTTCCAATCTTTTTAGCATTGGTGCAAAATTGCGTCAATGCCTTTAAAATAAAATGTAAACCGTATTCTAAAGAATAATTTGAGCATTAAAATTTATGTTTTTATTTTACTTTCCTCTTAAACATATGTGTCCAGATTTCTAAACAATTTTGTATATCTACGCAATAAACATTAAAAATACATATATTGAAGTTTTTTTTATATAAACATTGCCTCATTTTAGCACCACAGTATACAGTTACGAGCAGATAAATAGGTTCACATCAAAATGATAAATCAATTTTGTTTGACTATCTAAATATATAAAATTGAATGTGTGTTTGTTTATTTGTTTGTTTGTACCTTATAGGAGACCAAACCTTTAGACCGATCTTCCTGAAATTTTCACAGCATTTAACTGGGACTCTGACATGATTAATAGGGTACTTCTTTTTCGACCACGCCCACTTTTTTAAAATTATATAATTGCTCCCATATAGTTTTTAACAGATTTACTTCAAATTGTATACACATTATACTCCAGGCGAGGTATAAATAAATATTTCTCACGCCACGCCCCCTTTCACGCAAAATTTTATTTATATATAAATTTGTTCCTTCCAACGGATTTTTTTTATTTGGTATTCATTACATTGCTCTTAATACTGTTAACATCGCCACGTCACCGCCTTTAATTTTATTATATAACGAGGGGGTAGCGAAGCACACCGGGTTCAGCTAGTAGTTTACATTACAGCAATAAAAAAGGAAAAGTCGCTAATTACTAAAGCAAATACCCACTTTTAATACTGCATCACAATAATTAAATTATTATGTAAAAAATTGTAGTGAAGAGGAAAAAAAATTATAAAGGATCTACACAGCCGCAGTTATAGCTAACGGAAAATTGCTGAAATTCTTGGGAGATCGCAGAATATGATAAGAAATGCATTGCAGCCTCCAAAACAAAAACTTAAAAGAGGTCAACAGCGAAAAACATCGAAAAGAGACGATGATCGCATTAAGATGTTGTCAACTCGTAATCCTTTTATGTCCGCAGTTCAGCTGAAAAATGAGTTAAAGCTTCCGGTATCAGAGTGGACCATTAGACGTCGTTTAAGAGAAAAAAATTTATTCGGAAGATCGGCCTAGAAGGTTCCAATGCTTAATAACAGACAAAGAAAAAAGCGCATTGAGTTTGCAAAAGTACATGCTGAATGGGCCGGCCCGGAAGGTATAAAAAAATGGAGAAACATACTATGGTCTGATGAATCCAAGATAAACTTAGTCGGACCTGATGGAAGAACATGAGTAAGGCGTCCAAAAAACAAAGCATATGATCCAAAGTACACCACGAAGACAATAAAGCATGGCGGCGGCAACATAATGATATGGGGTTGTTTTTCCTGGTACGGTGTTGGGCCAATATTCTGGATCAAGGAAAATATGGACAAACATCTTTATCTGCATATTCTTAAAGAAGTAAACCAATGACAAGACATTCATTCTGTGACACCTAAAATCAATATTTAGTTAAATTCGAAAACAAAGCCTTTAATCTTCGACTTCATGAACCAAATTCATTTTTGTGTCGTTTTCAAATCCCATTCCAATATTATTGGATTCTATGACACCAATGGATTTCCATTTCCGTTCTATTTACAAAGTAATATCTTATGTTTGACATGGACAGATATCTTTTTTCAATGTTCATATGTGACACTAAAAATCAGTATGTCTCGGTAATAATATTTATTGTGTTAACAAAACATTTAAAGCAATCACATTACAGATTTTAAAACTTCTAATTTTTTGTGTGCATTATTAATTTCTAACATGTTTCCAAATAAGTACAGTAGTATATGTATAGTATTCAATTAAAAATATTTAGTGTAGTATGTATAGTGCAAGTGTCTCATGTGGATGAGAAGATAAAAACTCTAAATTAAAATTTGTCCAGTTTGCTTCAAATAAAGTTGGACAATTTCCTGTGTTACGTGAAGAAGTTTGTCCAAACTCTGGTTTGAACATTTAATTTATATATGTATATAAGCTTTATTATAAGAGAAAAATTGAATTAATATGAATTTGTTTATTTCAATAATTATAAATTTAAGATTGAAATTTATTTGGTATTGAATTATTTGAATTTCCCCTAAAGGATTTATATCAAACATTAAAGTGTTATAATAGCTTAAAAGAAAATGTATATAACATTGATTTTCTAGTATACATTTAGTACTAACGGTCATGATTGGATTAATGGATACTTAAGAAAATTGTATACCTTCTAGAGTTAGTTTTAATTATTATATAGATTTTGCTTGAAACGGATCTTTCCTAACCTAAAACCCTTACACAGTTGTACTTCCTTTCATTATGTATATAAAAGCAAAACTCAGTATTTTCAATTTTTTATAACAAACAAAGTTTTTATTTTTGTTTGCCGCCAATATTTTATATTAATTTTATCTTTATTGTTATTTCCGACAGTTCATGACATACTGTTTTATAATATTTAATTATTTTAAACATTTTAAAGAACAATTTACTTTTTATACTGCTACAAATTAATTGCAGTCAAAAATTTTACGTACAACCACAAAGTACAAATCAAAAAATGCGAGAACCTATGCCACTGTAGTCGAAAAATATTCTTAAAACTTATAATAAGGCTGAAAACATTTTTTTACAAGACTTTAAGCTCTAACAATTTAGACTATGATTACATAGAAAAGTTTAAATTAAATAAAGGTCGCTGTTTCGTATTCAGAGTGGAATCAATCCGTGTAGAAATATAAAATTACTCGGAATCAAAAAATTTGTAAATTGGTTTTAGTTAATATTTATAAACCATTTTTAATATCACAAATATATACTAGCAATTTGTATCGTTCCCACGAGTGTCGGATCTACGCTCCGGAAAAACGGAAGCTATAAACAGAAGTTTTTTTCTTTAAGAGAGGAACTTCCAATAACAGCAGAGTTGTTACAACACCAACAGCAATTTTTATTCAATGAGTTGTGTAAATAATATGAAAGAAAACCTTTATGTATCAGGGAAATTTTATTAAAAAAATTTAATCGGTTTGATTTCACTAACATTTTCCCACACAAAATAAAGCAAACAAAAAAATCACAAAACATTTTTAAAATACATTTCTGATAATTTTTATATTAATAAAATATTAGAAATAAAAAATCAACAAGCCACTTATTTTATTTTTTATATGTATATACATACATATATAAAAAAAATCAGTTCTTAATTGCAATTCTTTGGTAAATAAATATATAAATTTTTTTTTAATTTACGTAAAGAAATATACAACAGTTATTCGGGGTTTATTTCAATTGGATTGTTTGTTTTACATAAAATCGATTTAAAAATTAGTAGATTTGATTAAAAAAAATATTTATATATACATATACAGTCGGGCCTCGATTATTCGTCATCCGGTTAACCGGTAACCCCGATTAACTGTAATGGCCAAAGATCAGTCTATTGTTTTTTGTTTGCAATGTTTTCAAATTGTTTGCTTCGATTAACCGTGATTATCACTATTTTCCTTGATGATAACGGGGAATTCCCTTGTATGCATACTATGAGTCAGACACAGTTACAAGTGAGATTAGTTTAATTTTGAAATTTGAGAAGTGAGGATAGTTAGTTCTAAATATATTTAGTATGGCAAATGTTACCTGTGGTAAAAAGACAAAGAAACATTTTAAATATTGAAGATAAAGTTAAAATAATTAAAGAGAATTCAAAAAATAATGTTAAGTGCTAAAAGGCTAGCTGAAAAATACGAAGTTGGCATATATACCATTTATGACATTGCTATATTGAATTAATTTTTATAATGTAAATATGTATGTGTGTACACCTGTTCCCTTGTTAAAAAATAAAAAAATTAAAAAAAGCTCTATAATCAAAATTGTTATTCGATTATCCGTAATGCTTCTGGTCCCGACCATCACTCATAATCGAGGCCCGACTGTATCTATATGGATGTATGGTAATAATATAATATACAAACCATTACAAAATTCTTAAAAACTAAAGTACATATTTTCTCTTTTATTTTTTAATTTTTTTGTGTGTACACTAATCACCTTATTAAGGATATAATATAAATCAAATACATACATACATATGTGATGTTGTATATAATAATTTTAATATGTACCTACATTTACTTATTTAATTACATAAAATTTTAGAATATTATCTTGTAGACTCTTAGTTTAGCTTAAATGTTTTATATGATTAAGTGTGGGAATTGTTTAAACTATAAATATTGCCTTAATAATGATACGAGAAAAAATTTATAAAACCTTAACCAATTGGTGTTGGACGTTGATTAATATCAACTAAATAAATGTCTTTGTGATTTTGTAGAACAAAATCTACAAATGCATTAATGGGCGTGATTTCATCAAGGGATGTTGTATTTTTGCCAGACCATAAAAAATTGGGACCAAACACAATAGCCAAATTGGATGAAGTCATTTTATTAAGATCTTCACATTCCATAACCTGTTAAAAAAAAGTATTTATTTTTATTTATGTAATAGATATATAATAAATAATACAACAAGAGCAATATGTTATATGCTAAATATTATAGATAACATATTTATACATATATCTAAATTTGGCATAACGTTTTGTTGTGAGCCAGATTGGCATCTTACTATAATATACGAATTCATATTTAAGTATGGAAAATAGTTTTGTATACAATATAATGTTCAAAGTTATTTAAGAAAATTCATTTATAATTAATTTGCGATATTGCAAGCAGTGTTCCAAATAATTATTAAGGGAATACAAATTTTGACCGTTTAGAATGTTCAGTACATCATCCATGCACAGAAAACATTTACCAAAGCAACTCCTTCTAATTGCTTTATAAATAGGACATACACCTATAAAATGGTAAGTGTTCTCAACATCACCTGAATTACAAATTGTGCATAAAGTCGTTGTGCTGTTGGTAAAGAATCTGGCGTTTAGATTAAGCAAGCCACCGCGCGCTTTTATTAGTAGACAAGTCATTCTAGAAGAAAAATTCAAAGCTAGTTTTGGAGTAGTGTCATAGTTCAATTTGCAGTACAAATCATGATATAATGAGTTTTTAGCATTTATTATATATTCCTCACGTTCCTTTACTTTCAGTAATTAATTATTGTCTTCCACTGTGAACAGAGAGGACGAGGGCTAATAAGGGAATTAAATTGCATATGCTGTGAAATTGCAGACCATTCTTTTGCCCAGTAAACATTTTTTGCAATAATAGTTTCAGCAAGCACTCGGGGTAATCTTGATTGATCCATATTTAGGACTTTGTTAACGTAGCAGAGGTGAATTTTTAGCGTGGCAGTGAACAATGAATCCAAACCAGTTTCAAGATAAAGCATGTAATTTGGGGTTGTCGATGGAAGATATAACATTTTTTTTATAAAGAAACGAAATAATTTTTCAACTATATCGTATCTTTCAAAACCCCAAATCTGGGCCCCGTAAAACATTATAGATCTTGATGCAGCATGAAATATTTTTAATTTGTTATTTTTCGATATAAGAGGATGATTTATGTACCTAGACCATGTTGAATTGATTGCAAGTTTAGATGTTGCCAGTTTATTTTTCAAATAAGTGGTAAAAGATAAATTATAGGTAATATCAACTCCCAGATATTTAAAGCTATTTCCTATTTCAATGTTTTTTTTTTTTAAAAAAGTATATATGTATATTAAACCCCTTTTAATTATCCGTAAATTATTGTAAAGTCTGTTTCATAAATTTTTTTCTTCATTACATTAATATTATATATTGAATAACTTTTTTTGTCCGATTTAAATTGGTATGCCATCTGGTTTAAAGTAGTGTATGATGAGAAATTAAATTCATATAGTCCTTACCTTTTTGGCTTAACTAATACATTTTTTTTTGAACTGCTAAATATTTGGATGAAAAATAATAAATTTAATATATTTACTTACCCTAACTAAAAATTCAACAATATATTTAAATAATTCATAGTTTTCCTCAGGTAGTCTTTCACGTATCAATTGTGTAACATTACGGGATCTATCTTCTTTAGGCCAATCTTAAAAAAAGAGGACATTTTATAACACATGTTGAACTCATAGTAATATTAAACCTGCTTGCAAATGCATCATCCCAGCAAAAAAAATTTGGAAGCAATAATGAAAGCATTATATTGTTTATTCATATTTTAAAGCTTCCAAAAATGCTACAGCATAAGGTATTATTTTTAATTTTATGTACTATTTGCTTACTCGTTGCAATAAATGTGCATTTCTATTGCATTTTAGCGGCTAATTTCATATAAAAATCATGCATTATTGATGCGCACGAGTACGCGATTGTTTACATTTTCTCCCTTACAAAATAGCACTATTTTCTGCTGGAATTGTACCGCACAACGACATTTAGTGATTGAAACCAAATTAGTTTTGTTTTTATTTCAAAATGTTATTATGTAAATAGAAAGATATTGAACTATAACGTGGGACTTATAAATTGTGCAATATTTTTTTATTAATTTGCAGTCTAGATGCAGTGGTGCAGTGATGCATATCCGAATAGGGCAATTTTTTAAATCTTTTTGAATCCACAAATTATTCTTACCCAAAAAACTTGTAATTTCATCGTACAGTTCAAATGTTAATAACGGCTCTGCAAGATCTCTAAGGAAACTTTTTAATAGACCAGCTATAACATGTACATTAACATCTTTGAGATCCACATCTTCACCACGATTAACACGTTCTTTTAGAGCAATAATTTCACTATGATTACCAGAACGTCGAAATATACCCTCTGTATCAATCATGCCTGTTATTGACAAAGAATCCACACATTTACGTACAATGGGTGGTATTGAATTTAAACAGGGACTATTAGTAACTATAAATTTAAGGGTAACCCCAAATTGAGTTGTTTTTGCCATGTGTGATGTACTAATGTTGTTATTGCTATTAGAAGCGTATTTGCGATTATGATTTAAACGATCATCAAGATCGCAAATATTATCAGGCAGCTTAAGCTTTGGTAGACCCAAAGCTTGTCGAAGTTCATCTAAACTAGATATGTAAACTAATTTTTTACGAAATTTCTCACTAATAAATGGACTAAAGAAGTTCCATATGACGCGTATAAACCAAGTAGGATGAACTACATATAGATTTTTTAAATTTTTACGAAAATTACGATCGAGTTCCTTGTATGAGTTCCAAAGAAATTGTGCTGAAGGTTTGTTATCTTCCTTTAAACCTTGATGGAAATAAACTAATATATAATCATTTTCGACAAACGGTTCGATTTCTCTAATAACATCCCTAGAAATAAAAATACACATATTCGAAATTAAATTTTTCTTAGCAAAATATCGTATGAACCATACCTTATAAATATTTCCATTTGTGATTTCTCTGGAAATCTAGAAGCGTATATAGCAAAAATATGACGACCTTGTTTATCAGTACCCAAAAAATCGCAGTTTGTACGCTTAGGTGAAATACTGAAATTCTCAGTTTCTTCTCTTAATTGATCTTCGAAATCATCTTCCAATGGATTGACAATTTCATTAGGCTCAAAATTAGGATCTAATTTAAACATTAGTAATTCATTTTCATTACTGGGATATAGTTTTATATATTTTAAGTCTTACCCTCAGTTACTACAAAATCATCATCCATAACATCATCTAAATTGAATAATAATACATATTATATTCTATAAATTCGTATATATGTATTTCGCCAAATTTTATATTGGACAATTTGAACTCACTTTGTGGTGCTATTGTGGTTGTTAATAATTCCGTATCATCAAATTCGAGTTTTGGTTCGAAGTCATGTAAATCCGATAGACTAGGCTGGGGTTCATCCGAATTTTCTACTACTGGATTTATAGCAGGTCCTAGACGATTAACACGAAACTCATTATATCCATAACTTTATTTTAAAATATATTGTGCATTAAGTACATACTAATAATTCAATTAGTTATAACGCCTTTATAATTTTTAGTATTTGTTATTTATTTTTGAGATTTTATTTTTTTGTTTTATTTGGAAAATAAATCAAATGTTGTTGGTGTAAAGAAAAAGTATTATTTTAATATAATTATTATCACAAGTGACCAAAAAGTAAGTACATAAACTAAAATATAATCTACACATAGAAATTTTGTATTTGGCAAAAATAATAATAATTATTCTTATACATATGGAATCAACAAAAAAAAAAGCTGTAAGCGTAAAAAATATAAAAAACAATAAAAAGATATACGGGTATGTTCTAGGGCCCTATTATGTAATTCTCTTATGCTAAAAGCGCTAACATTTTGGGTTTTTGAAACAGGCTGGACATTAGAATATATAAAATTAAAAAGTTTAAAGGTAATAGGCGTGAAGCTTTTAAATTACAATAAACGTTCAAGAATTGTATTCGTTGCAAAAAGTCATAAATCGAGTTTATAAATTTTTAGCGATAGAGTTTTAGCTTGGGAGAGTTACAAAATAAGGTCTCAGTGAAACGAATTCGAATGATATTGAAATCGAATGAAATTTCAAATTGTTATAATTTTTTTATTATTTTAAAAAGTGAACGTTTTTCCAGAATTTGTTTTTTTTTTGGGTTAATCATCAATAATGTTACTTCTTTGAATATCAAAACACCGATACACTTCGTCGCAAAGCTCTAGATACGTTGCTAGCTATTATTAACAATGAGGCCAGTACATAGTTTTCAAAGTTTTTCATGTGTGCTGAATGCGAATGTTTTCTTAAAATTTGCCTGTCATATCAAGTTCTCGAGACAGCTCAGCGTAAAATTTATAGAAAGCTCTTGTTTGTCCATATACGAGGGTTTACAACAACACCAATTCATAACTTTTTTATTTTACACTTCGACCTATTGGCTTAAGCATAAGTATTATAGTTTTTTTTTTCATTTCTAGATCCTCCTTTTTGATACCTTTAGATAGGTATGTTCGTTCACATTTGCCAAATACAATATTCAACTAAAAAGGCGTAACTACTATTTTATTGAAACATTATTTTCTTCAGTGTTTGTGGGCACAATTTTAATTAATTCAAAATTTAATTATTTCCTGTATTTATCTTTTTTAAAGAAATTCTTAAGATATCTTTTTAGAAAGCAAAATTTTTGTATAAAATGTTTCCATAAAATAGAAGCTACGCCTTACACTATAAGGCTCAGCTTTACAGTATATGGCTCACGTACTATTTTATTTTCATACATTAAAAAAAACACTTGTTTCTTTGAAAAACTAAAAAGTCTAAAACATGACAAGTCAAATTTAATGTGTGTAATTCAGTGTTTGCTACCAATATAGGTATACTCCAGCAGTAGATATCAAAAGGCTTTCTCATTGCAGGCTTTACCTTCTTTAAAGAAGGCGTAATACTAATACTGTCTTCTTTTAGAAGGCGTAATAAATTGTGTTTCTTTATCTCAATATAATTTACATATTTAGTATTCAATATCAATCACTACAAAGAAAACCCTAATTAGGAATTATACATGTATTGTAATATGAATACATATTTTGTATATAAATACTATAAATACCATCATTGGCTTCCCATTGGCTTATTTAAATAATAAAGCTAAACCAACTGAGAGGTCAACCTATTACCAGATGATAATCAAATTTCTGTTTGTAATCGATTTTATTATTATTATTATTATTTAATATATGTATAAGCCATACCATATATGAATAAGAAAAATGTTTCAGATTCTCCTATAGTTGATTCAAAACGCGATAGACTTTTATAAAAAAATACCAGTTCTTTAAAGTATTAGAGCTTGAAGTAGTTTAAGGGCATCTCTTGCAGGTTGCTAGAATTTAAAACTTCTTTTTCGCAAAAGAACCTGGTATAAAATGCCATATAGTGAATTCTAACACAGTGACTTTTCCAGCCCGCCTAATGACAAATACTGGGGCCCTATTCAGTATTTCTCTTAAGCTAAAATGATAAAATATTGGGTTTTTGAAACAGTATGGGCCTTAGGATATATAAAATTATAAAGTTTAGAGGTAATAGGCGTGAAGCTTTTAAATTACAATAAGCGTTTAAGAATTGTTTTTGTAGCTAAAAGGTCTTAAATCAAGTTCATAAATTTTTAGCCATAGAGTTTTAGCTTAAGAGAGTTACAGAATAAGGCCTCTGATCATGATGTTTTACGAAATAATTGATATTGATATTTTGCGGTGATTTTAGGTATAATGAGAGAAGGCTAAATCATGCTTAAATAAAAATATTGATTGCAGTATGTGGAAATTGCAAATATATTACATTACAAGCTACTTTTTTACACGTTACTATGCTAAATTTATTTTATATGTATGTATGTGTATGTACATATATTGAAAATACCTGGAAGACATTGTATATTCATGTTCCTCTTATCCATTTTATACTGGACTGATGTGTTTAAAGGATTAGTAAATCTATAAAAATAAAAGAAATATACTTTTAAAAAATTGGAAAATATAGATTGTAATATATTTGAAATAATTTTTGTATTGCAATTGCTTATTTAAAAGACATTTCACTAACCAATAGATAGTTCTTTAAACGAGTAACTTTTTTATACATAAAATTTTAGGTTTCAATTTATTTTCAAAATTAAATGCCGTCATTCGCTTATTAAATTTTGGTAGTAATGCTATAAAACAGAGACATTAGAGACTAATCCACCAATATGTTATTAAATTTAGAGCTCGCATTTCAAACAAATATCGCTCATTTGCGAGAAGAGTGGCATAACTCAAAAAAAAAAGTGATTTTGAAATAAATACATTTAAACATTTTAATTCAGGAAAACTTATATGAAAAGTAGAAAACACTTTTGGTCGCCACTCAATGAAAAAAAGATAAAAATAAATGTTTTCTATGAATTTAATATGTTCAATTAATTAAATATTAATAAATAAAACTTGTTTTGTGTTTAAGAAAAGCTTACACAACAAGTTTTATTATAATTTTATCATTTTCTTTAAAAAAATATCCAGAAATACGAACTCTTCAGAAATTCGAATTGCCCGGTGCACAAAGTGGTTCTAACTTTTCAGATTCTACAGTATATATAAATTATACAAACTTTCGGCTTGAGGTTCTTATATATAAATTAAAAAGTTTAACACCTTTTCTTTTGTGTTTTTTTATTTAATTTATTTTTCCAATATTTCGATCAACCTCGTTGATCATCCTCAGGGAATAACTTATCACTACAATACAATTTAAAACATATAACATAAATTTAATAAAAATCACAAACAGAAAAATATCACAACTTTCATAACAAATATCTTACATAACTATTATCCGTGGTGTCGTCAATCTGTTTATATTATTTGTCACTCACTGTCATGTTTCTCCTTTTTCAGTTCTGTGCTTATTTATTATGTGTCGATATATATGTGCACAATTATCAGTATCAGTTTTAAAGTTTATTCGTTTATTTGTTGGTATATTTATTATATGAAGCATCTCTTTGAAATATCTCTTTCTATAATTATTCTCTCTATCCAATATCATCACTTTATTAAACTCAGGTTTGTGTCCAGTTATGCTACAGTGGGCTGCAAGTGCTGTTTTTTGATTTAAATTTTTATCATTGTTTTTTAAGTCCGATTTATGTGATGATATTCTGGTCTTTAATTTTGTTTTTGTTGTACCAACATAAACTTTTTGGCATTTATCATTGTCGTCACCATTGCACGTTATTTTATAAACCAAATTTGCTTCATCCATTTTGTCTAATTTTGTTTTCATGTTTGTAAATAATCTTTTAGTTGTATTTTCTGATTTCATTGCCAGAATATATTTCTCTTTATTATATATATCAGAATGTTTAATTCTTTCGGACAGGCCTGGTACATAATTAATGGCTGAATATATCTTTGTAGGTTCATCCACAGGTTTGTTGTCACTACGATTTTTGTCATTTTTCTTAGTTTGTTCTAACAAGTTCTTAATTAACCGCTTTGGGAAGTCATTTTTCATAAGTATGTCATATATTTTTCGTTTGTTTTCATTATGGAATTCAATGCTACTGGTATTTAAGACTTTTTTTATAAAATTTTTTGCTGTGTTTATTATCATATTTTTAGGATGTTTTGAGTAAAAATTTATTAGTCTGCCTGATGCCATTGATTTTTGATACCAGTCTATTTTTAAAGTATTACCATCTCTGATGACGAGGGCATCTAAGTAGGGTAATTTATTCTCAGACTCTTTTTCTATAGTAAATTGTATTTGTCTATTAAATGCGTTAAGTATATCCAATGTCTCTTGTATTTTGTCAGTTTTTACAATCCCAAAGAGGTCGTCAACATATTTTATAAATACTCTTGGATTTATATCCATTTTATTTACCGTATTTTTTAAAAGCTCCTCCATTATTAAATCAGCTATTATTGGCGACGCTGGTGAACCCATTGGCAATCCTTTGTTTTGCTTGTAGCAATGTCCATTGAATTTAAAATAGTTACAGTCCTTGATACAAAAATTTATTATTTCTATAAATAGTTCTTTTGGTATCTTCGTGTGTTGCTCCAGTATATCCCATTTATTTTCTATAGTCTTAATTGCCAAATTCACAGGTATGCTAGGAAATAATGAAATAACATCGAAGGAAACTAAACTTTCGTCATCATCTATTGTTGTATACTCTATTCTGGACTTAAATTCTATCGTATCTTTCACATTATATATTGAGTCATTTGTCAAGTTTTTTAATATATCCACTACATACCTGCATAATTCGTAGGATGGTGAATGAATAGATGAGCAAATTGGTCTTAGTGGCACATCTTCTTTATGTATTTTCGGTAAGCCATATATTCTCGGAGCATTTGCAATTCTATTTGTCAGTTTATTTTTTATTTGTAAATCTATTATGTTTAATTTATATAATTTATCGACTAAGCTATTGTTCTACAGTATTATTATTATATAGTCGGTACTCGTATATATGATATTTTATTATTTTTTTTTATAGAATTATTATTTTTTTTATTTTAGAATATTTGTACAGCTATTTATTGAAAACATATTTTGTGATTTTTCTAACCGTTGAGATCTGCAGAGATATCTTCGTTTACAACGGGGACATATTAAAACACTTACATACTACATCAACCATAAGTATATGTGAGATAGTGCAGTGTCTTCCAGGTAGTAATGTTTGGTACTCTTTGGGCTGCAGATATCATTGAAGTCACCGTGGTCTAGTGGTTAGTTTGTTGTTTTACTAAGACGATTGCTCCGGGTTTAAACCTCAATTCTGACATATTGAAAAAAAAAAATATAAAATAATATTTCTTTCGGCGACTACCTCTCAGCAGTCTTCTGACAAAAGCTCTGAGAGTAACTCATTGCCATGAAAAAGCTTCTCAAGTCTGTCCTTTGGAGTCGACTTTAAATTGTAAGTCCCGGTACTCATGGATAAAAATTAACACACACAACATGAGTGTTGCGAGAAGCTATGCCGTAACTCTGAAACCAGGGTGTAATGGCCAATTATTTATTTATTAAAAAAGTAATATAAAGCCACTTTTGGCCAATTTAATATTCTCAGCAATTTGTCTCATTCCTAAGGCGTTTAACAATAATATGTATAATAATCAATAATAATATATGTACTGTCCTTTCCAAAAATTCCAATACAATGCACAGCACTCAGTAGGAGTTTACCCCTGAGTATTGGTCTCAAATAAAACAAAAAATATTTCTAGAAATAATAATAATAATAAATATTACATGTAAAGCCTGGTATTGAGTTCAACATTTCGTACGAAAAGCTGTCAAATTGCATATGAAAATGTTTCGTACGAAATGTTTGTGAAAAAATGTTTCAAAAGTAGTACTCTGTTCTTGCTGCGAAAAACATGTGAAATCTACATATCAACATTTTTTCTAACTGCAACAAGTTTCTGTCAACATTTTGATTCATGTACGGAACAACATAGTCAACATTTCTTTCGAACGAAATAAAATTAATTTACACCAGCCTACAATATTTTTTTTTTATTATAATAAGCAGGATTTTATAATAGAGTTTTTACTGTTGACATAGCTTTGGTGTTGGGTTATTTAGAGTTATATTGGATATTCGAATTATTATAGGTGGTCTTTTGTATTTTCTGTATATAAAATGCATGGTATATCATTATAATTTCAACTCACTGCACAGCAGCAGGACTGTTAAAAAGTGCAGGTCTTAAAAAGAAGAACTGAAAAACTAAAATACATGTAGATTGGAGCCACAAACGAAACTTTAATCAGTTCTTGTCAAAAGCAACAAAAAAAAATTATTTTGTTGAACTGTGTTATTTGTTGTATATAAAGGTAATGCATGCTTTTAGGGATATATGTTGCTTGTAAAATTTTTTGAATGGAATAATAAATGTAGCTAAACTATTTTCACAAATTTGAACTCAGTACCAGGCTTATGAGTACAAAAGACATAACGTACAAGCATATTCACAATCCTGTTCAGTTTAGAAGTGACATAGGAGAATGTGCCACTCAAGACCATAAAGAATATTCGGCATTAAAAGTGCATGTCCTAATATGTATGTATATGAACCGGTTATATGTATATGTGGATTGTCAGGCCGCTATGAGGGAGAACAATGTCTGTACGTAATGTCAGTTCGAGACTTGTTGGTCCTGAAAGAAAGCCCTTGCGATATTTTACTTCTAAATAATACAGGATTTGGCTACGTTGGCTTTAAGCACTTAGAGCCTGGATGCGAGAAAGAATATAGATTTGGCGGACAGGGCTGTATTCGTTATAGAGCTTTATGGAGGAAGATAGAATATGTTGTTGGCTTATCCTGTCCTGTGCCTTTGCCCTTGATTTTTGAGTAGCAGTTTGATTATCTTTTGTTATTGCTTTATTGGTATCTTTGCGAAGAAATCTCTCTCTGTTTTCTACTTTTGGCTCTTTACTTCCTCACTCTATCCTGTCGATATTATATTCGTCCATATTCCAGTTGGCGACGTCGTTGTCGTCTGACGACATTTTTGTAGCAGAATAAAGAAAAAATGTTTCTCTTGCCTTTAATCTATTACAAAAATGTCTTTACGCGACGACGATGTCGCCAATTGGAATACGGCCTATTGCTTTTTGCTTTCAACACTTTAGTCCCATTCTTTTTACTGAAGGTTGTGGTTTAAATCCAAATCGCGCGGAAAGCACAAGTTCGATGGGAGCTGCATTGTAACCGGGCGCCTTGACTCATAGAATGTTTAGATATTCGTTGACACTGAACTAAGGTGAAAGATAACACAAAACACATGGCTTCGATATTTGTACTCAATTGAGTCTTGTGCATGTTGGGGGCGCTAATACATACTTAAAGATGCATTATTTCTATTTGTTTGTTTAGCACTGCGGGATTATGTCCAAGGACCGGTGTTCATGTTATACTTACCATCTGTTACTCTTTCTCTATCTCTCTCTCTCTCCACCTATCAAGGGTGTCCACAATAGAAATATTCTGTTGACTGAGTGCGGTGTATTTTTGCACCACTTTCACAAATGAGCTTCTATAACACATTTTACAATATGTGTTAATGAAGGAATTGTAGTCGCCGTGGTCTAGTGGGTAGTGTGTTGGCTTACTAAGACATGAGCCCTGGGTTCTACACCCAGCTCTGACATCTTAAAAAAAAAAATATGAAAAAAATATTTCTTTCGGCGACTACGTCTCAGCAGTCTTCTGGCAAAAGCTCTGAGAGTAATTAATTGCCATGAACAAGCTTCTCAAGTCTGTCGTTCGGAGTCGACATTAAACTGTAGGTCCCGGTACTCATGGATAAAAATTTACACACACAACATGAGTGCTGCGAGAAGCAATCCTGACACAGGGTTGTAAAGGCCAGTTATGTTATATATGTATGTATGTTAATGAAGGATTAATTTAAAACATGTAGGTATCTATTATTTTAACATGCATACATACAAATTCGTCTACTTTATTCTTTAAATGTGTGGTATAAAATATGAAATCCTATCTAGAAAATCTTTTTAAAGATTATTATGTACCTATATTACTCTGGCCAATTTCAAATTATAACGCCTATGCATACACATATTCTTATTAAAGCTAAACTACATCATTTACAGTTGTTTTCAAAATAATAGGAGTGCAATTCATTTAAAGCCGAAGTTTAAAATTAAGTAGAAAAAAAAAGAAAATATTAATTTCTTTTGAGATAAAATTTAATTCTAATTCAGCTTCTAATTATTTACCAATTACTTATTTAATTAAAATGATTAAAACATAAAATATTTAATTTAAACAAAGTTTTCTTTCAAAATTCCCTGTTCAAAATAATAGGAGTGTTTATACACAACCTAGTAGTATTAAAGCTAAAGTCACAAAAGTTAAATATTATTTAAAAATAGTTTCCCCGATTTAATATTTTGTTGAATAACCTTTGTTTTTAATGACTTCAGCACATCTTCGAAGCATTGAGTCAATAAGATCCTTTAAAGGAATTTGATGCCACGCTTCGCGCACTGTGCTCCATAATTCTTCCGCATTTGATGGCTGTTTCTCTGCAACATATATTTTAACGTATGCCCACAGATGTTCTATGGGATTCAGTTCAGGAGACTGAGCAGACCACGACATAATCTGAACTCCACTTACCCGAAACCACTCATTTGCCAATTTACTGGTATGTTTTAGGTCGTTATCTTGTTGGAATATTCATTTAAGAGGCATATTTCACTCTGCATAAGGTATAGCATTACCTCTTTCAAAATTTCAACATAAACGTTTCTATCCATTATGCCTCTAATTTCGTAAATTGGACCTACACCATTATACGAAAAGCTTCCCCATATCATTACTTTTGCACCACCATGCTAAACTGTTTTTTGTGTATATTGGGCTTTATATTCTGTATTGAGCGGACGTTTAATATATTGTCTAGACTCAGTGCCACCAAATAAAACAATTTTGCTTTCGTCGGTCCAGAGTATGTTTCTCCATTTATCTTTCGCCAATTGATGTGTTCTTGTGCAAACTTTAAGAGTGCTACTGCCTGTTTTTTTGTCAGTAGTGGCACTTTCCGTGGAGTTCTTGCAAATAAATAATTTTCCATCAAGCGCCTACGAATAGTACGACCACTTACGGCAAGATTTAGATCCTTTTGAATTTTTTTGGAAGACGCCCAAGGATTAATTTTGCTGTATCGTACAATACGACGGTCTTCAACAGTTGATATTTTGTGTTTGCGCCCACGTGTTTAAGGCTTTTTTTTATATTTTAGAGCATTTGCAAACATTTGATCGGAGCATCCTAAAGTTTCCTTAATTTCTTTATAAGTTTTGCCTTTTTTTCGAAGATTTTTAATTGGTTCTCTTTTTTCTTCAGAACAGTGCTTTCCTCTTCCCACTATTACAAAAATGTATGTGAAATATAATATAATCACTGTAAATAAGGTTTTAACATCATTTTTTTTAAACTTACTTTTCACTTTTTTTCTTCAATTATATGCCCTTTTAGTTTTATTTTTAAAACGTCACACGCACTCCTATTATTTTGAACAACTCAAACCAAGGGCAAACACAGAAATGAACGAATTTTATTATGAATATAAAATTTATTATGAGTTTCTCTTCTGTATTCGATTTCTTACATACCGTTGTAACTTCCGTTAGAATATCACTGGTTTTGCAAATTGGTACACTAACAAATTTCAACTGTAGAAATATTACAATGGTGCACTCCTATTATTTTGAACACAGCTGTATGTATATCGTAGTATGATAATGGTTTTAGAGGTGTAATCTTATTTATGTCCTGATGAGTATTTTGTATGTACAATATACAAGACTACATACAATGTATGTATGTGCAAATACACTTATTTCCATTATCCATTTTAAACTGGGATTTAAATAAACACTTTATAGCGCACACATACATACATACTAAATAAGTAAAAGTCTTGACTGAAATTAACTAAGCTTTTCATTTCCTAAAAAGTTTCATAGATGTAATTATTTGTTACAACTTATCAGTTCATGACGTCACTCAAGACAACAGAAAAAATACATTTTTAGCACTTAGTGGTACACAAAAAATGAATTGTGAAAATAAATGCAACTAAATGTGAATTTAATTAATATATTATTGTTAGTTTGCATACATACATATATGCAAATGAGTTATATTACCTTTTTTCTGGTATTAGTAGATTTAATCTACAATAAATAAAACGTATGTAGCATTTGTTTTTTTTTTTTTTTTTGTTTTTGTTGGCACCAATGACTCCCCACCATTAACTTATACAAACGCACACCCTGTTTAACATACACAGTCTTTTCAATTTCAGTAGCGACAATGAATAATTGGAAAGACTTATTATATTTTTCTAATACACGTAGTCAATTTTGTTTTTTTGTTATGCTTACTGATAATATTGTATTGAAATTATTGATAAAACACTATATTTTTTCCAGTTTTTAATTGCGTAGGTCGTTTATTATCCACTCTTTTGCAAGAAGTTAAACAGCAAAACAGTTCTTTGTGTTGTTTTTGTTTTTTCTTTAAAAAATATATAATTACCTTTTGACTTGTTCCTTTGATAAATAAGAATACTTTTTTAATTCACTTTTATTTTTTCTTATCTTTGAAACAAGTTTCTCATACTTAATATAAATAGTTTACTTTTTATGTAGTATTTTAAAATAAAACGACGAAAAACAAAATTTTATTCTTTTTGCACATATAAAAGTTTTATCTGTTTATTTTTTTATCGTTTATGTTTAGTTGCAAAAAACGGCACTAAAAACATAGTGTTACCAGGTTGTGCCTAATACAAGAACAAAAGAGACATTTTTTGTTTAAATTGATAATACAGTGTAATAGTTTCTATAAATTATTTGGCAACTCATTATATCAATAATTTCCCTTTAAACTTGACATAGAATATTACCCAAAATAAACTGAAATATGTTAAATTGCAGGTGAAGTGATTTTTCTATTTTTTGCCTCAGCATAGAATTTACGCAAACAGAATATTAGACAATATACATATTTATTAATAGTGAACTTAAAAATTGCATTATTTTGTAAAAGAAAAACTAAATAGACAACAGTTTTTAACAAGAATTGTTTTTCGTATACCAGACTTCGTATCCAAACAACTAGTTGAACTTTGACTTGATGTACTGGATGTAATACTATACTTACATACATATATGCCAAGAATTAAAACTTTCACTTTGTAAATGAAAGTCAATATTTTTTCTAATAAATTGTGAAATTAAACGGGAATACATACGAATTTTATTCAATGGCCACCAAAAGAAAACCAATAAGACCCAATTTTTATACGGGTCCACAAATGAATTTTCGAGGTGGCCCTGACATAACAAGAGCTGATGCGAAAGGTACTCGACCGACAGCCCCGCCAACAAGCATTAGGGAGATCTTGGTTATGATGATAATGCACATCTGCAAAAAGACCATCTTTTTCGATACCAATCTAAAGGTGGCCCTTTACCTGGGTAGTTTATTTTTAATATCACTGATTGGAGATTTTATACCATTTCCAAAAACATATTTTGCACGTTCGGATAATCTTTTTAATGTTTATTTTGTAAAAGTTGGTTGGGGTTGGACACTTTTGTTAACGGTGCCATTTGTTGTTATGACATCTTATACATTGTGCTGTGGTGATATGAGGAAATTATTGCGTCATCATGCTCCCCGTATTGCGATTGCTACATTCTTTTGGTTCTTCTGGACAAAACTGTTTAATGTCATAGAAACATCATATGGAAAATGTACATCTAAAGGTGAGAATATACATACATATGCATATACATATATGCATGTATATATACATATGTCTATAATATATATTTCAATTTTTTCAGGATTTTCTACAAAATCAAGCTGTCTTAGAGCTGGTCATTTATGGAACGGTTTTGATATTTCTGGCCATGCTTTTATTTTGATATACTCAAGTTTGGTACTAATTGAGGAAGCTAGACCTATTATTAAATGGGAATCTATTAAAGAACATTTACGCAACGAACTACATGATCGGTCTATTTCAGAATCATCCAGTACAAACCCTTTGAGAAATCTAAATGATGAACAAATGAAAAATTTGAAATTTCTTTATGAACGCTTAACTCCTGTCATACGTACCCTATTTATTGGTATGGCTGTCCTACAATTACTTTGGGATGTGATGTTAGTTGGCACAATGTTATATTATCATCGAATGATTGAAAAGTTTATAAGTGGGATAATTGCCATTTTTACTTGGTATTTTACTTATAGATTTTGGTATCGTTCAACCGTGTTACCAGATCCTGCTGGTAGTGGTTCATTTTTTTACCAAAAAGATAATAAGGATGTTTTTGTTTTAAAGCGTAAAAATAGCATAACTTTAGCAAATAATATGCCTTCGACAAGTAGAAATGCTGCCAGTAGTAGTAGTCAAGCTCAAGCACCTAAATTTATGGGTATGCCTATTTATTCTAGTCCCAAATCGTCAAGCACTCAAATTATTAATTCAAATAATGGTAATGATAGATCATAATGTATGAACAACAAAGGCGTTTATAAAAACAAAACATAAAATAGTGTTGGAAATAAAGTTTAAGGTGTTATTTTTTTATACAAAATTATATATGACTATGAACGAAGAATTTTATTTGGTGATTGAAATAGTTTTTCTTTATTTTTTGTTTTTTTTTTTTTTGCTCTACTATTGTTGTCATTTATCATCAAATTAATTATGTAATGAGTTCGAAAATTTTTCGTATGTAGGCATTATTCATTATTTTTACTTTATTTATGTTTGTATAGTTAATATTTTGTTTATATTTGTTTGTTGTAAAACCTAGATTAAATTGATTGTCAAGAGTTTTGTTTTCCATATACATAAATAGTGTGTTTTTATTTATTGGCTTAGATTAATTATTTTTATCTATTTTATTTGTGAGCTATGGCGGCAAAAACAGCCATGCTCAAAACGCCAGCCCCAGCTCCAATAATATAATTGGATGGTGTCATTTGCCACATATCTCTAAGTATTTCAAAATTGGATGGCATAAGTTTGTCATAGGAAGGACGTTTTTTAAACCGTAAGAAATAACTTTCAACGCGAGGCAGTTTGCCGTAAGACCAAAAATAATTTTCAAAACCCAATTGATATAAACGCAAAAGCAGTAAGCCAAAACTTATATCTGGCATGCAAAATTCATTGGATACTAACCACTCACGAGCTGGATGAGCAACCATATCGTCCTCAATAAAACTCAATACTTTGTGTATGGCATTCAAGATCTTTTGATATTCTAAACGTGAGTATACAATACGTTTTCTGCGCTCCTGCAAATCTAGTTTACGCAGCAAAGCAGCTTTATGGTCTTCTATTTTGTCAATTGATTCTTTTAATAAACCATAGACTTTTTCATTGTTTTCTGCAAATAAATTGTGAAAAATTAAATAAACTGCAGTAGAACAGAGTTTTATTTTCTTTTTTTTTTTTTTTGTCACTCACTCAAACAAGTTTTTCGAATAGGACCAATAAATGGAGGTTTTGGTGCCAGTTTTAAATCATCATGTATAAACGATCCCAAGCTTAAAGCTCCTATTGGTAAATGTCCTAAAATTTTATCATATAATTGCATTTTTTCTTGCTCCAATTTGCTATTAATATTGGATTTTAACGATTTGTAATCGTCTTAATATTAAAAGATGTTTATTAATTTTACTTGTATAATTTTGTTGCAAAAATAAAACACTTACATCCACGAAATTTATTTTCGATGTAATTAATAATCCGTTCAGAATCCGGTATAATACATGATCCATCTTGTAAAACGGGTACATCGCCTTTTGGATTTAAACTTAAAAACCAGTGTGAGTATTGCTCACCATTCAGTAAATCAACGACATATGGCGTGAAGTCAATATTTTTCTCGTACAGAAGTAAGAGAATCTAAAATATATAAAAAACAATAATTTATTATTTCGCATGTAATAAGTGTGCATGTAAAATATTATTATACGAGTAAGCCTTATATTTAGTTTCAGTTATTAATTAAAAATTTACTTCTTTTATTACTATGTGATATGTGACTACTATGGTGATCTACGAGAATGTACATATATCAAGTCCATAACAAATTTAATCGAGTTCATTATTGAGGCATTTTAGATTTATTTTGAAAGAAAGATAAAGTTTTGATTTGCTTTTAAGTACGTGTTACTAATATGTCAAGTCTGTTTAAAATCTCATTTATTTGAGAGTACAGTTGTACATACATATGTATGTATGTATGTACATAGATGTCATTGGAATTAAACAAACAAAAAAAAAAAAACAAAATTTTAAGGAAATTAATAAATTCGTTAACAGGTGAATTAAGTGAGAGGAACTTTATGCGTTTTGTTTTTTTTACAAAAACGTTTTATTCTAAAAAATTTACACAAAATTATAGTGTATTTACTGTTTCACCAATAACCCCCCCGGGGGTACATTAATTGGCTTCTGGTGATACGTCAAACCAGGGGCCTGTGCTCTCGGGGAATATGGAGTTCACCTTGCTCTGGATAGACTGGCGCTATAGGCAGAGAGTGCTTGGTAAATTACTGACGCTCTCAGGGACTGATCAGAGACACCTATCTAATTTGGTACTACGGGCACCAGAAGTTCCCGGTTTTCCTGTGCTCTCCTGTCATTCAGGGAATGAGGTAAATCGGCCTGATGGTTTGGTTGCGGCCCTTCGGGGAGTATACGTAGTGGTTTTGCTGATGCTGGTTAGCCAACTCCTCCACAAGGGGGGGGGGGAGGCGTGCTACTACCCAGGCAGTGGTGGTATCAAAATTACAAATCCATTGTCCATAGGGCTTTCTTCTGAGCGGCTTGCTACGGCATGTTCGAAATTGCAGAGCACCGGCTTTGGACGCACAGTATTTGACCTCCACAAATCCAACTGGGTAGCGTAGGGTATTTCTACGGTCGGGTACGCACGTTAAATTAATCTATTGTTGTTTCACTATTAAACGCCTTAATTAGTTCAAAACTAAAGTCTATGAATCAGAGTAAGTAAAAACGCAGCGCAGCGCCCCTCTTTTTTGCTCTTTGCGCAAAGAGAAGAGCAAACTTTTTGTTGCTCTTGCTCTGCGCCATTTTTTTTTGCTCTGCGCATTACAAGCGCTGCGCATAGAAGGCGCCTTTGAATTTTGAGCTTTCTTGCGCCACTCTTTTTTTTGCGCAATGCGCAAAAGAGTGCGCAATTCCGTATTGCATTGTAAAATACCTTCGAAGTCAATAATTTTAATATGAAAAAAGAAGGAACAATTAAATGTAAATAGAATTTATATTAGTATTTTCATATACTTTAGAGTAAAATAATAGAAAAATTTTTTTTTATATTAAACTGGGGCCTTATTCTGTAATTCTCTTAAGCTAAAATACATAAAATTTTGGGTTTTTGAAACAGGCTGGGCATTAGAATGTATAAAATTAAAAAGTGTAAAGGTAATAGGCATGAAGTTTTTAAATTACAATAAGCGTTCAAGAATTCTATTCGTAGATAAAAACTCCTAAATCTAGTTTACACATTTTTAGCGATAGAGTTTTAGCTTAGGAGAGTTACAGAATAAGGCCTCTGTTTATTTTTTTCTTCACGCACAGAAATTAGTACAACAAAATTGTTTCTGAAAATCACACGCGAATATATGCACTCGAAATGTAGCTATTTTTATAAAGCTATGGTTACATTAAGCAAATATTAGACGAGAAAGACGTAACCATTGCTTTGGGGAAATATGTTTTTCTTTTTTTATTGCTTCCAATTTAAAGCCTGGTATTGAGTTCAAAATTTCGTACGAAAAGCTGTCAAATTACATATAAAAATATTTCGTTTGAAATAAGCCTGGTATTGAGTTCAACATTTCGTACGAAAAGCTGTCAAATTGCATATAAAAATGTTTCGTACGAAATGTTTGTGAAAAAATGTTTCAAAAGTAGTACTCTGTTCTTGCTGCGAAAAACATGTGAAATCTACATATCAACATTTTTTCTAACTGCAACAAGTTTCTGTCAACATTTTGATTCATGTACGGAACAACATAGTCAGCATTTCTTTCGAAGGAAATAAAATTAATTTACACCAGCCTACAAAAATGTTTTTTTATTATAATGAGCAAGATTTTAGAATAGAGTTTTTACTGTTGATATAGCTTTGGTGTTGGGTTATTTAGAGTTATATTGGATATTCGAATTACTATAGGCGCTCTTTTAAAATTTCTGTACATAAAATGCATGATATATGTATATATCGTTACAATTTCAACTCACTGCACAGCAGTTGGACTGTTAAGGATTGCATAAAAAGTGCAGGTCTTAAAAAAAAACTGAAAAACTGAAATATATGTAGATTCTGAGCCCCAAACGAAAGTTTAATTAGTTCTTGTCAAAAGCAACAAAAAAAAATTATTTTGTTGAACTGTGTTATTTGTTGTGTATAAAGGTGAAGCATGATTTGAGGGATATATGTTGTATGTCAAATTTTTCGAATGAAAAAATAAATGTAGCTAAACTTTTTTCACAAAATTGAACTCAATACCACGCTTAATAAGGGTAACTGTCTATTATGAGCAAGTATGGGCAAGTAGTGCAAGAATTAATTGTCGTTTTAACATAAGCAAATCCCGAAATTAAACTTTTAATAGATAACAGCTGATTAAAAAAATAATTACATATATTGAAAAGTTATATTTATGCGCTTATTGTATTATAATCTAATAACAAATTTGAGTGATTTTTTTGTTGTTTCACACACAAAAAGACGAACGTCTTAAACGATTCGTCTTCTATGAACAGGCTGTAATACCCCAAATTTTGAAAGATATAACAACATTTTAAAATACACATTTTTGTTTTAAAATCCAAACAAAATCCTAAAATTCACATCCATATAACAAAAAAAAAAAGGCGGCGTATTGAAGAGTGCCTAGAAAGTGCGCCGTCGTAAATCCGCCACTGTTTAAGTTTTTCATATGTACATACTTATATAAACAGGTATCGGTACGTGGAATTTGCCTGGAACGTATGTAAATACCGCGTTGTACGAGGGATTACTGTATACCCTCTCATTGTTTATGTATATTTTTAAATTTTCACTCTTAAGATCACATGATAAATTATAACGAAAAATTTTTAAAACACATAAAAACAATTTTAAACTTTTCTTAACAGTTTTTTTTTAAAAAAACACACATACTTTTTGTGCATAAAAATTATATGGATGAAAATACAAAACTAATTCATCGTCTTTAAAGCTGGGTGTTTTAAAATCCTTCAAAGAAGATATTTTCGATTTATGTTCTGAATGCGTATTATTTTCACTCATTTCTTTCATTTGCTTTTTCTTACGCCCACAGTCAGCGCCAACCGTTTCGTGTAAGCTCTTTCCTTAACAAACTGTGTTTTCTGACTGCTTTATGCAATATTTTTTTTTATTAAATAGCAAATATACGAGTACACATGTATTTAATATACTCTCTGCCTTTTTGCTCACGATAAAAGTATTAAGATTTTTATTTTTTTAGGTTTTTTAACAAAAGTTTCATCACATGCTCTGCGACCAACTACTACTTCATATAACGAAGTTTAGTGGGTAAAATAAAAAATAAAGCAATTTATTAGCACCCGTAGACTTGCTGACGATTGTAATATGTACATGGGTAGTTTGACACTGACTAGACTAGACAATGCTAAGTAAATCAAACAAAGTAAATAGTATTTACTAAATACTAACTATCGATAGTACTTAACAACTATACACTTATACATATACAATTTGTTAATATTGTTTTGTTCTATATGAAATGAAAATATATGTATATATAAGTATATTCGTGTTATGTTTAGTTAATTGAAAAACAGAAATTTGTTTTGGTCTAAATTCACACTTTTTTTAATGTAGTAAAAATTGGAAGAGTGGTGGTAGGGATTAACGTTTTATTTTATTTTAAGATTGAAAAAATTGTTTAAATCTTTTTTTCTTAATGCAGTAACAATTTATATAGTGGGTTGGGGGTAGAGATTAATAATTTCTGTTTATCTTTCTCAAATACTATGCGCTTCTACCTTTACCAAATTAAAATCAAAAGAGTGTAACATTGTGATTCTACTGTTGACGTATTTTTAATTTTCAAAGTGTGAAATATAATAAATTATTTAAGTTAGATAATTGTATGTATCTCACAGAGGTTTTGGGTTGTATTTCTTTAAACCAACCGCTGAAATATTTATTACCTATTATACATACTTCAAATTCTGTTCCGACTTCGATGCTTCATTTGGATAAATACTTCATGTATTCTTTTTTTAATAAAAAAAAATACTATAATACTTGTGGAAACTTAAAATGGTAAATCTAAAATAAAAAAAATTAGTCTGCATTTGTGTTTAGATATACAGTAGTTTCGCGGTTTAACGAACCATCGATTTAACGAACACCGCGTTTAAAGAACAATTAAATTTTTTTTATTGTGTACCTTATACTCGTATAGCGAATAAAAAATATTTTTTTTACTCAGCTTAACGAACAAATAAAACAAAAATTTTATATCAATAAAGAACACATTCTACACATTGGTAGAACAACAGTAGCAAAAACTATCGAGAAAAGAAACAAATTTACCGTTATTTTCAACTCTTTTTCAAAGTTGTTTCTTTAAGTTACTATATGTAGTCAGTTTTGCGTATTAATTTGTCGTGTAAACAGTAAAATGGGTAGAAGAAAAAGCTTGTTTTTAAAAGACAAAATAAAAATAATCGATGACCACCGGAATGATTTGCGAGTAAGAGATTTATGCAAGAAATATGAATTGAATAAATTCAGTGTCCAAAATTTTAAAGTCAAAAGAAACCCTTTTAAAAAGTATAAAATCAGATCTGATGATTCTACAGACACTTGTGCCGGTTGCAATGACGTGGCGAATAGAGAAGCATCATGCTTCATCTCATCTTTGAAATCCCATCTATTATTTATACATTTGAACAACTTTCAAACATCTCTACTTCATTTATTACCAGTTAAAAGCAGCGATGCCAACAGCTAAATTTAGATTTACCGTTTTTTGAATTAATTTGTACTTTCGAGGTAAAACTAATGGGTCTATGAAATAACTCCCACGAAATAAGTCCCACTTTTAAAAACGAAATAAGTCCCACAAAAATTGCTGTTTTGAAAGTGGAAGTTATTTTGTTTTTAAAAGTGGGACTTATTTCGTCATTTGATGGGACTTATTTCGTTACGCGTTTTTATTTTAAGTGGGACTTATTCCGTTTTGAGTGGGAATAAATTCGTTTTGTAAAGTGGGAGTTATTTCATACCCCTAGATTCAAATCATTTATAAAATATTTTGAGAATCAATGGATGCAAAAGGTACAATATTCCCTTTTACATAATATTTACAAAAAGGTGTTATGATTTCATTATTACAGATCGGTCCACATAACTTTTCAGTTTTCGATTCTGAAATCCGCACTACGCTTACAATAGCGTCATAGGAAAAAGCATTCCAAAGAAAGTTCCTTTTTTCAAATTTGTAGCATTTTTACAGATGCAAGAATTTGAAAAAGTAAGAAAATTTGAACTATTGATGAATACCAATGGTAGTTTTTTAAAAAAGCGTATTAAAAAGTCCTGTGTTTTGAAAGCAGATATGATTTCGAAATTCAAGAATGATCTCTTACAAGGTACTATAACTCCTTCTAAATTCCTTAACCAACTGGTGTTATCAAAAATAATTTAATTGTAGAAATGGAGCCTGATGAAGATCTTTTTGAAGAATTATCATATTTGGAAGAGGACATTGAAGACGAGTCGTTAAACCATATTGAAACCAACCAGAATACAATTAATAATAATATGTGCGTGGTTTGTTTCATAAAGCAGCCAAATATCTTATTTTTTCCTTGTAAGCACTTGAAAATTTGCAGAGAATGCTGTCTTACAATGCAAACTCACAAAATTGATCAAACCAGTAAACTAGTATTTCCATTCTGTCGTGCAGAAGTTCATGAAACCCTTCAAATATTTATCTGATAAATAAATGTTTTTTTATGGAGGGGTGCGATAGAGCCATGAAATATAAAGCCATTATGGCTTTATTTCTCATTTTTTTCTTATGCAAAAAGTTATATATTGGACATTTCGTAAAAGGGACAACTATAATTTTTTGTCCGTATCTCGCATGGCTCTCCTTTTTTTGTTATTAATTACTTTATACTTACTATAATAAAAAAACTTTAAAGAAATGTTACAAATAGGTACCGAAATTAACTACTGGAAAAACAATATTAAAAAAAATTGTTGACGTAATTACGTATGTATGTGTTTTATTATATTTTTAGTAGGAAATTGGAATTCGTGTTCCATGTTTTCTAATATCACCATTACAAAATACAACTAAATCCAATGCCACGTTAAAACTATAATACCGTCTACCATGCACTGGATCTTCAAGCCATTTATAAAGGTCGATAATTTTAATCTGATGGTCCTCTGAAACGGTTTCCATCTTAATAATAAGAACAATTGATCTGTACTTAATCCATTTTCGAATCCAAACGTTGTTACTAGTAGGCGTTCTCTATACGTTCCTTGACCGAAAAAGGAATTAGTAATAAATTCTGGAACTCTATCAAAATTCGTAATATCCATTCCATTAAGAAGCCTTCTGCAAGCTTGCATACGATTTTTCTTTATTATTCCTCTGCTTTGATTATTCATATTATTCGACGTGTGTTTTTTTCAAAGAGCCAAATACTTCTTATTTGAAATCGCATTAAACAGTGAAAAAGTGGGACCTATTTCGTTTATGAAAGTGGGACTTAATTCATTTAAGAAATATATTATTCAAGGGGGAGTTATTTCATTTCAAGTAAATTTTTAAATCATTTCATTTTGGTGGGACTTATTTCGTTTTCAAAAGTGGGAGTTATTTCATTTTTTTAAGCAATTTTTGGTGGGACTTATTTCGTGGGAGTTATTTCATAGACCCACAACTAATATTATGTATTAACCCATTTCCGTCCGCTGTACTAAATATAGTACACAACTTAAAGTGCAAGTAAAAATTATAAAATTCAGTTTTTTACTCGGGAAACGCTTTTTATCAGTCAATAAGAGTGCATGCAACATCCACGTAGCTGTTGTACATCAACTTATCATATCATAGTTGAAAAATATCAATTAGGGGAATCTCCATATTGGTTAGTGATTTATTTCTTGTGTGATTGTAAATGGTGATGTAGTTTATTTTACATCAGTTAACTTTGAAGAACTTTAAATAGCAGGTTATTTACTTGATAACATCACATTCTAATAAAAGCAATATAAAACAGTTTAGTTCGTATAGAATTTTTTGAGCTATAGCATATTAAGTGCTGCTGTACTATGCTTAGTACACCTGAAAAACACAACTCAGAATATTTTTTTTTGGTTTTTTTCTTTTACTGTACTGTAAAAAATGTTGTTTAAATCTAGTAATAAATATTGAATTTTAAAAATTGTTCTTGGTTTTCATTTGGGCGTTAATGGGTTAAGCCTGGTATTGAGTTCAAAATTTCGTACGAAAAGCGGTCAAAATTGCATATAAAAATATTTCGTTTCAAATAGTTGTGAAATAATGTTTCTAAAGTAGTACTCTGTTCTTGCTGCGAAAAACATGTGAAATCTACATATCAACATTTTTTCTAACTGCAACAAGTTTCTGTCAACATTTTGGTTCATGTACGGAACAACATAGTCAAAATTTCTTTCGAACGAAATAAAAAGTGTGTTTCTTTACTTTTTGGGTAAAGTTCGGGAAATAGAGAGTAAACTATAATTTCTCTCTATAAGAGACAAATTGCCCAAAAGTACGGAAACGCAAAAAAGCAAATATTTTACCCATTCACATAAAAATATGAAAACACACAACTTTATGTCACACACACACACACGCATATTGAACATGTACTTTCGCAAAAACAAACGACAATAATTAGACTTATACATGTTAACTAAGGCAAAGATAAACTTTTTTATATAAATATAAATTTGGTGTTTAGGCGCTGTTTTGAAATTTTTGTATATAAAAACTATTTTAGGTTTATTGAGGACTTATTTGACAAATTTCTACTTGTCAAATAAACAAACAAACCCTCAATAAACCTAAAATAGTTTTTATGAATACGGGCAATAGTATACATATATAGATATCCGAATTACTATTGGGCGCTCTTTTGAAATTTTTGTATATACATAAAATGCATGATATATCATTATAATTTCAACTCACTGCACAGCAGCTGAACTGTCAAGGATTGCATAAAGTACAGGACTTAAAAAGAAGAGATGAAAAACTAAAATACATGGAAATTCAGAGCCCCAAATGAACATGACATGAATAATCAAATAATATGCAACTTATTTAAATACGAGTATTGTTATAATTGTTGTATTTACATGTTAAAACAAAAAGTCATATTTATAAAAAAATGTTAAAACTCGACTTATTTCATTTTATACCTTAAGTATAAAAACTATTTGTTTTTTTAACTGTATTTTCTTTTTTATTATTTATTCAGTCTTTTCATTTTTATCTTAAAATATATAATATTATCTCGTTTAAAGATTTAGTTTTTATCGTTGTTATCACTCATATACATATTTATTAATATTTAAGTTGATAAGGAAAATGTTTAATAATTTATTTTTTTTAAATGTATAGTGTGTAGAAAACTTCTTAAAACATTTATTACAGTTACGATTTGGTTGCTGATGATGTAACTTTTATTTGCAATCAGAATACAGCAAAATGAAATTTGGACGTTTTCTAAAGACTAACACATTACCTTGCAAGAACAGTGACAGTCATCTGAGCGGTAATTGCTGACTGAAATACCATGAAAAGATTCTATATTTTTGTTAAGGGCAATATGAAAAAACAGATGAAAATATTTGTGTACATGTGGTTTTGCATCCAACTCTAACTTACTAACTATATTGGCTATTGGACTCTTTACTCTACTGCTTTTTTATTTCAAGGATGATGTAAGAATTAATCACAACTGATTAATAAAGCATGATAAATATATCAGTCACAGCTCACTAACAAACCTAATGAATGTAGCTATCTTAACTGATGTAGAAACCCGTCAAGGCTGACGGGTGTTCCTTTAATTCTAAAACACCATTTAGAATTTTTCATACTTAAATATGATATGAAAACTGTATTATTAAAATGAAAAGGTTGGTTTAACAAAATTACATGTGTACTTAAATATAGCGGGAAGTAACCTTTACATCACTACCAGCAGCCTTATTCCAGTCGGATTTTCATTATATACAAAATAAAACAAAAAATATATGTTTATGAGTAAAACTGAATAAATAATACCTAAACTTTCCAGAAAAGTTTTCAGTTCATATTAAACAATTATAACAATTAGTTCCAAATTGCTGTCACAATTCGTTCTGTTTTTTTTTTTTTAATTGACAAACAATTTGTTTATCAAGCCAAAAAATGCAACTATAGAACAATTATTAGATGTTTCACTCTTGTATTGTATATGCTTTTTGATTCCATAGGTTTAAATGTGTATGTAAAAAATTTTTTTTTTGAAAAAATAAATCTTGTTTTTTTTTTTTTTTTTGAGAATCTCTAATAGAGGTTCTCTATCAATGATTTTCATACACGCATACATACATATACATCCCTGGAAATATGCTTTAAACTTTTAAGAGAAAATGTGGGCTGAAGGTGGCCAGAATCTGAATGTAATTTTACACGGACAAGTCTTCAATATTATCAAAAATATGAATTACACAAAACAGTTAACGGTTTTCATTATAATATATATATATGTATATTTGCATACATACATATATGCCTGTTGATAATACAGATACTACAACTGCGCAAACGGTATTTAAGTTTTTGTAAGTTTTTTTTTTTAAGTTTTTTTTTAAGTTTTTAGTGCTAAGAAGTTCTAGTGCTTGAGGTATCCCTGTCAGCAATTGGAAGATTGCTTGCTCAGAAATCACCAAAATGAGTCATTTACGACTCCCTTAGGTGATCAAAAACTGATTAAATGTGCGGAATCATAAATTACTCGTGCAGACGTTCGAAATACGACTGCTTTTATAATTATTTTGCGTCGTATTTTATGGTTTTCTTCTGCATTTCGTTATAATGGGATTTATTTTATTTGAAAGAATAAGAGTTATGCAATTATTGTGATGTCGTGGTATAGTGGTAAGACGCTCGCACAGAAATTCAAACGACCGAGGTTCAATCCCAGCAAAGGGCAAAAATTATAAAATAAAATTTAAGGTATTTCTAAATTATAATTTAAAAAATAAGAATTCCTTGATGAATTAATTTTTTTTATATTTTTAAACAAAATACAATATTTTATTATTGTAAAGATAATAAAAAGATAAGTAAAACTCGTTTAGTGTGCGGAATCACAAATGACTCGTTCAGGGGAGTCACAAATGACTCGTTCAGGGGAGTCATAAATGACTCGTTCAGGGGAGTCGCGGCAAGGGTACATTTTTCTCCCGACAAAACATTAATTTTCGACTCAAAAATGAGCTCATAAGTGACTGTTTTAATCTCCCAGAGGAGTCAAAAAAGACTCATAATTGACCAAAAATGCTGACTGGGATTATACTCGTACATACACATATGTGTTTTTGTAAATATATATACATACTTCACCCCAGATTGAAGGAGGAATTGTGCAATGAAATAAGCAAATTGAACTAATTAAACTGCATGCAAAAATCGTCTTTAAATTAATATATATGTAAAAAGTACTTTTTTATGTATTTATTTCTGACGATTTAAAAAAAAAACAATTGCAAAATAATTATACTTGTTTTAAGGCCAAAATATAATTTTACCTCCGTTTCCTTGAAAGATTTCCTCATTAAATATAAAAGGAAAAAAAATAATATTATATAACGTTTAGCAAATGTAGCAGTAAGGTTTTCAAACACAAAAAGCAAGTTTTTATAATTTTAAATGTTAAACTTTGTGGTTGTGTATTTAGTTCTGCTTCAAAATCATATCATAAATCCATTACTTCCAGTGATAAATATGCTGAGTCTGTCTTCAAGGTATCTTGTATTTTCTCAATGTCATCTTCATCTTAGTTCGTTTTAATATTCTTGAAGCTAAGGATACTTATAGAATACTTACGTGAAGTTTTTCATGTGAGCTTCCAGCACCCATTATATCGCTCTAGAAATTATAAGTTCAAGCGATTCATTTCACATAGTATTGGCTATATAAATCGTAAGTATAATCGATATTCTTCATTCGCCAAAAACAAATTCCAATATTAAATCATTAATATTAATATTTAAAACAAAATTAAGCTTATCCATGTTAAGCAAAAATTCCCAAAAATCCTCTTAAATACATATGTATATTCTGATTCCCAAAATATCCCCATATCCCCAGAGTAAATATTTTTTCGCCATTTCAAAAAATCCCCAGTTTGGCGAAAAATCTCCTAAACTGGCAACTGTGATCGTAAAACAAATGGTGTTGTTTTATAAAATGGATTGCATTTTATCCAGTAGTACAGGAAACACCTGCAACTCTAGCAGCGAATATGCATATGTATGCAACAGAGAAGAGAGAGAATTAGAATTCAAATAGAAGCAACAACATATACATTTTGTATTAAAATACTGGCAAAACATTGAGAAATTAATAAAAAAAATGAATGCATTTAAAATATAATTGAAATAAAATAAGCTATAAAACAGATAAATCGTGTTGCATGGTTACTAACCATGGGTCTTATCGACCCTGAATTGTATTATCCATTGAAGTCGTCTCAACTTATAAATTGATACAACGTATACTTCTTTTGGTAGATTTTAGTATTTTATTGTTTAATTTTAGTATACAATGGTGTAAATTAGAAAAAAAAATATTTAAATTAAAATTAAGTATGAATTCAGTACAACATAGCTAAAAAAAGTGAAAAAAAAGTTATCCAGCCGAATTGCACATAAAATTATGAGTTTTTAAGATATTGACGTCAAATAAACTGCATTTGAAACCTGAAATTTAATAGTAAAATGTTTCCACATTTAAAGCACGTGGTTTTGGTTTTGCGTTTTAATTTATTACAATGCGAATAAATGAACATATATTTTTTGTATAACGGTATAACTAACCTGGGTCTAATCGACCCATAATCTTTGTTACATTATTGCTAACTATGGGTGTAGTCGACCCATAATCTCTGTTACATTATTGCTAACTATGGGTCTAGTCGACCCAGGCTGTTTTTTTAAATAATATCATAAATTTTCCTTATGTTTATTATTTATAAACGTTTAAATATAACCTCTTAAGACCTGACCATGAATCCCTTTCTATTATTTATTTCTTATATGATTTTCCCACACAATGGACAACAAATTAAACACCCGTTTTCTTATTTGTATATATTTTTTATATTAACTATTAGGAATAGAGGGTACACATATGTGTACCTGAGGTCTTAACGGCTTATAAATTGGAAGAAAAACTCTTAAAACTTTGGTAATTTTCAAGGCAGTTATTTTTCAAAATACATAATTAGAGATTGTATTTGGAATACATTGTACTACAGTGTGAGAAGAAATTTGGATGGCAATATTTAGATGCCGACTTGCTATCTACAAATAGTGTTTTCTACTACAAATAGATTTGGTTTAGCCGATATGTATTGTCAATATTCACAACGTCCCGAAAATGGTATTATTAGTTCGCCAGTAGACATATGTTTTAAACGTGGTAAATTGTGACACTTCTTTAAAATAGGTCCTATTTTCCAAAGCTTATCACTTACGTTAGGTTGATTGCTATCTTCGAAATGTAAATAATTCTTGATTTGAAAACAAAACCTATTGCGAATTATTCTTTCTCTTATAATCTGTACGCAAAGTTCTTTATTCCAATAGAGGTTTATTTGAGGGTATTTAAGGGTTCATTTCAACAGTGTTTGTGTTGATAGATTTTAAATACCGCTTTTACGCTGAATATATATTGCTCTGTTCTGCAACCAGCTCCCAAAGTTTAAGGTCTAAGTATTCAATAAAAGAGTATAATATATTTATTGTCGAACTTCCTTGCGAAATAAGCATGTCATCACTAATGTCTGGACCACAGTTTAGCATTTCTTTACTGCGCCAAGATAGACAGGATGGGTTCCTACCTCCCTCATTGAAATCAACTTCATCTTGTATAAGTTTTTAATCAACAATCCATCCTTCACGCATTTGAACAGCTCTTAGCAATTCTGGAGGCGAGTAGCCTTCATCATCATCATTTCCAAACAATCTATGTCACTTTCTTTAAAAAAATCAGCAATTTGTTGTTCATTCATTTTCAAGCTAACTTCTTTGAAAACATGTTTTAAGTCCTGAGGTACACATATGTGTACCAATAATATAACGAAGATTTTTTGCGTCAAAATATAAAATAAAATAAAAACTTATCTTCTTGAAAGTTTGACCTACTAGTATGCTTCCCAAAACTACAAAAGAGTTTAACCCAAGTAATAAGTTAAATTGTAAAGGAACAAAAAACATTTTTTTTAGTCATACCCTACTAGATACAATCTTAGCGCTAGATTCAAATTCAAATATAGCATTAGAAATTTGAGAACAGTGCCATCCCTTGACACAGAATAAATTTAAATACTTTATAGATTGCAATAAAAATGAAAAAAATTACTAAAAGGTTGCAACATGTTCTATACCTGCACTAAACTTAAGGTACACATATGTGTACCCCAGGTCTTAAGAGGATAAACAAATTTAGATTAAACATATATCTTGAGTTAAAATATCGTCGTTTTTTTTTTAATTTAAAAAATTTGCGTGTCTGAGTCGATTCGACCCAGAGGTTAGTAATGGAGGGTTAAATGCAATAAAATTAAATTTGTGCATCTGCAAGTATGCAACGATGCAATAGAGAAAAAGAAGAAATAGTTTATCAAGTTGTTTCATCAAATTAATCTATATAAATTAAAATCAATGTTGTTCGTTGGACATCGCATCAGTTGAGAATGGCTGAGCCGATTTTGACGATTTTTTCTTTCTAATGATCGTCGTGATCCATCTTAGGTTTTTACGAAAAGAAATGTTGCCTCGCCCCGTTTTTTGATTTACTTAAAATCCGAAAACGGCATCATCGATTTGACAAATTTTTCTTTCATATGTATGTTTGAATTAATCCATTTTAAGTTTTCATAGAGAGAAAAATTTGCCACGCCTACTTTTACGCAGTAAGCAAATTAAAGTCTAACCAAAATATATTACTACAACGATGGATTCAGTCAATAAATAATTACTTTCATGCCATGCAGCTTAAACGAAAAATGACTGAAATATCAGCACCTCAGAGGAGGGTGTTAAATTAATTCTAAAAAAAGTATTATTTTTTCAACTAGATCAACAACTGGGCACCCAATAAATAAAATGCCAAAATAATTGAAATTATTATATTCTTTTATTTTCATTAATTTGGGTATTAGAATGACCTAACTCTCCTAAAAATATGAAGGACTACTAGTTCGTGCTGAACTGTAAGTATTACTTCGCTAATATCGAAGAATTTTTAGAAAAGAAAAATGTTTAAATGCTTTCTGAATTTCTTATGCACGTGTATTACAGGAAATTGTCAGTGGCGAATTTTTGTAGGTACTCCGACTTCGGCAAATTTACTGCAACTTCAACTCCACAGCCGTGATAAAAATATCGGAAGGTTTCCCGGAAATTTTATATCACCTTGAATGATTGTGGTGCAATGATACAGCATTTGCAGTTGTGTAGCCTGCTGTGGTCTATGTGTTTTATAATTTATACAGCTGATTTTAATTTTTATTTTATTTGTTTGTTATGCGGTCATAATAGTAAACTGTCATTTATAATAATAAATTCTGATAATTATGTTGCATATTGCCAATATTTCTAGAGCTAAAGTTCTACAAAGTAAAAACGTCGTATCATCATTATTACCTATAAGAGCAAGCCGTCAGTTCAAAGTTCTTTCCGGTAATCAGACACCAACACAGTCTCACTCAAAAGAAACAGCCACACCACTACGTACAGCAACTAATTATTGTCAGTATAGATCTGTTAGCGGTAGCAATACATCAACCGCCAACATTATGAAACGTTTACAAGGTAAAGTAGCAGTAGTTACAGCTTCTACAGATGGGTAGGTTAAAATTTGTTTTTTAAGAATTATATTTAATCCTGTTTTTGTTTTTTGTAGCATTGGTTTTGCCATAGCCAAACGTTTGGCCCAAGACGGTGCCAATGTTGTTATTAGTAGTCGTAAGCAAAATAATGTTGACAAAGCTGTAGATAAATTGCGTCAATTGAATGTAGACGTATTGGGTCTAAAGTGTCATGTTAGTGAGCCACAAGATCGTAAACTACTTTTCGAGGAGACCATTAAAAAATATGGGAAAATTAATATTTTGGTTTCGAATGCTGCCACTAATCCCGCTGTTGGTGGTGTTTTAGACTGTGATGAAAAGGTGTGGGATAAAATTTTTGATGTCAATGTTAAATCATCTTACTTGCTGGCCAAAGAAGCATTACCACATCTTCGGAAAGAGAAAAACTCTAGCATTGTTTTTGTTTCATCTATAGCAGGTTATGACGCGTTTGAGGTAAGAAATTAAAATTACGTTGTTAAGCCCACATATTTTCCAATAACTTTGCAAAAGAAAAAATTGATAAACACATATTAACAGTGGATCATAATAAAATTATCGAGTAAAAGCCTATACAAAAATAAATCGATTGGAAATCTTTTGGGAATATAAGACCATGAGATCCGACCATCCTCTTTGCTTAAAGCGAGTATTACACGATCATACTTGGTATGGCAGCATGGTATAATGAATGCATGCCATTATACTCAAGTAATAGGATCCAGTTCGTGTCGGTCAAAATGATAATTTGGATTTTATTTTTGTAAGCGAACAGTAAATATGCCCCGTCCAGAACATACATTTTTTTAAATAATTCATTGAAATCTATAAAAGCTTAGACTACGCAAAAAGCAGAAGTTTGAAAAAAGCATAATACATCTAAGTGTGGAGATTATTGGACGTATACTTATACATAGTTTTTGCTTCAATTAGTTGCACAGTATTTTTATTAAACGTCTTAATTTGTTTCTTTTAGCTTCTTGGTGCATACTCGGTAAGTAAAACTGCTTTAATTGGCCTTACGAAGGCTGCTGCTAAGGATTTGGCTCCTGAAGGCATACGTGTCAACTGCTTGGCTCCTGGCATTATTAAAACAAAATTTTCAAAAACCGTAAGTACTATTTTACAACATAAAAAACATGAATAAAAAATATTAAAAAAAAAAATTTTAGCTCTATGAAGATAAAGAAGCTAATGAGGCTGCTCTATCTAAAATTCCTATGAAACGTTTGGGATTGCCTGACGAAATGGCCGGTGTTGTATCCTTTTTAGTATCGGACGATGCTAGTTATATTACTGGTGAAACTATTATAGCGTCGGGTGGTATGACCGGACGATTGTAAGATATTTAATAGCATTTAAATACTTTCGGATATTTTTTTAATAGAATAAATATATTTACATTATTGGAATTAATAAAATAAAGCATGCATATAAAATATAACTAATAAAAAAATATACGATAGACTAGGTAGATCTGAGTTTCGCCAATTGTTCTGCTATATCCTTATCTGTGCGTTTATCTTCCAAATCGCCAGTGGCTGTAGCAGGTATTTTCAACATTTGTCCAGATATTTCAATACCAATTTCATCAAGTACTTTATTGACAACAGCATTTGTCTCCTCTTCTTCATCAGAATCAGCGAGCATATCATCGAGCGTATCGTTTATCATTTCGTCCGTCATTTCCATTTTCGTATTGGCCTGTTGGAATTCTCTAACATTTGCTGCTATAGCTTCAGGTTTCATTATTTTATTTATGTCAGCCATGGTCTTGGCGGAGGTACTAATGGCATTACTTAAGGCTACATTAGTGCCAATACTTTTATTTTGATAACTAATTGAAGTAATTTTACTGTTGGCAGCATAAGTACGGGCTTTCTGTTTACGTATCTCTACCAGTTGTTTGGCCAAAATACGACAAACATCATTATTGCCTTGAGCAGCATTCTTTTTAATTTCCAGTAGAAGTTTTTTTTCCTCCTCTTCCAACTTTCTGCGTTCCCTTTCTATGTCCCGCGTAGCCTTTCTGAGATTTTTGTCATTCTCACGCTGTTGTTCTTTAAGAGTCGGTGCTTTGCCAAAGATATTATTAAACATTTTGCGATTTTAACATTAAATGTTTATTTTGATGAATTATTAAAAAGCGTATTATTTTATAGATATATGTATGTATTTAACAAAAAGCTAATAGTCTTCTTAAAATGATTCACTATTTTGTTCTTTTTTTATTTGTATGCTTACAATAACCTGATAATCAAAACAAATACAGTTAACTGACTAGAGATCTTGAAAACATAATAAAGTAATCGTTAGACAATGACTGCCGGTTACTTTTCTAAGTAACCCATACCTAAATTACTTCTGTGTGTAATTTGTTCCCTACCCGCACAAGACGATCAAATTATAATTACCAAAAACTTCAGATATTAAACATTATTCTTTGGAACTAGGTCTCTGACCATTTGGTGAGATTTTTGAATATCTCTTTTAATTCCTACCTAAAGTTTCGCTTATTAGTCTATCTGTATAATATTGTAAAGCCTGTTCATATTGTGCAAATGATTACTTTTACAGGGTGTTTTTTTAGAGGTATAGAACTTCGAATTGAAATAAAACACAAGAAAATCGTTTTATTGTCCATCAATTTGGCTTTATTGGAAGGATAATTTTATGCCATTAATGTTTAAATATGATTTCGGGCATGTGGCCGCCGCGGCTAGCTCGAATAAAGCCAATTCTACAGGTACAATTTTCAACCACTTTTTCGAGCATATGGGGCCGTATGTTGGCAATAATGCCACGAATGTTGGCTTCCAAGTCTCCTAACGTTTCTGGTTTGTTGGCGTAGACGAGCGACTTCACATATTCCCAAAGAAAATAATCCAATGGTGTCAAATCACACGATCTTGGTGGCCAATTGACAGGTCCATTCCGCGAAATTATGCGCTCATCGAATGTTTCCATCAATAAATCAATTGTGACGTGCGCTGTGTGGCATGTAGCGCCGTCTTGTTGGAACCACAACTCATCCATATTCATGCCATCCAATTCGGGAACAAAATAGTCGGTTATCATGGCTCTATACTGGTCTCCATTAACGGTAACTGACTCTCCAGCATTATTTCGGAAGAAGTATGGCCCAATGACTCCACCAGCCCATAGAGCACACCAAACAGTCAGTTTTTGTGGATGTAATGGCGTCTCAAGGGTCTCATGTCGATTCTCTTCACTCCAAATGCGGCAATTTTGCTTGTTGACGTAGCCATTCAACCAAAGATGAGCCTCATTACTGAACAAAATTTTGCTATGAAAATCAGCATCGAGATCAATCTCATTTTCGGCCCATACACCAAAATCACGACGCATTGCACGGTCTCGCGGCTTTAATTCTTGCACAAGCTGGATCTTGTAAGGTCGCAAGCCAAGATCTTTGCGCAAAATCTTCCATAAAGTTGATGGACAAAGCTCCAATTGCTGTGCACGGTGGCGAATCGATTCATTCGGGTTCTCTTCAACACTTTGCTCTACAGCGGCAATTGTTTCTTCGGTGCGCACTGTTCGACATCTCTGCGGATGCGTATTATCACATAGAGTAAACGTAGTGCGAAAACGATCCATGGTTAACCGAATTAATTGCTCTGATGGACGATTATGTCGACCATAAAATGGACGGAGCTTGCGGTAAACTTCGCGAACTGAACCATTATTTTCGAAATAAATTTGCACGATTTGCAAGCGTTGTTCTTTTGTCAACCTGTTCATGATGAAATGGCAAACCAAAGTAAATATTAATCACTTGACAGCTGACAAAATGGTTAAAAAAGTGATGCCAACTTAAAGTTCTATACCTCAATAAAAAACACCCTATGCTAGATCCACTAGGAATCCTCAGTTTCATATTTCTCGTATATATTATGCACAGTTTGAGCGGTCATTTGTGATTCGTGCTGCTCGAATATGGAACATGCTGCCTATTGGGCTCCGATGTTTTGCTTTTACTACTCCGATCTTTACGCCTAAACTTATTAATTTATTCAATAGGACTAGTTAGTCACCTTTGTTGGCTTTTACTTTATTTACATTACTATACTTTACTATTGTATCTATTTTGTTGGGGTGTTTTGGGGTTGTGGTATCGTTGGGAAGGTTATTCTTTACCTTAATTCTCGATTGTATTATGAGATTAATGTTAAGATTTTTAATGTAAATATACCATTATCTCATTCTATGAATGGGCATATTACTTTAAGCTCATATGATACTACTTGTAATTACTTGCTTTATTGGCTGTTAGGCCACATATAATACATTTTGAAATAAATAAATAAAAAAAATAAGTCAGTTTATATACTAATCTTCCTAGTCAAGCTACTTATATGAGACTATTTGGGCCTAAGTAGCTTGACTAGGAATACTGAACAGTTAGGCTTATTCGTTGGCTTTTTACAAATAATAGAAATTACAGCTTCAAAGCGTTTCTTCAGAAACTAAAACAAAAAACAAAAATTAGATTAAATTTAACTTTATTAAATTCTTGTGATTTGTGGGCCTACAACCTTTTTAAAGTATACATAGCTACAATACTTAAAGACCATGACACAATATCATACACAGTCGTACGATTCATTCACAAGAAAATCTTATCGAATTCTGTCACACTTTTAAAAGTCGCATCAATATGGCAAAATTAGTGCCACACTATCACACAAAATAAGATGCAAAGCATGGTGAAATTACTTACAAGGTGGTGGCAGGTGAATATAGTACAAAAACAACAGGGAATTTGTTTTTGTTTTTCAGCTCTTTTATGTCAAAAGCAGGTATGGTGAATTAAAACAGCACATGTCAGAAGTGTGTGTGTGTATTTTTAACAACATCCATGTCTCTACACCATGGTGAAATAACTTACAAGGTGGTGGCAGGTGAATATAGTACAAAAACAACAGGGAATTTGTTTTTGTTTTTTCAGCTCTTTAATGTCAAAAGCAGGTATGGTGAATTAAAAAAGCACATGTCAGAAGTGTGTGTGTGTATTTTTAACAACATACATGTCTCTACACCAAAACAAAAACACGAATACACACAAAGCAAAATGTAAACAAAACATAAATATAAACAAAACTTTTGACAGGAGCGGTATGACCAAAAAAAAAACCCAGCTGGGTTGGTAACACCACCTTGTAAGTAATTCCACCATGCTCTACACCAAAACAAAAAGACGAATACACACAAAGAAAAATGTAAACAAAACATAAATATAAACAAAACTTTTGACAGGACCGGTATGACCAAAAAAAAAAAAACTCAGCTGGGTTGGCAACACCACCTTGTAAGTAATTACACCATGGTAACTGAGCTAGTAGTAAGTCAAATGCACCTTGTAATCGAATACCTTTCTATTAGGTAACGATTACTTAAGAGGCTGAAATACAACACTGAATCGGCACATTTTTTGTTTTGTTTTTATAGCGTAATTCTTGGACAGCAATTAAACAGTTTATAGAAAATGCCGGCGGAACAGATTTTAAAACAAGGCGCTGAAGGACGAATATATCTTGGTGAATACAAAGGCCAAAAATGTCTTATAAAAGAACGGTTTGTAAAGAAGTACCGTCACCAAAAATTGGACAATCAAATTACAAGACAAAGAATGAAGGCTGAAATAAAAGCTGCGACTCGTTGCCAAACGGCTGGTATTGTGTCACCAAAAATATTACATATGGATTTACAAGAACGTAAAATCTATATGGAATATTTCGACAGTGCCATAACAGCTAAGGAATATATACAAAAAGTTGTAGCTAGTAAAGAAGATGAAGCAAAAGAAATATTACAAACATTGTGCTCTGTGATAGGTGGTACCATTGGAAAAATGCATGCGAATAACATAATCCATGGCGATTTGACTACATCAAATATTTTGGTTAAACCTAAACAACTGGAAGATTTTAACGAATACGAAGTAGTATTTATAGATTTCGGTTTAAGCCATTACAATCAGGGATCTGAGGATAAAGGAGTGGATTTGTATGTGTTGGAACGGGCCTTATTAAGTACTCACAGTGAGCAGCCGTACTTATTCGAGTATATGTTGGAGGCTTATCGTAAGGAATGTGGCAAAGATGAAGAATCTGTAGTAGCCAAATTTGAAGAAGTACGGGCAAGAGGCCGTAAAAGAACCATGATTGGTTAGAATACTTGTTTTTTATGGTTTTTCTTTAGTTTTCAGTTTAATAACACAAATAGAAATGAACTACAATAAAAGAAAACAACAAGAACTTACTTTAATGGGAAGATGATATCATGAAAGGATTATTATAATTTCGTTTTGTTATATTATTTTGTTCGCTTTTAGCAGAACATTTCTCGTCATCTTGAGGCAGGTTATTTTCTATTAGTTTTGTATCCGTGTTCAATATGTCTTCATCTCCTTTTAGATGTTGTATTTTGATTTTCTTAATATATTTACGCATTTTATTTTTTCTTGCTAATTTTTCGTTTTTTAAAGATTCCACACCATCTTCATCATCTTCTTTGTACTGGTCATATGGACGCTCCTTAATTTTCTTAATAGCGTCTTCCAATTTCAAGTTATCAATGCCATGTTCTTCTTGATACAGTCTGTACTTATCACAAAATTTCTTGTGTTCCTTTTTAAAACTTTTTGATTTAGTTGTGGGGTGCTGTTATATAATGTAGAAGAGAATAGAAAAAAAAAAAAAATAAAAAATTAAAAACATTTAGAGTTTTAAAGAAATTAGTGCCAAAGTTTAAGGTAAATTTGAGCTTAAAAGCAAAAATCAATACATTACTTACTCTGGCATCAATAGCTCGGGCACATTGTATGTAAAAATTGTGCAAATGCCGAAGAAATATGTCATTCGGCTTAATATTTTCATCTAAACTAATTTGCATTATTTCACAAATGTATGGAAATGCCTTATGGGAACATCCTTGTCTTAGCATTGCTCCTAAAATTTGTATATTCATTCTAAAAAACAAATGCAGATTAAATCAATGACAGCAACTAGGTATTCAAAAAGAAGTATACAAAAATTTACCTTATGCCATTACTTCGCATTTGTTCTAACAATTCTCTCGAGGTCTCCACTGTTGAACAACCTAAAGCTAACACTCCATAAGTAACTATATCGGGGTGTAGGCCAGCAGTGCGTATCATAGTTAAAACTTCTTTACCACCTTCATAATCGAAACGCATAGCTCTTTTCTTTATTAAAATATTAAAAAAGTCAATGTCCGCTTTAAGTCCAATTTTGCGTATATAAGTTAGTAGTTGCTTTTCTGCAGTATTTGTGGGAGGTATTACTTCTAACATAGTAGTAAAAGTCTGTATATCTGGAGTAATGTTTTTAGACTTCATAAGTTCTAAGAAACCAGTAAGACCACCAATCAATAGAAAGCGTTCATGTGGTTTTTGCACTTCCGATAAGGATACCATACTACCCAAATGCGGTTGTCGTGCTAGTAAATTAGGTAATTCTAAAGATGTTGCTTGTGTGTTGATATACAAAGCATTATCATTTACGTTTGTGGGTGTTGTTAAATCGGTCTTTGATTCACCATTTATTGCTGGTGATTCCATACTTTCTATAGAACTTGTCTCAGAAGGTTTAATACTTTTTATATCATTTGCAGAAACATGACTTGCAATTGCTTTATTTAAAATTTGATGCAAAACTTTTTCCATTGAATCCAAATCGCCAAACCCACAGTCACGAACACATCTCAAGACAGCGTTAAAGGTATAATAGTCTGGTTCTATGCCTTTTTGTAACATTTTATGCCAAGTTAAAAGACAGTGTCTAAAAAAATAACATAAATATAGCAAACTTTAAAAATATTTTCTTTTATTACTTTACCTAAAACCATGTTTTTCGTCACTAGCACAGGCCTGCAATAGAAAATTAAATGTTTCTCCATTCATAGGCAATTTCTTATCTCGCATTTCATCGGCCAATATATAGGCTGTTTTTACATCACCCCAACGGCCAAATGTTTTAATCATGACGTTATAATTTTTCACATTAAATTCGTATCCTTTTTCTAAAAGGGATTCTCTTAAGCGTATAGCTCTGGTTAGACCATCTTGGCGACTTGGAGCATTGGCACATGCATTAAAGAGAGATGTATAAGTGCTTTCCTTTACTTTTAGACCACGTTGACGCATTTTAGTATACAACTGAAAAGCTTTTCGTGTATAGCCAGCTTTAGCACAACCACTTATTACTAAATTGTATATATAGTTTTCGGGTTTTACACGATCCTCCTTTAGCATACGGATTTCCAGAACATTTATAGCCTCTTTTACACGATGATTATTAAAATGTTCTTTTATCATCATGGCATATTCCTTGGTTTTTAATTTTTTACTACGACGTGTGGGTCGGTCTTCCTCCAAATCATCTCAATAACAAAATAAAGTATAATAAAATCAATATTTTTTTTACATTATATGATTATATAAAAAAGTACATTATTTGTTAATTGTGCTTAATAATATAATGATTTGTCATATCCTATATATGAAATAAGCTGTTCTTACAAAAACGTTTAAATATACATATGTATGCATATGTAAATTCGTGGAACTTAGAGAACTAAAGGGGCTTATAGCAAATTACAATTTAACCGATATTAAAACGAACAATCACCCAGAGAAAAAATAAATGATGAATCTGATATACAAAACTACAATGTTGGTTTATATACGTATGTACATAAATCGTCGTGCGGGAGTTTATGTGTTCTATCCGCCATTTCATATTTTTTGTATATCTCGAGTTAATGATGACACTTTAGGTTTACGACCCCAAATTTTTCAAGCCTGCACTGCGTTTTGGATATCTCGTCCACTTTTGGAGATAAATAGCCAAAAAAGGATTGCAGATTTTAAAAATTTAGTGGCATCATAATCTACATAAAACATTTTTGTTCGGTGGGAATTGAACGCTATTATCTCATGAGAGTTGTTATCGTCCAATCTAAACAAATTTATTTATTTAAGAACCTGGTCATTAATGAGTGAATTGCGTAGCTGAAGAAAATTTTAGAATAAAAATTAAAGTCAGTTTTCCCACGTTTGGGAAAACAATTTGACCCTTTGCACATGTCGTTGATCACAATATCTGCCCATAGTGATTCGGCAAAACAATCCGAATAAACAATAGTTAATGAGAAACTTTAATAAAAACTTACCCTCATCTTCTTTAATCGGTTCTTTTGGAGCATCACCAAACACATCTGGATCATTATAAGATTCAATTACGTTTTTAACTTCAGATGACTCTCCTGAAACTACTGGCTCCACCACACTGTTTGCGTTTAACGAAACCTGTACTGCATCCGACTGTCTACTATCAATATTACGTCTGCGTCTTCTGGGTCGGTCTGATTCAGTTTCCTCAACGACACTGTATTCTTGCTGGTGGTCATCGTTCTGAATAAATTTATTTGCAGATCTTTTACTATCCAAGCCGGCGTCTTTGTCGTAAACTTTTATGTGAAGAGCTCTGTTTATGGTAGAATATCTAATAGTAGGCGCATGCTGTTGCGTCACCAAAATGTGTTTATATATTCTAAATACATTTCTGGTGGATATTACTCTGCTAAACATATTTTAATAAGTTTTTTATAAATTAATAAAAAAATTTCTTTGAACTCCAACACTTTTTATTATTCTATTGAAGAACTGCACATGAATCTGAGGTACACAGATGACAGGCCATATGATCGACAAAAAAAAAAAAACTAATCAATTACAGAGTTACCAGCTCCAATTGAAATAGCTAAAATTCAAAAATTAAATTAAACAAGTAGTTTATGTTTATTACTATAAGTAAAATCTTCGTATATATTTTAAAGTTTATTTTTTTAAATACATATTTAATAATTTTTTAAATAAACCAGAACTCTCGTTATTTAATTCTTTCATTAGATCTTCATATTCCTTTGACCTCGTATTTTGTGTATTGCTTAAACTCTCCAAAATATGTTTAATTATGTCACGATTGCTTTTGAGTTTAAAAATGTTTATATTATTAAAATTTAATAAATATTTTTATTGCACTGGGTACTTACATGTCATACTCTTTAGTTCGCTTTATAAATGTTTCATATTCTGTTTGAATTTTTATTACCAAATGGCCAATATTCGTAACTAATTTTTCCAGTTCATATTTTTGCCTTTCAGACTTCTGATATATAGCTTTTAATAATTCAGTAAATTTATTGCTGTATATATTTGAAATATTTGTTTGGATACGATGGTGGGCATTTTCCAAATACATTTTTATATTTTTGTTGTGATTATTTACTAGTTCTTGTAAATCTAAAAATAAAATTTATAATTATATTATAATTATCATATCCATATATCATTTTTTGTTCGTTTTTGTTTTTATATTAGACTTTAGTTTTTTTTTTTAATATTGTATCTAGTTATATAATACGCTTTGGCCTTGTGGGCTTATTGTATTATTACTATTAAATACTATTAAATAAATAATAATAAAGCAAAGTAAATAATAATAATAAAGCCAACTAAAAAAAATTAAAAGAAAACATCATCAAATTTATATAAAAAAATATAAAAAGAATTCTTACGTTAATGAAGCAAAAACGAAATTAATTAAATAATTAATAGAAAAGTATTACTAAAGGTTATTTGAAAGAAAGATGAAAGCAAATGTTATTCCTGTCAAACTACTGCTAAGTTTGTAGAAATTGTTTTAATTAAAGAAATAAGCATGGAGACAATTAAGGTTTTAAATTCAAAGTGTGTTTTTCTAACAATGTTTTAAGTATTTAAAGCTAAACACTTACTATTTATCAATAATTCATCAACTGTAAATCTCGATGCAGAAGATTCGTTGGTTTCTTCTAAAATTGTAGAATCATATCCATTACAGTGGTCATTTTCAATTTCTTTATTATATGGTATTTGAGTTGTTTCGGTAGCAGACGATGACTCATTCTTATTTGTTAAATTCTGAGTAGTGTTGTCATTGGTGAAGTCAATTGTATAATTTTGCGGAGTAAATGGAACTGGTTGCTGATTTAAATGTTTTAGGGCTAATCCGAGAGTATTTTCTAAAATCTGATGATCTCTAAAATTATCTTTTTTATTAAAATTATATAACGGTGATAGAATGATGTTATTATTTCCATCTGTGTTTATTGTTAATGGCATTGTATCTGAATGTATACTTCCTAACATTAATTTATCTTTTAAACTGATTGGCTGTTGTTCCATGTGCTGATTTTCTGAATAGAGACAATTTAAATTTTTCTTTGCTTTAAAGCGCGAATAACAATTTTTGGGTTTGTTGTTTCTGAATATTAGAGATCTCCTAGTACTAACTTCGATTTGATGCATAATTACTGCTGTAGGTGTTATTTGACATTTTGATGTACTTTTTGTCTCCATGCTTGTAGAAATCATATCATTTTTATCTATTTGAAAATAAATATATAGTAACAATAATTATTGTACAAAAATTTTGTTTTTAAACGTACCTGGTGTTCTCCATGTAGCATTTTGCTGACAATAATAAAAAGGTTTGCTATGCATAACTATAAAATCCGTTTTTATAGGCATTTCTATTGTTTCAGCAAGTTTCGAAGGACAATTTAGTTTTCTGCCTTTATTATTAGCAATTTGTTTTTCGTCAGAACTACAAACTAATTCTTCATTATAAGAATGTATTTGCAATAAGCTATTGTTTTTAACAGGTGAAATTTGCTTTACTCTATTTGCATTTTTTTCCTTGTTTTCATAGTGAATATCTTTACTATATCCACCTGAACTTGTTATAAATTTGTAATTAAATGGAATTTGTGTTAATTCCATATCAGAATCATTTAAATCTGAGACATTCATAGCACTTGTTGGCCTAGGCGTACACAAATTACGAATACCATTGTTTATAGGTGGGCTACCTGTCGGGATAGTATTTTCTATACATTTTTCATAATTTCTACATACTTCTTCACATTCGAAAGAAGTATTTGAAATATTTTCCTCGTCGCATGTTAAATCAATAGCCATATTTATTTTATTTTCTATGATTGGCTTTTCTAATATTTTGTTTGGTGGTATAATATCTTTATGTTGCGATTCGAAAAGATCCTATAAAGTGCAATATGATACGTTTAAAGTTATTTGTAAATAAATAATAAAAAAATTAATAAAAAAAATTTTTACAGTCGATATGCTCCTTTTAATATGTGAAGTGTGATTTTTGTTCAAATTGGGCTTCGAAGAAGATGGATTTTTCTAAAAAATAAACATAAATTTGAAAAGTGAAATTTTTAGCAAAATAAAAACAATAAATACTAAGTTCTTAAATCATTATCTCTAAAAATTAAAAACCTTTGGAAAAAAATGAAGACTTACATTTTCCTTATTTTCTTCTTTATTTGTATTTAATACTTTGGGGTGTCTCTTCGCTGTCAATGTAAAATTTTCGTTTGCATTATCACTATTTATCTGATGATCTCTTTTGGAAGAAATACTACTTGTATTTAAATTTGAATTAGAGATAAAGTCAGTTTTAAATTTTCGATAAGATTGACAAGGCTTAGCATATGTTGTATCTCCAACATTGTATACATCAGCTACATTTTTTAAAATTTCATTGCAGTCTTGGGTAGTAATAAGTGGTGAACTACATTTTGGTACCGAAATTATCAAGTCGTTTACTTTATGTTTAACTGATGACTTTGTTTGCATTTCATTTTGCTTAACATTGATCAACTCTACTGTGGGTGTTACTTTGCACACTTGTTTCCTTCGAGGTTTTGATTCCCTTTGAAAATAAAAAAGCTTTTCTTTTAAGATTTGTATAAAATTATTACCTGAATCTTTTTACCGAGGTTTACGATTTTGTGATTTTTTGTTTCGGCCTTTTCGTTTAACGATTTCTGGTTCCCAATCTTCATCTAATAAGGTGGTAAACATTTTTTTTCTTTCACGCAGTTTTCTTGTAGGGTGCTCTTCAATTTTATTTTTAGTTTTTTTCGAAGTTTTAGGAGAATTGAGTAAAGGTGCTGAATATTTGTTTTTTAAACAATTATTGTCATTAAAAAGTGTATTTTGATTTCGTGGAGAATCAAAGAGATGTTTATAAAATTTCTGAGAACGATTTGCATTACTTTTTTGATCTAAATTTGTACCTTTATTATCTGAAAAAAGGGTTTAATAAAAATTTATTTTATAACCAAAAAAATTTTTTATTACCATCTTTAGATGACATCTTTGACATGTTATTCGAATTGCTAACAATTAGACTGTCATCTTTTAGAACTATAAGTTAATATATAAATTTAACAGGATATATTAAAAAAAATAACTAAAAGTATACCTTGTGTACTTTCATTTCTTAAAGAATCAAATACATTATCGTACATTTGATTAAGTTTTTTAATTTTACTCTGAGGATCGTTAAAATAGTCTATAATATAGTTGTTTTCTTTTAAACGTTGTTCCTCCTCTTCGGGTAAATAACATTTTATAACATTTTCCGGTAAATGTGTTAAGTGTTCAAAGTGTTTAGAAAACTTGCCGGGTTCCTTGAATGTTATGCAGAGTATACTATTATCCCTTCAATTAAAAGAAAATTTCTTTAATACAATATACGAGTATAGAGAAAATATTCGTAATAAATCGCGCTCACATATTCATTCGTTTATAAGAATATAATAAAAGAAATTATTTAAATATTATTGCATACAAGACTTACAACTTCATTGTTTCAATTTTCAAAACGACACTAATATTTTCATATCTTTTTTCAGAACTCAATTTAAAACGACCCATGTACGTTAATGTTTTAGGAGTGTAGTTGACATCAATCCAAAACTTTTGAAAATTCTAAAAATATATTTTTTGTATATACATACATAAGTAGGTATAATATTTTAAAGGAATTACATTTATTTACCAAGGGTTTGTAAAATTCATATTTATTGCCAAGCATCATTGATTTACAATGAAATGAATAGACTAAAACTGATTTCGATAAATTCATATTAAAATTATTTAGCAAATCTCGAGCAGTCTAAAAATGCATTAATTTATTTACAGATATGTATAATAATTTTGTAATAAATTCAATGGGATATGTTACTAACATTTTCTAAGTCTTGAGATAATTTAGTTTCACGTATAATTGTTTTCAATTTGTCTTGAAAACAATTTAAATTTGCCCATTTAATATGTTTCAACTCTTCGTTTTGTCTTTCATCATCAAACTGTTTTAAAAGTATTGATAATACTTTTAAAGATTTCAGTTGTGTGTTGAAATCTCCAACAATATCAATTGGATTCCATAAGCAACCTCTTTTTAAATAAAATAAAAAAAGAAAAATATCAAGACTTATAACTCTAGGAGTTTTTTTTTCAATACTCACATTGTACCAATTTCAAAATTTTTTATTTTAACCAATACTTTAGTTGGCATATTTTCCAGAATTTGTTCAAGTATATCTAAAAGTTTATAATGATAGTCCGGTATTTCTTTTGTCTTGTATTGAAGACAACCAATTATGTAAGTTAACACTGTGGGTACAGAATTTTCAAAGTACTTCAATAATTTTGTATTATCAGGATTTATAGATGTGTAAACATTCTGAAAACGATGAAAAAAGAATTTATAAAATATAGATTTCTTTTTTCAAAACTATATATTTTTTGCATATTAAATATAATCAATTTCAGATATATTACTATTTCTTACTTACCGAATACAATCGAAACCATTTCAGGACTACAGTAAAAACTCCTGTTTCCAGATGTGTAATAGAATTCATTAAATTATTTAAACCAATTAAGACTGATCTTATAAACTCTTTATTCTGTAAAGTTAGAAGAAATTAAATTTCCTTGTGATGAAAAACAATTTAATTTCAGTCGATTTCAATTACGATCGAAGTTGATTTACATTACAAACCAAAATAATTAATAGCAACTGGCTAACAATGCTTTCTTTTTTAATAAAATGCCTACCCTAGATGGAAAAATAATAAACAACATCATTTGGTATTCTGAAAGCAAACTGATATACCAGAATATATTTTAAGGAATAAGTAGTATATATTTTGTCCTCTGTCTACCAAACGGGTATGATGGATCCGAAAGTAAATCGATTTTACTTAAATTTAATTTATTTATAACCCATCTGTTTTATCCCTTCTTGACTTTATTCCCTTGGTCATTTTCTTTGTATTTTATTTTATATATTTTTCTTGTGTAGTAAATTTTCTAATATAAACTACAGCAAACTACCAGTCAGGTCTACTAGGCCCATCGTTTAAAACATGGCTATAGGACATTTATCCCCCGATATCTAGTAGAATTTTTTATTATTTTTTAGAACAAATAATATAAAATATTTAAACATATGTATGGTAGTGCTTCTCAACAGCCGCAAAAAGTAAACAAAGAAAAAAAAAACAGAACTCACCACGTCTTCTAAATTGTTTTCAAGTTCAATGGCGGCATTCTCAAGGTCAGCAACAGTTTGCCATTTACCGTTACCTAAATTAATTGATGAACTCATTTTGTTGCTAAATTATTGTTTGAACCGTAAAATATTATTTTATTAATTTATTTAGTTTTTATCAATTGGCACACTTCTTATTTAAGATTTTTGTACAATTTCAGCTATTTTTGAAGTATTTGTCATGGAATTGTAGCTTATAAAACGAAAATTATTTTTGTCTGCCACTAAAAAGATTTTTTTCCAATTCACAGGGTTGAATTTGGGAAGACATATTTTAGGCCGTTATTACACCAAAGAAACGTCATCGCTTTTTTTTTATTTGGTGCACATTATGACAAAATTTAATGTCAAATTTTATCTTTCTAGCAGGAGAAGTTGACTATATTAAATTTTTGGATTTTTTATTTAATTTTTTTAAGAAAGTGCAACAAAATGAATGCTTCAGTAGATCCAAGACGTAAGGACAAAATTAATCGTTACAAACCACCACAGAATCAGGGCCAAAATGGCAGTGGCACTGGCAATGAGGATTTAACACCAGACTATATGAATATTTTAGGTATGCCTGCACATAATTGTTAATATGTACATATATTTTTAATATTGAATAATAATTTACTTAAGGCATGATATTCTCTATGTGTGGTCTTATGATGAAATTAAAATGGTGTGCCTGGTTTGCTTTATACTGTTCCTGTATTAGTTTTGCCAGTTCCCGTGTCAGTGATGATGCTAAGCAGGTTTGTTTATTACTGAGTTGTTGTCTATATAGGTAATATTATTTTAATAATTTTGAATATATTAAATTTTTAGGTTTTATCTTCCTTCATGTTAAGTGTGAGTGCTGTTGTGATGTCTTATTTACAAAATCCTGCTCCAATGACTCCTCCGTGGGTGTCGACTTAATATTAAGAGTTTAAATTTATGAAAAATAATTCGAAAATAGATCTACAAAGGTCTATGATATATCCCAAAAGCATTTGAAAAGAAAATAATTTTATAATAAACTCAACAACAGAAAACGTATTAATCATTCCGGCTAAACTTTGTATTTTTTAAATTTAGTAAAAATTTTTCTTATTACTAAACTAGACGTCGAAACTTTTTTCAATTCACCTACCAGAAGCTCTTATCGGTAAATTACTTCTCAATAAACTGATTATAGTAGTCACCATGGTTAGTGTGTTGGCTTACTTACAGCTCCGACATCTTAAAAAAGAAATATGAAAAATATTTCTTTCGGCGACTACCTCTCAGCATCCTTCTGGCAAAAGCTCTGAGAGTAATTAATTGCCATGAACAAGCTTTTCAAGTTTGTCGTTCGGAGTCGACATTAAAGTGTAGGTCCCGGTACTCATGGATAAAAACTTACACACACATGAGTGCTGCGAGAAAATAGGCCGTAATCCTGACACGGTTGTAAAGGCCAGTTAATTATGTATGTAAATGGATTATAACTATATTCCAGAACGCCTTTGGGTACATTTTCTTTCCCAGATCAATCTAAATTGTCTTGTGAAATACATCATAATGAATGTGGTGTTTATTATTTAATAATGCAATTTTTATAATCCTAATACAGTAAAATGAAGTCGAAAATATCATGAGCTTGCAAGAATGAAGTGATTTTTTTATCTTTTTATTTTAAAATTTAAAATTAAATATTTAAACATGAAATTTATTTTTAGACAATAATGGTCTTATAAATTAACAAGTAAATTTAGAAAAATACATTTTGAATATTCATATACTTGCTGAGAATAACTACAACTATAAAATAAAAAACAATTAAATTTAATATAGAAAATCTTAAAAGATTTTAAGAAAGCATTTAGATTTTTTCGCGTCATAATTTTGCGAAGCTATACAAATTTTGAAAATAATTGAGGTTTTAGATGGTTTATTTTTTTTTGTTAAACTTATTTGAAGATGACATCGAAACTACGACTACCTTAAGTTTCTGATAATATTTAACACATCCAAATTATGGTAATAATGTTTGATGTTAAGTTGTTACTGTTTTTAGTTTCCTTGTTCTTTTAAACATGCGTTATTCATTTGATAGTCTTTCAATAATGTCTGGTTTTCTTGACTGAGTGATGTAAAAGTTTTAGAGTATGGAATTTGCTGGCAAGACCCATTGAGTTATTAAATAATAAATAAATACGCAAAAAGCAAACATATAAAGCGAACCTAATATTAAGAGATATTAAATTTCTCCAAAATTTGCATGTCCTGTTGCCTTAGCATGTTGTGTGGCTTGCAGTTGTCCAACAAGCATAACATCACATTGCAAACAGCGCAATGAGAATTTATCAACATTGGTAAATTGACGAGATGATTTGGCTTCTTTCGCCAATTGTTCAGCTTGCTGGTAGACACCCATTTCTTCCACAGGAAATATAGTAGCTGGAGCGCCACCCTAAAAGAATAATAATTTTGTTTGTTAATATAAAAATTATATGATTTTCAGTTAAAGTTATATGAACAGACATCTAGTGTTAGTGACCTCTTGATTAACTGTAGTGGTCAGTAGATATGAAATACCAATACAATTATCTAAATTGTGTATTATATAAAGCAATGGTTCGCAAGTGCGACCAGCTTTAGTTGGTTAACGGGTGACTTAAATTTTAATCACAATTTTTCTTATGTTTATGAATGGTGAAAATGAATTTATGATTTCGGTATAGTTTTTATTTTTATTGATTGTATTAATATAAATAGTATACACTTATTTATGCATTTTACTACATACAGTTATGTACTTGTAATATATATTTGAATTGGCCATGAATCGCTTTGTATTGAATGAATAAATAAATATTTGATCTAAAAAAGTGTTTTTGTATACAATTAATTTTAAAGCAGACATTTACTCTACAATATGTGTTTTGATGACTTATTTTTATTTATTGATGTTTTATTACTTTTGTACAAACAAAAAGACATATTTAAAAATTTTGGTCCATATAATCACAAACTTACCCCTTCAGTTTCCATGTAGAGTGGATCGTAATGAATTCCATCGAAGAGTAGAAAAACACGCAGTCCATAGTTTTTATCTTCGCCGAAACGATTAATAATGGCATTTTGTATGTCAACCACATCTATTTCAATACCATAGTAATTTGAAAGAATGGCCACTTCAATGGCACCGCCCCATGAATCGGGCCTCTGTATCCAAGCACAATAATCGGCATTCGATTTACCTAAGACAGCATCATTATACTCTTGGGGATTCGCAGCCACTTCTTGGGCAATAATGTGACGCATCATTTCACTACCATCATTGTCCACCTTTCCATTGAGTACAAAACGTACACTAGTGAAGAGACACGAGTTGTCAGCTGGTACAACTTTTTTCAGAAGGATGCCATTAAAGTTACCGCTGGAGCCAGTTGGTGTAATATCCACTCCAACATTGGACTCGGCGGCAGTTGCGGCTGCCACTACTTCCCTTAATTGTTGTTCCTCTTCCTCGGCTTGCAGACGTCTAGCCAAAGCTTCGTCATCCTCTAGGTTGGGCTCTAAAGCTACGACTTCTGTTTCACATTTTTCCTCTACTATTAAAGTTTCGCCGCTACTAATGCCGCACTCCTCTAAAGTACGCTGTTGGTTGCTGGCAGCTAATTCTAATGGACGTGGCGGAAAACCCATTAATATATGCAATTGGCGTTCTTTGATTTGTGTAACCTTAGCCACACGTTGTTTTAGATCTGCAACTGTTGTCTGGTTTGACAAATCCTTGACAATGAATTGACCATTTTTTGATTTTATTTTCACACTAAAGGTACCAGTCATTTTTATTTTTTCTCAATTTAATTTATTGCCTTTCTGTTGTTGCTTTCCTAATTTCCCCTGTAGGCTACAAAATATGTATATGCTGTTGCTATTTATGGTAAATAATTGGCCAATTTTTTATTGTTTTCGTATCTTCGATTTTTTTACTATCTCACTCCAAAGAAGAAAAATGACTTTTCATACAACTGTCAAGATGACTCTTGTCATTGTAAAAAAAAAATAATAACAACATCAGGGTTGTCAGGTAGTTTTCAACTTTCATTCCTAATTACAAAATTCATATCCCCAAAATTTCCCAAAACCTAGATTAGTTTATCCCCAAAAATCCCCACATAAACTGCATCAATAATTTTTCATGCATGTACATTGGTTTATTTGGTATGTAAATTTTAAATTTGGGGACTATGCAGATCAACTTAAAATCTTCACGACATTCTTTTAAAACCAACCTCTTGCTCGCTTCGATATGTGTTTCGGGTCGTTATTTTGTTGAAAAACTGATCGCTGTGCCATTTCGTATTCAGCATAAGACATCATACGGCATCTATTTGACCTAAATTCTAAATAGATGTCGTGTACCATATTATGGAAAGCATTCCCATACCATACGAAACTAAAATTAGTTTACTTATCTACGAAAGAAGTAATTTAGCTGTAAGAAGACCTTCTAATACAGAATTCCTCCGCAACAAAAACCATTAAAAGAGGTGGCGCAAACATTATGATATGGTAATGTTATTATTTATATGATAAAATAAATCAAACTAAGGGCAAGAGCACACGTTGCAAAAATTTTATATAAAAGTATGAGCAAGTCTTGAAAATTGAAATTCTTTCATTGTGTGTTTTGAATGTAAGAAGTTTATAATATGTATATAATTAAGCAAGCAAACAAATTTTTAAAATCGCCGAAAACTTGTCGATCATCACCAATTCCGAAAAAATCCCCATTTTGGGGATAAATCTCCTAATCTGACAGCACTGAACAACATTGTATACAGCGTGATCAACTTTAAAATTTAAAAAAGCACTAAAGTCGATAAAAAACGCTTATTTAAAAAAAAAAATTATACAAATTTTTCATATAATTTTTGAACGTCATATTATCTAAGTCCGTTAAAAATTTAATTAAAAAAATGGAGAAATAAAAGTTAATTACAAAATTAACTTAATAAATTATGGGTCTAACAGATAAAATAACAACAACAAAAATAAAATTTGTCTTCTAATTAATTATTTTTTTTAACAAATCAAAATATCTTTTATATTTGCATATTTGGATAATAAATTCTTTATGAATTCTATTTTTGCACTCTAAACAAACAACCAATGGTAAGATATGAAAGTCTAAAGAAGTATAATGTTTTCTCTTTAACGCTATAGGCCATGATACACTATCAAACACAGTCGTACGATTCATTCACAAGAAAATCTTATCGATTTCTGTCACAGTTTTAAAAGTCGCATAAAAATGGCAACATTAATGCCACAACATCACACAAAATTAGATGCAAAGAATAGGCACAGTTTGCTTTTTGCTAAAATCTTATAAAATACAATCCTGATCGCATGGAGATAAAATGTTTATGAAATTTTTAAAAAGATTATGAAGTCGGACAGACTTGTCAAAAAATCTGCCATACAGATGCAGTTTTAACACACACGATTTTTTTGACAAATCGTACGACTCTATACACTGTGATAGAACCCTGTGGTTTTGCAACCCTGCTGCTCTTACAATTGTCAAATAAAGGTAACACAGTGATTGACCGTTATACACAAATAAATATATTATTGAAAACAAGTTCTTCCTCTTTTATTTTTTTGTGGAAAATTTTTTTAAAGTTGAAAATTTTACTTTTGTTCTGTAAAAAAATAGTTTATAAACAATAAATATGAACATTCGCGCGTTGTAAAATATAATTATCCAGAGGCTACCTTATGGCGCATTGGATGGTTGCATTAACAGTAGCTCTGAATGAAAAGATAAATTTTATTGTAAAACTTTATATTTTAATAAATTACAGTATTACATACATACATACTTAATTGGCCATTACAAGCCTGTCAGGGTTACGGCCTAGCTTCTCGCAGCACTCATGTTGTGTGTATACATTTTTATCCATGAAATTGTTGATCTTTTAATCAAATTAACTCTTAAAGTATACATTAGAACTTTTTCTAATGTATGTGTAATGTATTTATATATTCCCTGCTAGCAAATTGGTAGTCGACTACAAATAAAGCTAACTTATAATTCACTTTTATTGGCTGACTATAAGCTAACTACATTGTAATCCAGAACTTACAAAATCAAAGTGTTATAGCTAGCTACAAAAAGCTACAAAAGCTCAAATTTGGGATTAAAAATTAGAAACGTTATGAGAACCCTGAAACAGTGTTCCTTTTATAATTAAACTGGCCAAACCCCGGGTCGCGTCGTTACCCCCGAGGCTAATTGATTATAAGGTGCATTCGGCATACCAGCTGAGCTACTTTGTTTTAGACAATTTGTGAAGAGAGTTGTCAATTTTTTTCTTTGTTTTATATAAAATGTTCTTGTTTTTGCTCTGGTTTTTTTGACAGCTCTTTACCCTCAACAACAGCAAAAATTCATGTTGTTTTTGTTACTGTTTTACTTATTGTAATTTCAAAGGCACCTGGTATAATGGTTAGAGCGCTCGCACAAAAAACTCATACGGCCCAGGTTTTAAAATCCCAGCAAAGGTAAAAAATGAAAAAGTTAGTTTGCGGTTTTTTCAAAATTATAATTTAAAAAATAAGAGAGCTAAACCTACTAAACCTGCTTAGCGAAGGCAGTCACCACATAATCAACATACAACCATGAGGCAATTGCTGCCCTATATAAATTAATTAAAAAGTTTAATAAATATAGATATTTGGTATATTTTATTAATTTTTAAAATTAGAAATTAATATTAAATTTTAATTACTTTAAATAAACTGATGAATTCTTATTTGAAATTTGATTAAATTAAATTTAAACTCGCGTCTTGCCGGTAGCAGTGCAATACGCCGAAAAAAGGAAAAGTGGCAATATATCAATGTAGTCACAAATATCAACGCCGGTAGTTGGTAATCGACAGCACTCTGGGGCAGTGCTGCCACACATATCTGTGGCAATAAATAATAATGGCTTAAGTCGAAATTTCGAGTCTTGAGACATACTGTGTGTAATTTTTTAAGTCATGGAAATATTACCATATACGGACACCACTCCCAGTGTCTCCAAGCTTTGCAGAAAGTCATGAAGTTTTTTTTATGGGCCCCCAAAATTTGGGGCCTCGGTATCATTTTTGCAAAAAAAGTGATCATTTTCTCAGGCTCATGTCTTGTAAACCGTACGGAATTTTGATTTACTTTCTGAGGCAAAGTTGTAAAAAATCAAAAAAACTTCACCTACAAGATGAAAATAGCAAAAAACTTAAAAAAATCTATCCTTTTTACCTTTTTTCCATGTTTAGATCCAGTTAGATAGGTAGCAAACAGTTCAAAATTCAAGGAAACAATGAACTACAAAATTTTACCTAAGATCTCAATAAAGAACTTTCTAAAACATATGAACTTCCTAGGAAAAGATTCTTAACAGCGTTCAGGCAGGGCTTAGATAACCACAAAAGTAAAAATTTCCTGAAAATTACCTAAGCGCTACCTAAACGGTGTTAAGAATAAAAAATAAAAACAACGGCTTGACAAACTATTAATATCGGCATTCTTAAGTCGCAAGAATTATTGCTCTTATAAAATTTTCATTTAAATTGTCAGTTTGCATAGTAGGTGGTAAATATTTATTGACTCTAGGGAGAACTTATGCACTTCACTCTTAACGACTTGTCCACAAGGACTACAGATTGCCTCGCACTAAAACACGGCTGGTATTATTTTGGTGAAAAAATAAGACTGAAAACTTTAGAAGGCCAAAGATGAATAGTGTAGAGGTCTTATTCTCTTCAATGGCCAAATACATACATACATAATTGGCCATTACAACACTTTCAGGATTATGGCCCAGCTTCTCGCAGGGTTTTGTGTGTTAATTTTTATTCATTAGTACTGGGACCTACAGTTTTAAGCCGTCTTCGAACGACAAACTTAAGAAGCTTGTTCATAGCACTTAGTTACTCTTAAGGTTTTTGCCAGAAGACTGCTAAGAGGTAGTCGCCGAAAGAAATATTTTTAAAATTTCCTTTTTTTCAACATGTCAGAGCTGTGGTTTGAACCCGGGGCTCTTGTCTAGTAAGCCAACACACTAACCACTAGGCGACGTCCACTACCATGGCCAAATATATTTGCATTATTCTGGACAGCAAACTAAACTAAAAAGAATGTTAAGGATAGGACTTGCAAGGGCATAAATGCTTTATATTTATGATGACTGATATTCTTACAGAGATGTGGAATAGATCTCAGCCGCATTTTTTTTTCTAAGATGTTTGGGGAACAAAAAAGGTAGTTGCTCAGCTTTTAATAGAAAAGGAGTTAGCCGTGCAAGTTAACCCACTATGCTTTTCGGCTTTCTTTTCATTTTCCCTATTCTTTTACTCTTTTGTTTTTTAGCACCAGTACAATGGATTCAGTAACCTCAGGATGTTTCTTTTGGCTGTAATCAGGACATGTCCTCTTACTTATCTTCCTATGTGTATAGTTGGAGTATTAAAAGCCGTATAATTTATAACTCTTTTTCTATTTCATATATTTTTCAATAAAACATTTTATTGCAGTATTGTAACTTATGATACTTAACTAAAGAAGTACAGATTTTTTTTTCAGATTTTACTTATAAAAATTTCTAACAAATACGAGTAACTAAATAATAATATATTGTATTTACAGTAGGTAGACTTATTTAACCGAGTAACAAAAGTTTCTTAAACAATTTCAATTTCAACAATAATGATTGATCATCTGATGGATTAACATTCTCGGAGGCAGCACCTTCAATACCTTGAGGAATTGCTTCTTCAATGGGAACAGCATTGGCGACAGCAATGAGAGCTACACAAATAATAAGAGCCTAGAAATGAAAGATATGTATATATTTTTTATTAAAAAAATCTTTAAAAACTTTTTATTATCTTATTTTTTAAAATAATAGGCATGTAAATTGCAGGTAAATATTTGAAGTACCAAAAATAGCATTTTTTTAATATATTGAATATTATGCTGAACTGTTTAAAAAATAATAGTGATTATTTTAAATAACATCCTTAAGATGATCTTCATAATTTTTCCAATATATGTACAGCATATCGACGCAATAATTAAAGAACGCTGTAACTGACAAAAAATCAAAAATACGTTTTTTGCATCATTTTTATGAGAAAAAAAAATGCGCGTCGATTGGTCCCGGTCCCAGATCTCTACGATGAAAATAAATTGACTTACGCTGTCTGCGAAATGAAAAATACCAGTGTATTTGTTCTACTTTTATGAAAGTTTTTTGGCTCTGGTGAACATTTAAGGTTTTGTCAGTTACAGCGTTCTTTAATTCCATTGGCGATATACATATACATAAGTATATATATATATACATCTAGTAGCTTTGAAGCTGCTTCATACTTCTTAAAGAATATGACAATTTTATTCCGTAGGCTTGACACTTTAATTTTAAGGCAGGATTTTATATTCTTATTTTATGTTTCTTTTTTTAGTAATTCACTGTTTTTTTTCCTTTTTTTTTTGTTTGTTTTTGTTGAGATATTAATGAGGATACTCGAATCCTTGTATTCATATTGCAACTTGGTTGAATATATATTTTTGGCAATTTTTCGTTTATAGTATATCGTAATTTAATAGCAGTTACGTACCAAGACTAAGAATTTCATTTTGATAATATGGGCTTTTTGGTGTTAAAACACTTAAACTGTTTAGATCGTTTGTCTAAATTTAACTGACATTGATTTTGAGATGTTAAGAGTATTTATAGTACAGACACCGTTAAATTTGAAATCGTATATTCAATCAAAATATTTAACACCTCTGCTGCATACATATGTTTGTATGTATGTATTTTTGTATTTATGTATGTACGGAGTTAAGCTTTATAAACTTATGTTGACAAAATCTTTAGTTGGGCACATACTAATAAAACCATATATTTGAGAGATTAAAGCATAAGGGTAGACTCATAGACAGACAGGTAGACGTATGTATGTACATATGCATAAGCCCGGGTTCTTCTTATTCAAATTTCAAGTTTAATGCGATTTTTTTGTTTTTCAAAATATTTACCTGCATACGCGTATCATGTGTATGTGTTTGTTTTTCTTAATTTGGATATGAAAAAGAGAATAATTGTTGTTTTTGAAAAGACAAATTTAAATAAATACTCTTATGTATGTATGTATGTATGCTTATGCTTGCAAGAAAGAAAACAAATAAAATTAAATAAAAAAAAAAAAAAAATAAAACAAATATTTTTTAATATAAATATACTCGTGAAATTATCATGATTTGTGTTCCAAAACAAACTATGACTATGACCATTAATATATGACTTTAGCTTTACATAACCCCCCTTCTCCACAAAAAAAAATTTGCATAACTGCTAGAGATTTCAATCTTGCCATATCATACATACATATGTATGTACATAGTATATCATCACTGTCATTAATTAATTCATTTAAAGCATACGTTTAAACACTTAATTTGTCCAACTTTAACTGATGGCATATTGCTGCTGCTGATATATTTGTCAACAATTGTATTATAAAATATATCATATTCTCAAAATACCAGCCGGTGATTTATTGCATTTAAAGTTGTTGTTTTTTACTTATTTATTAATTACACCCAAAAATAAATGTTTGGTGTTGCGCATGCTTACAACTCCCTTGAAAATAACGTGACATATGGTGTAAGATTTTAAGATATGACAACACAAGTACTTGGAGAAAAATTTCTGTTTAAATGATTTAGTTGTATGTAATTATTTTTGCTAGTTTTTGTATAATAAATAAATTGGGGAAAAAAATTAGAAAAAAAATCCTTGAAACTTTCACGTCTGTAATTCATTAAGCAAAGCAATATAAATTTTAATTGAAGAACTAGCGGACCCTCGTGATTGATTTGCCAAACGCAACAACAGAAGAAATTTTCAAAATATTTTCCTGACGTTTTCTGAATTTTCTCTTAATTTTTTAAGAGAGTCATATATTTATAATATTAATGTTGGTTAACATCTTATTGTTGTAATGTTCTAAAACTTTAGAATAATTAAAATATTAATAATAATATAATTTAATATTTCGTACATATTTTTTAATTTTAAAATGTTACTGAAAAAAAATTTTGCTTTCTTTTACCGTGTCAAGTTGCCTTCCAAAATTTAATTCAAGCCACTATTATCTGTGTATTAAACAAAGGATAGAAAAGCAGTGTTTGTGGCAAGGGATAATTATACGTTTTAAAAATTGTGTTAAAAGTTTTAAATAGAATGGCCTTCAGAAAAAAAAGCCCAATGTCGAATTGTTGTACCGACATTTGTAGCACAATGTAAACATTTTAAATCGATGATTTCACATAAAAGTATATGCTGTAAGCTTATATTATTCTGTTTTAAAATATAACGTTTATAAGTAGGAGGGTGCAGCTCTAATTTAGAGAAGCATTTGCACTCAAAACACTAATTAGTTGATTTAAAGAAAACAATTGAAGGTAATGCAGTAAAAGTAGAATTAGATTTGTAGAACATAGATTTTAGTTTAAAATTTTTTTAAAACTTTTATCTATCGTGGAAGACGAAGGATTGAAACATCTTGTAAAAACATTTAGCACATCGTATACGTTACCAACTAGGTAAGTATATTCTAACTCAAAAACATACATTCAGAATTTGAAGATAATTTTAGAGATTTAAAAAATGGGCCCATTAGTGTTAAACATGTTTGCCTAACAACAGACTGATGGACATCTGTCGCAAATGCGTCATATATATTTGTAATGGCATATTATGTTGAAGCTGATTAGAACCTTAAATCGCATTTTCTTACTCGCTTCGAATAATGTGGGGCATACAAGACAAAATTTCATTCGTAGTCTCCGATAATGCCGCAAACATTTTAGCAGCTATAAAAACTGCAGGTTGGTACAGTTTACCATGCCTTTTACTTTTAAATAAAATTTAAAGTATTGAGTAGTATTGAGTACTTAATTTAAAAAGAACTGAGTAGTATTGAGTAGTCAAAAGTAACCGCTTTTTACATCACTACACTGCATAAGTAGGGGTTTACCCCGGAGTATTGGTCTTATATAAAAAATATATATACTCGTAGTGTTGTTGTTTTTCAATCAAAATGTGCTTTAAAATAATACATCTTTATATGATATGTATATTGTGCTGTCCTATTTAGTTGAGTCTGCTATCACAATATCTATAAGTAAAGTGTATTTTTCGCACAAAATTTTTAATATTTCCAATTTATTTTTGGTATTACTAAAGAAATAGTACACTAAACATTGAGGGATTGTTCACAACAGTAGTATTTTTTCATGCTACTCGTATTGTTATCAGACATTTAATTTGATGACACTTTGTGAATACCCCAAATATAACAAATTCGAAATATAAAAAAAAAAATTGAAAACGTAAATTAGATTCACGAAACTTTTAAAATTAAATTAGGAAATATGAAATCAGAGTGGGCAAACAAACAAAACATTTCGCAAACGTTACAACAAAGTCATACACTTTTCAAAAATTTTTTAATGGTATTTTACATGAGCAAAACCAAAACAAATACTTTCTAAATGAGAAAGAGCGCAAATGAAACAATTAGCTTTTCGCTTTTGTGTTTGCTTTGTTATTCCGATACATTCGTATAATTTACTCTGTTTTCTCTCCTTATTTTCTTTTTCTCTTCTTCTTTCCTTTTTCTTCTCATTAATTTTTTGTTGTACCTACGCACATTTGAGTTAGTGTATTTGTAGTACTCAAAACAAAAACAATATACAAAATTAAATGGTACGATCGTTTTCACTGTTTCTGTTTTATTTTAGTTTTACTCATTGTAAAGAACACAACAAAATTAGATCAAACGTTCAGTTTTGTTTATTTTCCTACTCTGTATGAAATACAATAATATGCATTGAAATTCGATTAAGCTCTCTTAACCTAAGATGTGCGTCACTATAAACTGTAACACATCAAAAGTCAAATAAAAACTGACTGGAGTAAGCTAGAGTTAAAAGTAAAACAGTTTTATTTTGAATTTTTATTACAGATTAATATTCTGTATTATTTTATTTAAAACTTAATTTAATTTTATAAAATTTTTTATTTTATTCATTATGCCATCCATAAGCAATGTTATAGTGTTTTCGGTGATTTTTTTGGTACCAGCTGTTCATTTGTATCGAAAACTAGTAATGGTTTTGGGAACAGATGTACTCTTCTTTAGTTCTCTTTTGACCAGAGCCCAATATCTTTCAATAGGCCGCAGCTCTGGGCAGTTTGGTGGGTTAGCCTCTTTTGGAACAAAAATAACATTATTTTTATTATACCAGTCTATTGCGCTTTTACTGTAGTGACATGTTGCCAAATCTGGCCAGAAGACTGTTGATATGTTGTGCTGTCTTAGAAATGGGAGCAACCTCTTTTGAAGACACTCTTTGATATAAATATCTGAGTTTATTGATCCCAATGTAACAAACGATGCACTTCTGTTGCCGCAGCTACAAATAGCCTGCCAAACTAGGAACTTTTTGGGAAATTTTGATAGTTTTTTAGTTCGGAACTCTTCAGAAACATTGCCTCTACTATCCGCTACATAAAACTCTTGGCCAGGAAGCTGCGCAAAGTCTGCAAAAACATAAGTTTCATCACCCATTACACAACATTCGAACTTTTAAAAAAATTCTTTTTTGAGGAGTTTTGCTCTTTTTTTTGCTTCAATATTCTTGTTAGCATTTCTATCCGGAACTTTTTGGACTTTAAATGTTTTAAGGCCAGCTTTAGCTTTAACTCGGCGTACAAAACTTTCCGAACATTGCACGCGCCGGGCCACTTCGCGACCAGAAATGTTTGGAAGAGCCAGCAAAAGCTTCTCAACCTTTTTGGCTTTCGCGTCGTTCGTTACCAGTTTTGCTTTACCTGTTCCAGGCTTTCTTTCAATTTTTAGGTCTTTGTTGAACTTTTTGACCAATCTGGAAACACATTGCCTGGTCACGTGGACTTCCCTAGCAACTTTTGTATAACTCCAATATGGTTTTTTTTAATTATTTGAATAATTTTTGTATGCACTTGTCTTTGATTATCCATTGTGAACTAACTAACAAGTCAAATTTGACAAACTGATACATTTTAAAATCTGACACATTTTTCAAAGATATTGTGATTAAGAAGAATAATTTTGATTAAAGGTGAAAAAAGTTATTAAGAAAAATGGGTGTTACACTTTATAGTGACGCACATCTTACTTATGAGTGGCCCATTTAAAAGTGACATAAAACAAAAACAGTTAGCAATTTTGCCAAATTTATTTTGTTGTTGTGAAGTACTGTTGTTGCCCCAATTTTCAAGCACTTTTTTGAATGTATGGGGTCGTTTCTAGGCAATGGCATCACGAATGTTGGGCTTCAAATTGCACAATTGTCTCTGCTTTGTCGGCATAACAAATACTTGTCTTTAACGGCGCCATACAGAAAACAGTCCAACGGTGTCAAATCGCAGCTTCTTGGCGGCCAATTGACATTACCATTTCGGCTAATTAAACGGCCATTAAACGTTTGACCCAATTGAACGATTCTTGCATAAGATGTATGGCAAGTTGCACCATCCTGTTGAAACCAAACATTGCTCGTATCAATACCATGGAGAGCGGGTACAAAAAAATCGATTATCATAATGCGATAGGGGTCTCGATTGACCGTAATGGTTGTGCCGTCCACATTTTCTAAGAAATATGGGCCAATGATCTTCGCTCCACAAGCCGTCCCAAACAGTTACTCGTAAGAGGTGCATTGGCTTCTAGAAGACCACTCAGATGAAAATGAGCTTCAACCGAAAAGAAATATACTGAATTTTGTGATAGAATAGAATGACACAAGTATTTCCAGATTCGAAATAACTGGTGGTTCAAATTTAAATCTATAGATGGCCTATCCGATTATTATTTTTTTATAATATAAATATAGTGTGTGCGTTTTTTCGATCTCATTTCGTTTCAATCTTAATTTTTCACATAAAGGATAATGTAATCCCTACGCTTCAGAGTAGTCGTATGATGTTAAACATATTATTTATGACGGATCAATGGACATATTTGCTGTGAATTTCTGTGAAAATCTATTAAACTCAATATTACCTGTCGTAACTCACGTTATTATAATTCAATTTATATTCAATTATGCAGATCTAATTATGCTATTGCTGGTCCTTTAACTAGGCTATGTTGTCAATATAATTATTTTTCAGTTCTTGTCGATTTTACTTTAGGTTCTTGTGTTAGAAAACGAAATATTATTGTTTTCCTTAATACGTAACTATTGTCATCTGTATTGCCAAAATTATTTGTAATATCAAATTAACTTGTTTCTATATGTATATGTATCATTATAATTTTATATACTCGTACATCTGGATGTATATGTGTATGTATTTGGTCATATAATGGCCAGTAGGGTAAGTCCATTGACTTACATAAATAAATAAGTTAAGAAAAAGGCCATATTTTCACAAGGAGAGAGGTTGAATGAAAAAATAAAAAAAATTTAAAACACAAAACTTTTAAATAGAAAAGAAAACGCATTTAATCATTATTTCGATCAAATTTGCTTTTTGAAAACTAAGTACGAGTATATTATACTTATATGTACATACTTATATTATTATTATATTCTTGATAGCCTACATGTATTATATATTATAAGTTTACATATGTATGTTTGTATTTGACTTATTGTTTATGTGTGAGTACTAAACACACTTTTTAAACCATACAAACTATTATACACCTAATACTGCTTTTACGCTAATTTGATTAAGGCTATTTTAAAAACACACTTCGTTCTCTTTTCACGCGATTTGATTTGGTATAACGTGGCCTCAAAATTTATATATACGAGTACATAAGTTTTTTAAACAGAAGAACATACGAGTATATTTATATTGAATTTATAAAATTGTTAATTTAATAGATTTATAGTTGACAGAACTGCAAATAGCGTTGAAATAAAAAATACCACAATAAAAATAGGAATTTCCTTGCCAGATTGCGTTAAAAATGGCGGCCTCGTCAATTTTAAGATGGCTAGTATTCCAACATTATATAAAGGGGCATCTTATCATATGATTTGGCGCTTATGACACTCGATGTAAAGAAATAAGAGATGCTTCTGCCCTAACTGCATACATAGTTAAAGAAGGTCTCCAAAGTCTAAGTATATTGAATGATAGTTTTTGCAAATATTATCCTAATGTGAAAAATTTCGCAAAATTGCAACGTGAAATTACCGAGAATCTTTTTTTTTTCGTAAATATAGGCAATTTTCTGAAAGTGATACTCATTATTAATTGTTTTTTTTTTCATTTTTAAATTATTTAATTATTAATTTTAGTTCTGGTTTTTCGACCTTTATTATTTAATGTAAATAATTACTTAAGCTTAAGGTCTTTTTTTTTAAATAAAAATCCTTTATTTATTTATCGATATTTGGCTACTCCTGCGTGTAGCGTCTTCAGGAAATATTTTTTTTTTTTATTTTTTTTTTATTTAATTATATATACTTATGTACTATTTTTTCCAGTTTGCTAAGGTTTTTTTACGTGAAACCAATGCTATCTTTTCATTTGGAAACACTATCTTTTTTTAAACTACAATAGTCTTCGAGTAGTTTATGTATCGCGTAAAAACAGAATTAGGTGTATTGTATATACGTATACATATGTACATATATATTTAAAACTTATTTCTATTTTTTAATATAAAAACAAAGAGATTTTATTTTTACCGGGATTTTTTAAACAACAAAATGTGGCGAAGTAATATTTTTTTTAGATTTTTCTCTTATTTGTTTTTCAAATTTTGTTGATTCTAAAGAATACCATTCAAACACCGCCAAATAATAAAAATCAAAACAAAACTAAATTTTCGTATTTATTGTGCCCTACACCTATAGAGATGGTGTGATTACTTAACATACAAAATGACTTCTATTCGAAAAAGCATCATATCTTCTATAAATAAATTCACTATCGTCATATATCATACATACATACATACATACATAACTGGCCTTTACAACCCTGTGTCAGGATTACGGCCTAGCTTCTCGCAGCACTCATGTTGTGTGTGTCAATTTTTATCCATGAGTACCGGGACCTACAGTTTAATGTCGACTCCGAACGACAGACTTGAGAAGCTTGTTCATGGCAATTAGTTACTCTCAGAGCTTTTGCCAGAAGACTGCTGAAAGGTAGTCGCCGAAAGAAATATTTTTTTCATATTTCTTTTTTTGAAGATGTCAGAGCCTGGAGTCGAACCCAGGGCCCATGTCTTAGTAAGCCAACACACTAACCACTAGACCACGGCGACTACGTCATATATCATACATCTTTATTTAAAAATTTTTAGGTTTTCACCTATGACACTTTTTATTGAGTCTTTAGAATCACTATTTCTTAATCGGATGTGACCACAAGTTCTTAAGGGCTAAATGATTTGAATAGAACTCAAATGTGCGCCATATAGGATTCAGTATATTTAATTATTTCAGTTATCATAATTATATATACATATATATCTTATTTTGGCATCTTTGTACAATTGAAACGTTTATCTAAATTTTATATAATTTAATAAATTGATAATGAATTCGAGTACCTAAAAACCAAATTTGGGTTCTTGATGATTGTTATAATTTTTTTTTTCTATGACCAATACTCAGGGGAGGAACCACCAATGGTGCTGTGCGCCTTTTAAGTTACACAGTATGGTGATAAGACAAGTTACTGTCAATTGATCACTTCAAAGGCCAGTGTTATACCTTCACCCTTGAATGATCAACAGCAATTGCTCCATCTGCTGTTGGATAGAGACGGCCTTTCGATGTTGCCTGTGAATTCTGAAGTGGTGAGGTTGTTTGCTTAAGTAGATAGCTATCATCTACATCTACTGGCGGTTTCTCCCGATTATTCGTTTTGGTGGCAATGCCAGAGGTGGATAGATTGAAATGTCAGAGAGCGGCTTCCTATGGATGGTATTCTTGGAGTGGGGGGACTTCTTATTTTTTTTTTTAATTAAAACCTCGAAAACTGCAAATTTTTGTTCTTAATTTTCACCTTTGCTGGAATTTAAACCTGTACTGTTTTGTGTGTAAGCGAGCGAGGTATAAATAATGTGTTGTAGTCCTAAATGTAAGTAAAGTTCCATTAACCTTTGCAAAGCTAAGAGAACTATGCAAAATGTATGAATTATACCGATAATACCACTATATTAAAAACTAAAGTTTGCACAATTGGGTTTCAACAATATTTTGTCCCTACTAAGACAAACTGTAAATTTTACGTTTAAATTCGAGCTGCAGGCTAAGAATTGAGCTGAAGTGTAGAGTGTCGAATCGCCAAACTTGACCGTTTATAAATTGCTTACTTGCATGAAATATTTGTTTACATTTGTTTTTGTATTTTAATAATTCAATGATTTTTCATACACAAGTTTGAATTAAAAATGTGTTAAAAACCTATCAGAGGGCCATTGATTCTGATGACTTGAAGTTTAAATCTATCTATTTTATACACATTGTATGTACATATATTTTTTACTTTAATTTTATGTCTTATTTGTTTTTTAAATTATTTAACTTTAAGTATTTAAATGATTAGCATATTAACAAACTTTCGGTATGCAAAAATTATAAAAAAAAGTTGCAAAAAATTATAAAATCATTTAAATAAATAAACGGGGTGTGTTGATGTTGCCTAAAATGATGGAAGCTTTTTAAAATTTTTTATTTCTTATTGTGCTCTTGATCTTGAATTTATTTATATAGTAAAAAAAAGCTAAAAATTCAAAAATGCTTTGTAAAACAAATATTTCCGTTTAACAACCAATTGATTTGTGATCTATAACGTGCAATCAAAACACCTATTATAGCCGAATTTGAGACATTTTGCTTTTTTTTTCTGAAGAAATTTTAAATATAATTTTGTTTATTATAAGTATTTAATTTAAATTTTGATGGTTTGTGCCTATAAACTAATAAGAAAGAACTATAAAAGTCAATTCTGTGCCAGTAGAAAGAACATGGTTTTTTTCCCATTTCAACGCACTGATATGCTACGAGTACATAACAAAAATAAATAAATTTCAATATTTTAAAATATGTAATAGATAATTTTTAATATACTATGTAGGGCTTGAAGCCTCTATTATTAATATTTTATAAAATGAATAGCTCTATTGAAATTTCTTTATGAACACTAAAGGCCATGATACACTATCATACACAGTCGTACGATTCATTCACAAGAAAATCTTATCGATTTCTATCGCACTTTTAACAGTGGCATCAAAATGACAACATTAATGCCACACCATAATGCAAAATAAGATGCAAAGCATATGCAGAGTTGCTTTTTGCTAAAATCTTATAAAATGCAAACCTGATCGCATGAAGAATAAAATATTTATTAATTTTTTCAAAAGATTATGAAGTCGGACAGACTTGTCAAAAAATCTGTCATATACATATGTACATGCATATTTATGGCACACTGTTATACTTTTTTAACACACACGATTTTTTTGATAAATCATACGACTCGATAGGATAGTGTATCACGGCCTTAATGGGCAACAATCATTCTACACTGACGATTTACTTATACAGTAGACACTGGCAAATTAGAACTCGCTGAAATTGAATCCTTCTAACGGGAATTAGAATCAAAGTTTTTAATAAATTACATGTTCTGAAATTAGAACAGTCAGTTTTAATTGAAGTATATTGATGTGGCCAAATTATGAAACAATTCACTTACTGCATGAGACATTTGCTGATCGTTTACTTACTCGTTTTGGTGATCAGAGTTGGCCCCCTAGATCATGTGATTTAACACTATTAAATTTCTTAGTATGGTTTTAGTTGAAACCAAAGTTATATGTCACCAAGCCTATAACCATACGTGCATTAAAGAGGAAATTAAAGGCTGCATCGCCGAAACGCAGAAGGTCGACAAAAGGGTGCGTCAAAGCTATTTAAGACCTTATGCCCGATTTGTTATTCCATAAACAACACTATTATATGTAGTTTATAATTCAGTAAAAAAATAAACATTTAATATTCATAAAAAATATTATAGGTTTATTGAGGGTTTATTTGACAAATATCTATGCAATACGATATGATAAGATATGTAAGAGATGTACATATAAGAATTAATGATGCCGCCAGCATGTAAAACTCACCAAACAGTCTATTTTAATTAATGTAATTGTGATTCGTTAACGAATTGTCTCCGCTCTACAAATTGTCATTTTGTTGATTGGAAGGGTTGTTCTGGCGCTATAAGATTTATAATCACCGTTATGAAGAGAAATGTCATCACAGTTTGACATTCTGAACTGTCTGATTTTATAAGTACATATACGAGTAGATACATATTGATAGCTCTCATGCAACTATGGGGGGGTCGTGGCATACTGGTAGAGCGCTTGCACAGAAACTCACACGACCTAGGTTCAATCGCAGCGAAGGACAAAATTATAAAATAAATATTTGCGGTTTTCTAAAATTACAATTTAAATTAAAAATTAAATTTAAATAAAATAAGAGGTTCCCCCCACTCCCTCCAGCAAGACCATCTGCAAGAAACCGCCCCTGACATTTCTAATCTATTCCACCAGAAAACAATGATCAGGAGTACAGCGCCACCTTCTGGGAAGATAACAGCTAATCTACTGAAGACGCTCACCATTCACATTAAACATCCACCGACAGATGAGGCAGTCGCTGTTTGAACATTCGAGGGTGAAGGTATAACACTGGCTCTTGAGTGGACAAATTTACACCAACTTGTTTCATCAACAATAAAAAAAGGCGCAAAAATATATAAACATCTATGAAAAAAAAAAAAAAAAAAAAAAAAAAACCTATCAACCATCTTCACATTCCAATACAATGCACGCTGCATGAGTAGGGGTTTACCCCTGAGTATTGGTCTTAAAAAAAAAAAAAAAAAAACTAAAAAAAAAACAATCATTAATTGCTGGGTTTTATTTGTTGAAAGTATAACTTACATATACGAGTACATATATATTAAGTAATTTGCAGAATTGTATGTTGAGTATAAAACTGATTTTAGTTCAACTGATGATTAACTGATGTAAGTTATGTTGCAAACAAGCAAAAGTGAATTTTTTGTAATTAACTTGCACTCGAAAACAAATTTCTCAAAAATAAAACATAAATGTATTACACAAAAAAAAAGAAACAAAATAATATAAAGACAAGCATTGAGTGCCAAATATGATTAAGAAAAAGTAAACAAATCATAGTCGGTTATTACCGACCATACCATACGCTACATTACAACAATATTAATGCTTTAGTAGATAGTAAGTAGGATCGATTATGTGATACTGTGAGGAAATGTTGTAAAATGTTCTGTTTTAGTTCCACATACTTTATCATACTCAAACGAGTATGTCATTGTTTCATTTTATATTTGTTTAAAGCATGTTAGTAAATATGGAGTCAATTACAGATAAGCTTCATCAAATTTCAATACAAAATTTGTTGATTAGACCTTTGAGTATAATTTTCAAAATTTTCTATATAAAAATACGAATATTAAGGGGTTCACAATGGCACCTTAAAATACGTTTTATTATTGAGACGTTCTACATTTAATACTTTAATATGGGATATCAAGTTAAATGTTTGTTTTTGTGTATACAAATGAAAATTAATACTAAATTTAAAAATTATAAAGTGGAAGCCAAAAAATAAGATTTTATTTTTTTTAGGTTTTATTATTTTATAAATCACTTGTTTTGATTTTTTTGACATTATATTTTAATATGTTTGCTATGTTTTAAAATTGCGTTCAAAACGAGAGTTTTAAGATGCCGTAATATTGGTACGTATTTTAAAACAGAGTAGGAAAATAAACAAAACTGAACGTTTGATCTCATTTTGTTGTATTCTTTACAATAAGTAAAACAAAAATAAAACAGAAACAGTGAGAAAGATTGTCCCATTTAATTGTGTATATTCTTTTTGTTTTGAGTACTACAAATACACTAACTCAAATGTGCATAGGTACAACAAAAAATGAATGAGAAGAAAAAGGATAGAAGAGTAAAAGAGAAGAAGAAGAGAAAAAAACAACAAAAAACAAAGCAAGTACAAGAGCGTAAAGCTAATTGTTTCATTTGCGCTCTTTCTCATTTAGAAAGTATTTGTGTTTGTTTTGCTCATGTACAATACTATTAAAAAAATTTTGAAAAGTGTATGACTTTGTTGAAACTTTTGCGAAATGTTTTGTTTGTTTGCCCACTCTGTTCTTAACAAACACTTTCTACCTAAAATTTTAACATTACTAAAGGTGCGTTTAGACTGTGCTAATATTTGTGCAAAATCATAAAAATTTTGTTTGTCCTAGTGTAAACACTCAAATTTGTTAGCCACCAAATATTTTTCGACTGTTTGTTGGCTAAAAAAAATATTTGTTTGTGAATAAAGCTTTGCATAGTGTAAACACTTTGTCAGCACGTCGTTACAAATATTTGGCTCGATATTTTGTTTGTTCTCACAATATTTTTGGTGGAACAAATAGCGACAAATAATTGTGGAAACGTGGGTTGCCTACAGTTATTTTTGACAGTGCTTAACATATAAAAAATTAAATAAATTGAAAAGGCAATACTGGTCAATTCGTTTGTCAGATTGGTAAGTAAAAAGCGCTTTTTTGTAATTTTTTCTTATAAAGCATATTTTTCTGAAAGAAAATGGACAACATCAATGCACCATCTGCCAAAAAAACCAAAAGGAAGAGGATGACGCACGACTGGAGCGAAGAAAATATATTTAAATTGATCGACGAAGTGGAATGCCATCCTTGCATTTGGAATGCATCAAGTGCTGACTACCATAAAAAATCCATGCGGGATAGCGCATGGACTGAAAATGGCGATATGCTTAATATTACAGAGAAGGAAGTTTCCACAAAATGGTCGAATTTGAGGATTCAGTACCGGTGCTACCTCAACAAAAGAAAAAAAAAAACAAATGCAGACAATGCACTAAAATGGAAATAATTCGACTCCATGGCTTTTGTTGGACTTGTGGAGGTTAGCCAGCGGCAACCAACATCAACAAATTTAGATATTTTATCTGAAAGCGAAGGTAAACTAATGAGCTCCAGTAGTTATTAATAATAAATCTTCAATATCACTGTCACTAAACATTTTAACTTTTCACGTTGCTTCAGAAACACAATTTGATACTATTTGGTAAATGGATTTCATAAACATAACAACATTATTTGACAGGTGTTTGTCATACACACCGGACAAATAAAATTATTAGTGCAGTGTAAAGGGGTATACAAATATTTGTACCAAAGATGGCTGACACAAAATCTTGTGTTATTTGTGCAAATAAAATTCAAACAAATATTAGTGCAATCTAAACGCATGCCTAAACATTAGTCATAAACCATACTATTAGCCCAAACCATTATTGGTTGTGTTTGAACAAATATTAGCATAGTCTAAACGTACTTTAAGAAAAAGTATTCAAAGTCTATTACTCTAGAAAGGGTTTTATTTTAGTTTAACAACCATACATACGAGTACATACATATGTATACATTTCGAATATTTTTATAGAAAAAATATTTATTTATTTTAAGTGTGAACAATTTACGAACCGGTTTTACATATAAAAACTAAATTCTTTTACTGCTGGGATTTACGTATCCGGAAGTGTGAATATTGTGGAAACTTTTATATGTAATTTGTATTCAAATTTATAAAAATTAAAAATCAAAAGAAAAAACGAAAAATTAGAGTAACTGTCATAAAACCACAACCAAATGATATTTATTTGATGAATGGTTGTATAAAATTTTGAAAATAAAAGTAGAAGACTCCATTAATCACTATAATTGGAATTAAAAAGTGTTAAATTTGTCTCAAGTTTAAACATACATATAATTTTAAATAGAAAAATCAAACATTAAAAACATTTTTTTATATAAATGCGAGGAGTATGTTAATTGATTAATCTCATTAAATTAATTTTATTTATTGTTATTCTTTTATTTATTGTACGAGTATAAAATGTATGGCAATCAAATCTTCGTTAACAGCTGTAGTTTAAAAATTATTTAAAGTTTTATACTCATATATTAGACTTTTATGTTTTTCTTCATATTTCTTTTAAATGTGTTTTGTCTAACATACTCGTACATATGTACATATGTATGTATGCACATTAGGGTTTTGCTTATTTAGGTAATATTCGAATTTTTCTTCACGATCATTCTAAATAGGCTCCAAATATACATACATACAATATATACAAAATTCGTACCAAATTGCAGCTCTTAATTTTGACATTAACCCGTCCCCCACGATAGCCAAAGTTTTAAATAGAATTAACATAAAGAAAGCTCTGTTATTACTTTGGAATTTTCTAAGATATTATGCATTAATGATCATTGTAATAATAATTATAATTCGGTACATGAGACTTCTTATAGTAAATTTAATGCTCTACTAAAAAGCATTTCTATGATTTTTTGCTAATTTATTGGGTTCAAAAGTTAGTCGATTTCAAAGTTCTCGTTAATTCTATGGTTTTTTGTTATCATAGTTTAATGATTTAATCTCTAATATATAAAATTCTCGTGTCGCGGTGTTTGTTGCCAAACTCCTCAGAAATGGCTCGACCGATTTTCATGAAATTTTGTGTGCATAGCGGATAGGTCTGCGAATCGGTCAATATCTATTTTTAATACCCCTAAATGTTAAGGTAACCCGCCCCAAGGGAAAATTTATGCCTCACCTAAATAACGTACCGACTTTGATAAAATTTTAAACTAGATAGGTCTGTGTACCGTAGAGCATCTATGGCTTACGTTTTTCTTAAAAAGTACTCAGAAGAGGCGATACAGGGAATATTTCTCCCTATTCACAACTATCAAACTGAAGTACCGAAAATGGCGGATAATCATTTATTGAAATTATTAGTAACGCAGACATTGATTGCTCATATTAGTGTTGACTTTTGCAGTTCGGTGAAGAGCATCAAAAGTATTTGAACTAAAAAATCTTTCCTAGGGCAAATTTATATGGCAAAACAACGTTTGCCGAGTTAACTAGTAACAAATAAAAGAATATAATAAAAGATAAATATTAACTGGTTATATATTGTTAAAACTTCTATCGTTTGAACACCAATTAAATTTTATTTTTATTAAAAATATTTTCATGAATTTGCTACGTTTGTTGGTTTTAGTTCGTTTGGAAGTATTTGATGATGATCTTTAACGAATCGCAATACATAATGCATTTGTTTTTCATGCTATTTAGAACGATCGTGAAGAACAATTCGAACATTTACTAAATAAGGACCACCCTAATGTACATATGCTGATATGAATAACTTTTTTTTTGTAGGAAAATCATGGTATGCACAATTTAATTATGGCAATTTTTTGTAATACAATTAATTTTTACAATATTTTTTTTTGTTGTCATTTAGAAAGTTTTGTTTTTGTCTGGTGTTCGTAGAAGTGAAGTGGTAATCCACTAACTAGCATTGCATTTACCTTGAACCTTTACTTCGAAATTTAGTGCTTCTTTCTCACAAGTTAAATGAACTTGTTTTCTCTTAAATTGAGTAAAAGTTAATATGTATTATACACAAGCAGACCTAGTAAAGCCCTATATATATGCATGTAAGGGACGAACGAAAACACTATTACTAAAATACATTCAGGAATTTGAAAATCTACAAAATACACAGTATTAATGTTCTGCATGTGGGGCAAGAAACAAAATGTCCATGAGCACTTGAATAATCAAATAATTATAATCCCTAAACACGGATATACGGTTTTAATTCTAAATTTTAAAACAATTTTTCATTTTTTACTTGAGACCAATACTTAGGGGTAAACCCCTACTAAATGCTGTGCATTATATTGGAATTTTTTGGAAAGCACAGTATATATATATTTTTTTTTTTCTTATATTATTATTAAGCGCCTTAGGAATGGGACAAATTGCTGTGAATTTATTATTCAAAGGCCAGTGTTATACCTTCACCCTTGAATGATCAACAGCAATTGCCTCATCGTTGTATGTTGATTGTGTGGTGAGTGCCTTCGCTAAGGTAGGGTTAGCTGTTCTGTTCTGCTACTTCGTTTTTTTATGGCATTGGTTAAGGTGGAATAGAGTGGAATTTTCACGAAGTTCATTATCTTGAGCAGTCACTGTAGTATGCACATTACAGAAAACCCAACAAAACTAACAAGAACAATACGATAATCTTATCGCAATTCAAAATCAATCAATTCTGATAATACAAGAACAGCTGATTTTTCATTGCAGCTGGCAATCGATTCCTCAGTGTGTAGACTGTGGTAGTAGTGTGACCGCAAGTTATATGGAAAAAAAGTTGGTTGGCTAAAAATGCTATTTTTCTCACTTTGGCTCTCTTTAATTGTTCATAACTTCAGTAATATTTATTTTAGAGAAAAACCTTATTCACAAATATTCTGGGGCTATATCTGATGAACAATGTTGTTTCATATTAGTTTTCTTTAGCATTAATATTAAATCAAGAAAAAACGAAATTAAAAAATAACAGCGAAATTTTTACATATCGACGATGGAATTAAAGAACGCTGTAACTGACAAAAAATCGAAAATACGTTTTTTGCATCATTTTTATCAGCAGAAAAATACGCGTCGACTGGTCCAAGTCCCAGATTTCTACGATGAAAATAAGTTCACTTACGCCGTCGGCGAAATGAAAAATACCAGTGTATTTGTTCTACATTTATGAAAGTTTTTTGGCTCTGGTGAACATTTAAGGTTTTGTCAGTTACAGCGTTCTTTAATTCCATCGTCGATATCTTCGCATTCTTTGCATACGAACTTATTTTCTTAGTTCATCTGCGTTATGTTTTTTTTTTATTTCTCAATCATCATTATTAACAAAAGTCAAAAACAAAACAGAATAACAATAATTATGAGTAAACAAAACAACCTTCATTCGCTGACTTGTTAATTCGAGTAAATACTCAAATTGTTGTGGATTTCTTGCGAATTATTTGTAACAGTTTACCGTTAGTTCTTACTGAGTAGCAGAGCAGAATTTAAAATTCAAATGTAGCGCAGGTTATCGAAGGAGGAATGGATCAGTTCATTTCGTCTGAGACAAACAATTTTTTTCTTCGCTTTAAAATCAATACAGCATTTTTTAAAAAAGTAACTGATTGCCATGAAAAAGCTTCTAAAGTCTGTGTTTCTGAGTCATCGGTAAACAGTAAGTCCTGCTACATATGGAGATAAAAGTTTGACTTAAAATTCTTCTTGTGCAAGTCAAACAAAGTGATGCAAATTTTAAGTGCATAAATTTTGCTGTTGTGTAAAAAAGTATATATAAAAAACTACATATTTTTATACGAAAGAAAGCACCGTTTGCACAGTTCGTAAGAACCCTTAATATTTAAAAAGTTGTATTACGAGTAGTTCTTTAGATTATCAATTCAGCATTTTTAATTTTTCTTTTAGTTTTCAACGTTTTTGTACACAAATTTTTGGGTTGAAATAAAATATCATAAAAATACTAAAAAGTAGAAATTTTTGAAAAATGGAACAGCCCACGAACTGTATTTCTGAAATATCTTTGCCAATGCAAAAGTTATTTTTTTTTTACTCGTAGTGCGTTCACTAATTTGTTTTTATTACTTTTTTATTTTTTTATTTTTGTTTTTTGATATAAACAATTCATTAATTTCAATAGAATTAAGTATGATTAAGTTTTTCATACAATAAAGGTATTCGCAGCGGGTATCTTTATATTTTAAAACAGAGTGGGCAAACAAACAAAACATTTCGCAAAAGTTTCAACAAAGTCATACACTTTTCAAAATTTTTTTAATAGTATTGTACATGAGCAAAACAAACACAAATACTTTCTAAATGAGAAAGAGCGCAAATGAAACAATTAGCTTTACGCTCTTGTACTTGCTTTGTTTTTTGTTGTTTTTTTCTCTTCTTCTTCTCTTTTACTCTTCTATCCTTTTTTCTCATTCATTTTTTGTTGTACCTATGCACATTTGAGTTAGTGTATTTGTAGTACTCAAAACAAAAAGAATATACACAATTAAATGGGACAATCTTTCTCACTGTTTCTGTTTTATTTTTGTTTTACTTATTGTAAAGAATACAACAAAATGAGATCAAACGTTCAGTTTTGTTTATTTTCCTACTCTGGTTAAGAAATTTATATGAGATTGAGTTTTGTTTAGTTATGTACGAGTATGTTACAGCCTGTTTCTAAAACACGAATGGTTTTTGACATTCGTCTTTTTATATGTGAAACAACAACAAAAACACTCAAAATCGAAAATTCTAAATATAATTGCCAAATTCACAGAGTTTTGTATCGTTGTTTCATGTATTGAATACAATTTTTGCTTGTGAACATCTATTGTATGTATATGAAAGTATTTTGTGTATTAAACGTCAAAAACCAAATAATAAGAAGAAAAACTGCATTAAAATGTTGATTTTCACAAGCAAAATCCATTTTTCTTCCATTTTTATATTAATTTATTTCATTTTATTTAATTTGCTGCTGACGATAAAAAGAATTTTTTTGTGTTTTATATTTTTGTCAATATTTTTTATTCACACTAACGCAGAAACCAATACAACTTTTTTTAAAACATATGAAAAAAGTGTATGATTTGTAAAGGGTGTTTTTTTCAGAGATATAGAACTTCGAATTGAAATAAAACACAAGAAAATCGTTTTAATGTCCATCAATTTGGCTTTATTGGGAGGATAATTTTATGCCATTAATGTTTAAATATGATTTCGGGCATGTGGCCGCCGCGGCTAGCTCGAATAAAGCCAATTCTACAGGTCCAATTTTCAAACACTTTTTCGAGCATATGCGGCCGTATGTTGGCAATAACGCCACGAATGTTGGCTTCCAAGTCCCCTAACGTTTCTGGTTTGTTGGCGTAGACGAGCGACTTCACATATCCCAAAAAAAAAATAATCCAATGGTGTCAAATCACACGATCTTGGTGGCCAATTGACAGGTCCATTCCGCGAAATTATGCGCTCATCGAATGTTTCCTTCAATAAATCGATTGTGACGTGCGCTGTGTGGCATGTAGCGCCGTCTTGTTGGAACCACAACTCATTCACATTCATGCCATCCAATTCGGGAACAAAATAGTCGGTTATCATGGCTCTATACCGGTCTCCATTAACGGTAACTGACTCTCCAGCATTATTTCGGAAGAAGTATGGCCCAATGACTCCACCAGCCCATAGAGCACACCAAACAGTCAGTTTTTGTGGATGTAATGGCGTCTCAAGGGTCTCATGTGGATTCTCTTCACTCCAAATGCGGCAATTTTGCTTGTTGACGAAGCCATTCAACCAAAAATGAGCCTCATCACTGAACAAAATTTTGCGATGAAAATCAGCATCGAGATCAATCTCATTTTCGGCCCATACACCAAAATCACGACGCATTGCATGGTCTCGTGGCTTTAATTCTTGCACAAGCTGGATCTTGTAAGGTCGCAAGCCAAGATCTTTGCTCAAAATCTTCCATAAAGTTGATGGACAAAGCTCCAATTGCTGTGCACGGTGGCGAATCGATTCATTCGGGTTCTCTTCAACACTTTGCTCTACAGCGGCAATTGTTTCTTCGGTGCGCACTGTTCGACGTCTCTGCGGATGCGTATTATCACATAGAGTAAACGTAGTGCGAAAACGATCCATGGTTAACCGAATTAATTGCTCTGATGGACGATTATGTCGACCATAAAATGGACGGAGCTTGCGGTAAACTTCGCGAACTGAACCATTATTTTGAAAGAAATTTGCACGATTTGCAAGCGTTGTTCTTTTGTCAACCTGTTCATGATGAAATGGCAAACCAAACTAAATATTAATCACTTGACAGCTGACAAAATGGCCGCCAGTTAAAAAAGTGATGCCAACTTAAAGTTCTATACCTCAATAAAAAACACCCCATATCAAATGTTTATATGCAAATTACCAACAACAAGCGTACAACTATTATAGTGCCGTACAATCAAATAACGAATACAATGAATACAAGGGTTTTGTGAATTCGGCATATCGTCGATGGAATTAAAGAACGCTGTAACTGACAAAAAATCGAAAATACGTTTTTTTAGGGTCATTTTTCATGATTCACTTTGGGGCCTCATTTCATAACGCCTATGTATGTATGTAAATACTTTTAACAATATGGTTATTACCAACTAAGTGTATCTTCTTATTGCAAGGCCCATTGAAGGTAAAAAATTTAGTGAATTACATGATCTCACTTAGCTGATATCAGTTTCACTTTTGCTGTTAAATTAAGTAAAAACAAATAAAACCATGTTGCTTAATAAAACAATAAATACGAGTAAGATGGGTATGTAAGTACTTACATATCAAAGAAAAGAATACAAAAAACATTCCAATAAAATCTAGTGCTGAAATTTAAAACATTCAAATATGTTATCATAGAAAAGGTCCCACCAAGGCCAAACCTATTAAAACAATCCAGTTTTACTTATTTTTGATTGTACTCGTATGTGATTACACATTTAAATTAAATTAAATATGTATTTAAACGTATCTCCCCATAGTAATAAAAAGAATGCAAATTTTGTTTAATTTTTAATTTGAATTACATAAGTTTCACGCAACATAAGTGTGGTATGTTTGATATGATATTAATGATAATGATCCATTACGGAGTGTAGATCTATTGTACTTTAAATATTTCTTAAATATTTTATTAATTATCATTAAAAATATTATGTATATGTATGTACGTATATACTACTAAGTATATGTATATTAAAAACCAAAATACTTGAAATGTCCAAACCAGAACAGATGACAAGTAAAATATAATGATGATATGATAAAATTGATCAACTAAACGTTTTGAAGAACAATTCATAAAAAAAACAAATAAATATTAAAAAAAATTAAAATGCCATAAAAAGTTGAAATGTTATTGAATTTAAAGTGTTAAAATAAAACAGATTAGATGTAGAGTTCAAAAAAAGTACCACTTTTAAATCTACAATAGTAAAAAACTATACCTCCTCAAATGTCTGCAAAAAAGTTTAATAAGCAATCATCAACCGAATATGATAAATATCGCGAGAGATTTTACCATGTGCGAGTACGAACATTTAGTTTGGTATAGTTTCAAAAAACTTGATTCGCTTTTAGGGATATTTTCTGAAATCCTCAGGGGCAATATAAATAAATTTCTAAAAACGAAGTTCAACTTTCAGGTATGTGTTGTAAAACGAAATCGCATGAAATTCAAATCCTCTACGTGGGATAATCACCTTGTCGTGGTGTACAATAGAAGCTTGCCCTGCAAGAACTCAACTGGCTAAGCTGATGAAAATCAATAGCTCTCTCCCATGCAGGAGGAGTAGTAACTAAGCATTATCCCAGGACAACAACAACAATATCATCTTCGGTATTATTGTCATTCTTCATTCCTCACCTAATTTAAACTTTACTGTGCGGGCTTCGGGTTGATTGCTGTCGGCTTATTTAGTGGTGAAGGTATAACACTGTTCATTAAATAATCACTCAACATCAACCGATTTCCTTGCGGTTCGAATTTTTAAAGTAGGGCCTATATTTTTTTCTGACTGATATCAGATACGATATAGTAAATTTAATTCAAAGGTCCAGCACAATGTACTGCATGAGTAGGGGTCATCCCTTGGCCTTAATAAAAAATCGAGGGTTTTTGCAAAAACAGAATAAACATAATTGCACCAATTACTTCAAAGGTTTAATAAGCAAAGGAGTTATTTTACTGGTCAGTAAGATAATGAATCAAAAAGTACGAGTATATCAAAACATTGTTACATTTTAAAATTATAACAATTTAAAATTTCATGCGAAATAATTGGGGCGTATTTTCAACTGGTGGGGCCTGTTTTCATTCTGGAAATGAAATGAAACAATGTTCCAAAAAACAGAAATGAAGAATGATTTAAAAAGTTTCATTTTTTATGTATGGGGTGGAATTGCGTTGTGAAATATAGCCCTAATTTTTAGAAATAAAAATTGACCCAATTTGTATGATGTTAAATTTGGGGCCAAATTTCATTTTCATTAAATGCGGTTTTTTAGCAAAACAAACATCATTATAACGGTATTTGTTTATGATTGTTTTGATTTAGTTGAACCGTGCCGTAACTTTAGGCAATATATTTCGAGGAAGTGAACATAGTATGTATGTGTTACAATTTTCTTACGAGTTACAATTTAGCTCTTTTTTTTAATTGTCAATATTGGACTCTGTAAATAAAAAACGTAAATTTGTTCCGAACGAATTTTTAAATTCCAAGGGAAGGGCAAGATAATCATTACAACATCATAAGTATGTGCATATATTACCACATTGCATTATTGTGTCGGGATTGAATGTTCAATAGTTGAATATTGAATGTATGGTGGGTCATTCGGTAATGCCATATGTATAAAATCTTCCAACCCACTCAATTTGGGCAAACACAAAGTAAATTGCTATTTGTGTAAAAAAATACGGGCAAAATGAAAATCTTGCAAAGAATGCAAAAAACCATCTTGCCTTCAGTATTCAGTTAATGTGAGGAATTGTGACATATGCGTAACCTGTTCTTTCTTTTTTTTTAATTACTTTCTTTATAATCAGAAGTTCCGTTTTGGTTTTTAACAAATAATTTAAAAATATTTTTCTATGCATACCCGGCTATGTCGGATGTAGATAAGTAGGTAAGGGGTAAGTAACAAAAACTCCTTGTTATTTTTTCCCAGATTGAAAGTTTGAAAATCTAATTTTTACTTTTTTTGTAAAAAACAATGGTTTAGGGGTATATTCGAAATTTTACGTCGAATATATATTTACAACTTAAAATATATCAGTTTGAAAATGAAAAACATACCCGGATATGTCGGTGTAGATATAAAGTTTAAACTTAATTTATATACTCGTAATCAATTTTATTTTTGTTTTATTTTGTTTCTAATTTTTTATTGTTTAATTTCAATTTTCTTCATTATTATCGATTCTCACAACAAAACGTACATTTAACACTTTTACTACTTCACTTACAATTTGAATTAGTTCCAATTGTATCAAATAACGTCCATCCTTTTGTAACCAGGGCATTATTTGAGGTGTTATTGTAGCATTTTGTATATAGTAAAATCCATTTGTTAAGGGGCATGAATTAATAAAAGTAGCTTGAAATAATGAAATATTATTACCGTCTTCATCTTTCGTTATATTCTTCAAAATATCTAAAGTTTTGCAAAAATCTAAATTCCGTCTCTTTATCACATTTAATGATGGCTGATGTTTTATTGCGTTAAATCTGCGTATGAAGAAGTTCATCAATAGTTTCCCTGGAAATGGCTTAAAGGCAGTTACATTGTAATACAATCCATAACCATTTTGTATCTCATAATCGATTTTTAAAGCATCCGGCACAAAGGAATGCGAATAAAAGTTTTTTATATGTAAAGGTAGCTAAAACGATGTATTTTTTATAAAAAAAAATAGTATTAAAAATAGAAAAAATATTTAAACTTACGCAATTAACTATTTGCAGATAAATAATAATTTCTATTAAAACCTTTTGAAAACACTTAATGGTGGTTGTTTTCCATAACATTCTGCTTAAAATATTGTAATTAAAAACAGAAATTCTAAATTTCAAAAATAAAGTAATTACAGTTTAATTGAAGTTTAAAATTATTTCTGACTAACTATAACAGATAATCTTTAATTGGTGTGTATAATTGTTTGTTTAACTTACAATTGGCAAGCCCGGTTTGCTTCGCTGTTCCTATTATGGTATGTGACAAAAAAAACCTATGAACTGAGATTGTTACCTTACGTAATCGCTGATGTAAGCAATACAAAGTAGCAATCAGTGGTGACACCTTCGCTTATTTCTCTGTTTAGATTTAACATATAAGTGTCATAGGCTGCTTAATCTGTGAGCTCTCGCTTAAAAAGTAAGTGACGTTGTCACCACGTGCTACTACTAGTGCAATTACATTGTAAACAGAGTTATAAGCAGGTTTTATGATATCCCTATTAACAGAAGTAAATTGGAACGTAATGCATATGTATTACAATCTACTTTGCAACTGTAAGTTAAGGTTAAGCGCTGTCGCCACTTTTCCTACTGATTTTGTAATTGAAAACATAATGCATGTTAATTTGAATTCAGCCTAAAAAATTGCAATATTTTTTTATTATTTCAATAAAATTCAATTAAAATTTAAATTTACAAATTATTTTAAAAATTTATTAATACAAAAAAAAAAAAGAAAAAAATTATAATAAATATATAGAAAATATAATAACAAAAATATAAAATAATTATTAGTTACTATTTTTTCTTTCACTACACTTTTTTGTATAAAATCTGTTTATATGCTTTAAAACAGTGTTGTTATTGTTTTTTATACACGTCAATGGTATAGCCCTCTTTCTTTACGGCTTCTAAAAAATAAAAATTGGTAAATGCAAACACTTACATATGTATATAAATATATAGCAATTTTAAAGTAAACTTACCAAAAATTGCATCATGCAGGGCCTTTAATTCTGAAAATACAAATCTGAAAATACAAATATATATATTATTATTATTTTCGGCCAAATGAGTTTATATCTTAAATCTTCTTTACCAAGCTACTTAGGCCCAAATTGTTTCATATTAATAAAAAAAAGTTTATTATACATATGTTTTCCCGACTTTGGATCTGTGTAATAATTGTAACTGCTGGAATTTATTCAACTGAAATAAAAAAATAACTTGCTATTTCTTTATTTTTATAAAAGGTTTTTTACAGACACTGAGTAAAGTTAAAATAAATAAATTAACGTACCTTTCAATTTCTCCAAATCACTTTCAATTTTTGCCATCTTTTAATTAATTAGTAATTACATATTATTAAAAATATAGTCACCAAAACACCTTTTTAAAAACCACTTTTCCACTGCGTAATGAACTTTGAACTAATTTAAATTGCAAAAATATTTTTTGTTTCACTTGTATTTCATATGTACATTGAAACTAACGGCATTTTATTATGTAAAAAAATAAAATACGAGAACAAATTTTATACTGAAACAGTAACTGACTCGGCCGCTTACATCGTAAGTGAAGTTTTAATTTGGTATTTTAAATTTTTACATATACGTATGGTAAACAAAAACAAATGCTCTATATAAATATATGTTTTTATATGTATATATGAAAGTAAAGTCCAAAATAGAAGAGCAAACAACTGAGCCCTTCGCTTACATCGTAAGTGGAGTTGTAATCTCGGCATATTGAATTCTTGCATTTAAAGTAAAAATAAAAACAAATACTCTGTATTGAAACAGTAACTGACTCAGCCGCTTACATCGTAATACAAGTTTTAAATTGGGTGTATGATTCTTTAGGTTACGCACAGCTTACACTTTAAGCACGTTAAGAGTCCGCTTAAAATGTAATGCATACGTCATCGATGATTGCGTAGGTACTTCGTTTTTTTTACCACTGGGTAGTGTTCTCGAATTCGGTCTCGGTTATTCGTTACTTTGCTCTTAATAGATAGTGACTTCCGAAATAGTCACCGGTTTAAGAATAATAAGATTACATAGGCGGTAATCACTCCTCATTCCAAATGTGCCAAACCCTGTCAAATAGCAAGAAAGTATAAAAAGAAATGATTATTGAAATTGATGTTTTACAATAAAGGTAAAAGTACATAACATGTGTTGCAGCAATTGTGTGTTTCGCAAGTCTGTTAAGGAAAGTTAAAATAGTGAATTTTCATAAAGAAAGTTACCGAAAAAATTGACCAATCATCTAATGTATAGCATATGAACAACTTTTAACTTTTAGATGCGTTAACAGTTGATGTACATTGTAACCGCTGTTAACTATGTAACGCATGCTATGTACTTCTACCTTAAGAGCCTAGTGCCAAACAAATACCTTGATAATATCTAGATTGTAGATCAACAACTTTCTCTTCGCCAAATCGTTGAATTGGCCTAATTCACCTCTTTAAAACCATTGCCTGGCAAAAGTTTACCGGTAAAGCGGCCACCCTAAAAGGCGTACTGACACTCACTTAACAAGTGAAGACTTGTAAATAGAAAGTTGTTGCACAAACAAGACTTTAATCGTTATCGACATTTGAAGCATACATATGCTGTAATTATATATTCTAATTTTACATATTAATTAAAACCGCTCTGCTTAATTTTGACAGATAATGTAATAAAATTTTAAATTGTATTTTGAAATGCAAACTATTGTATTAAAAATTCTAAACATTTCTGAACGTGTCACCTTCACACGTCTTAAACTCATTTGTTTTACACGCAATTCAAAACAGAAAAATATAATTGATTTACGAGTATCATCGTTACTAACTACTAATAGTGACATGATAATTATGAGACATTCGTGTATACAACAAACAATAAGCTGGTGGTCTTTCTATCTGTGCTTTGCTGTCGTTAAAAAAATCATTTATCAACTAAAATGTTGTTAAAACTTAGAAACCAAATTTTAAACATACAAAAACAAATATGAATACGAAATTTTATTTAAAATGTATACAGTATTCCACGGATAATTGCCTCGACAAAAATGTCAACATGTTTGGGCAATTATGCGTGAAAGTTATTTAAACGAATACGGTTAATTGCTCATATACACTATCGTCAATACATATGAAAATCAAATAACTTTATACTTATACTTATAAACTTGGTAGACTTTAATTGTAAGGTTGAATCACAAAAGTAGTTTGAAAGTAAATTTAACGGACATTTTATGTCTGTGTAAACTTAGTTGAGTTAAGCTGTACTTTTTAGAATATAATTACTTTGGGTAATTAAACAAGGGAATTTTAAGGGAAATTTCTCTTTGGGGAAAATATATTTAAGGTAATTAAGCATAATGAGAAGCTAGGCCGTAATCCTGACACAGGGTTGTAAAGGCCAGTTATGTATGTATGTAATTAAGCACATGACGCAATTAAGCGAAAGTTAATTAACCGTGGAATTTTATTAGAAAATGGTAAGAAAAAATATGGGGATTTAGAAATTGAAGTAAATAAGGCAATTAAGCGTGGGGCAATTATCCGGGGAATACTGTATATAAGTACTTGCATGCATACATGTATATTTGTACGTGCCCTTATTCATGTTTATGTATATGAATCTACATATGTATGTAAAATTTGAAGTTTGTCCGAAATTAATGGACTCTGAAAATTCTTTAAAGATCAGTATTAGGGAAGCTCACCAAAGAAATACATCGATGTTTTTTCCGATGCGTTGCATCGTGAATTTACATCGATGTTTTGTGATGTATTAGAATAAAAATATCGATGCTTTCGATGCATCGTATCAAAACACACAAAAACTATACAAATTTCATTAAACATATAAACATTTTGTTTTACCAAAATTTAGAATATAATTTAATAAGTTCCAATAAATATATTTTGTCTAGAGTTTGTAAAAATAATATTTTATTAACTCTTTTACTCGACATTGTTGTGTCAAAACTGATGAAGCCTTTGAAAAAAGCTCTTCAGATCGCACGGACCATTTGTAGACAACATTGTTCAATTTAAGGAATTGTACCTTATAATCTGGCCCTACTTCTCAATCGACTTACAGGACTACATAAATTCACATAGAGCTCGTTAGACAGCCATCCTTCATTTCTATTTGTTTTTCAATTTTTGTGAATAAGTTTGTGATGATGGCTCGATAGAGTAAAGTCGTCTGTTATCTTATCTGAGGTAGCAGAGCTCGACTGGTCTGTTAAACTCTTCTCTTTAATATTTCCAAAAGTTTTGGAACAAACAATTGTGTGTTTAGAAAATTTGTTTTTTTTAAATAGAAAAATTTTAAAAATGTCTGTCATTTAATTTTCCTAAGCCTAAATCCGGTCTAACCAACTATTTGTAAATACACATATATCTACATAAAATGTAACTACTTTGTCCAATTTGTTTGCAATTTGCAAATAGACTTAGACCCATTATTTCAACTTTCTGCTAAGTAAGGTAAGGCAATCTTCCAATAGTTTTATCGGTCACTTTAGATTAAAGTTTACTTGTAATAACAAAAAGCAATTTATCTGTCTGATAAAATTCTACCTTTAACTATCGAAAAGTTGTAATAATGGGCCTAAGTATTATTAAAAATGTATAACATTGTCCAATTACATTTATAAATAAGTCAGGGATATATTGTAATACACAATTACAAGCAGCGTTCAAGGAGGGCTGTCGTGTGAAAAACTTAAAACTATAAGTATGGTTTTCGATGCATCGAAAAAATATATTGTATCATCCGATGCAACGATATTTTAACGACGCATCGAATTGAAAACATCGATGTTTGGGATGCATCGATAAATATCGAGCATACCTTTGCGATATGCCGCCCTCTTTGATTATATGGATGTGAATTTTACTAAAAACCTAGTTTTTTAATAATTAAACTATTGTGTGCACACACAAACATAAATGGACATTACAACCCTTTTTCAAAGCTACGGCCTGGATTCTCACAGCAACTATTTTGTGACGGAATTTCCTTCACTGTAAATTATTGAAGTAATTTACTTGTGTAAATAGTCTTTAATTAGTAGTACAACACATTACTACTAAATTGTTAATTAGTTTAGAATTATGGTGTAATTGTAGATTATACATCTGATATTGAACATGTCGATTAACTTGCTATAATTATTAAATACTTAAAAATTTAAAACTATTGAAGAATTTTTGGAATTTATAGTAAATACTGCTCACAAATCTAAAGACATTAAAATGGCCGTATTAAGCTTTGAGCGAATGAACTCTCGTGATCAATTTAATATTATAAAATATTTAATATTAATAAAAGGCAAATTTACACAATTACAACCGATAATAGCCGGAGCTTGCTAAAAATGTTACAAATATTTGACTAGGAGGATGAAAGCGGGTTCGATGACGCAAAATGTGTTTGGTTTTATGAAGAAAAAATAAAACTCTCTTTTTAAAGGTTTTATCTAACATTTTATTTTTCCGTCAAAAAGTAACAGTTAAAATCTGATTAATGATCATTTTTGTGAGAGCTCTCCAAGACGATTAATTTAGTATATAAAATCATATATGTCTGTCGACTCTAATACGATGATTTTTTTAGTTTAATTTACAAGCAATAACTTTTATTTGCCCTCACTGCTAAATAGCTCAGTTAATATTCCATTATTTATTTTGTCTACATTTGGTTATTTTTTCATTACTAGTAATTTCAATAAATTTGAAATTTAAGACCAATAAGGAAACAAAAGGAAAATGATAGTTAAGAAGAGAGAAAAAAGAAAAGGATTTATTGTATCTATAAGTAAATCGATAAGATGGTTTTCCAAACAGCACAGGGTAATGTAGACTGACATAACCCTGTAGTCAGCCTAGAACCATATGTCTCTTTGTCAGTACATTTTCTTTAGCGACAATTGAACTAGTTAAAATGTCACCACCTTCTCTTTTAACAGCGAGTAGAGATACGTTAGAGATGACCGTACTAGTGTATTTCTGGTGACATTGTCAAGGAACGCGTCAACAGTTTTTTTTATTGCGCTGTGCAGTCAATATATTGAGATTTCTGTTTTACAGTTTTGCTTTTTATGGCATTAGGTCTTTTTGTAAGAGAAAGACGTGTTTTGTGAAAAAAATTGTTTTGTGTTTAATTAAAAATGAGTAAAAGGAATTCTAAAAGGCTTGTTAAAAAACAAAGAATGTTATACAAAAATAGAAGTTTGCAATGTGAGCAGGAAAACAGTGATATTAAAAATGTGGAAGAAAGTAAAGATTTTGTAGAGCATTTGGAAGATTTTGCTGTTCCAAAATTGACGTTGCTAGATAAGCTTAAAAAGTGGTGCATCGAAACAAGAACTTATAGAAAATGTTTGGAGAAGCTGCTATTGATTTTAAAAGAAGAAGGTCTAGATGTTCCACTCTCCAGAGAAAGGTTGTTGGGCAAAAGAAGAAGCGGTAAGGTAAGAAGCGTCTCTCCTGGATGCTACTGTCACATTGGTATTGGAACGGAGTTAAGTAAAGTTGAATACGTAAAAATAAAAATCCATTTTAAAGTCTGTTTTAATTTTTTGTAGCAGGGCTGATTATTTTTAATATATAAAATGGATTTTTTATTTAAAAAAAAAGTAGTAAAATTGTAGACCAAGGTCATAAAAATGTACTAGTGACTATTTTGTTCTATTGTCTCTATATGACCGCAGAAGAATTATCTCGTCAATAGTGCTAAAGTCTACTGGTAGATTTTCAATGACAAGCCTATCTTATTTGTCAATAGGCAATTACTTACATTGATTAGTCTACACTTGGTCACTAGTACTGGTGACAATGTCACTAGTAATTCACTACAATTTGACTATAGACATTCCCTGCAGGGAATTTACAATTTGTTTACTTATTATATATGTAACAATATACGTACATGTATACATACATACATACATACATACATACATATGTATGAATAAAAATTTCATTATATTTTTTCCCATTAATATTTAAATGGTTTTGTTTTATCTATAGCTGAGTACGTTGATCAACTGTAAAATATCCAGACTATTGGCAAATTTCATTCACATTCCCAATTTAAGCAGTAGTAGCAGTAAACAGTATGCAGAGAAAACTGATCAAAATGCAAATAGTTATGTATGCTTTTAAAGATGACAAATAACAGAAATACACATAAATGCAAATAATAAAAAATAAATAAAATTAGATTGACCCATTGTGCACGTAATACGTATAGTATCCATCATTTGTAATATGTACAGAAACAAATAAACATTTCAATAAAAACAAAACAAATAATAAAATTATTGTCAACAGTAAAATAAAAAGAAAACAAAAAAAAAAAAATACAGATAAAAATTCAAAATGCGTTTTTTCTTCTGAACGTATAACGTGCGATCAATTAAATTTGTTACCATAGCGCCCCACTTGTCCCTCTGCAACTATGGAAGTCAAATCTTTTGAAGTTTGTTTGCTTGTTTTAAACTTGAAGTTGTACTGGTTTTAGGTTTTCTTTCTTTTCTTTTATTTTTTCCCTTTATTTTTTTGACAACTCTTGTACTACTGGATCAGAATGCAAAAACTATTAAAACATTATAATGATTGCAATGATTATGATGTTTAATGTTATCATTATTTAAATTTCACGTAGTGGCTAATAAAATTACTTCACTTGTTTGCATTGAATTGTACTCGTCCATTGCATGTATGCACATGTATGAGCAATGACCACCAGTATAATACGCTATTGCCGTCCTATAAGAAAGAAAAAAAAAAAATGAAAAATAAATAAAAATTATAAGAAATGGATGGTTGACTGGATACCTTGGCATATTTAAATGCCACAAACAAGATCTTTCGTCATTTCATTACATACATATATACATATATGTATGTATGTACCAAAGTATGTGCGTTTATAGTACATTTTACGAATATATTTTGTTTTCTTCGTCCATTATAATATCATACAGAGTAAAGAAACCCTTGTTAAAGTATAAAAGCCATGTACGCACAGTTGTGCCCATATAGTCTGCTGTTATTCATCAAACTTAATAAACGTTAACAAAATGAAATTTTTAACTTTGGTTAGTGCTATCCTGGTTAGAATAACTTTTAAATTGAGAAATTAAACTTAATTTTCACTTTTTATTTTGCAGAGCATTTTTGTACTCCTATTTTTGGCAGCCTTTGTTGCAGCTGTACCTGCTGATGAATCTTTACCCGGTGATTTGTACGATGATCAGGATCAATACAGTGCTCAAAATCCTCAATCTTTTTTCAAATTGAAGAAAATCAAGAAACTTTTATTGGGTTAAATATATTATAAATCATAGTCCATAACCATAGCCACTAGTCTTCTTTAATGTGTCCATTTTTATTTTTAAATACAGTGTCATTTAGTCCTCATGTGAATAAAACAAGTTTACAGTACAAAATCTTTTTTTTTTGTTTTAAATACATAAATAATTGGGCCTATGGATTCCTTTTCCTTGTTGTCTGACTTGGGACTTCACCACGTTTTGTCTGGGAAATATATGTAAATATGTAATTCTAATATTATCAATCAATCAATCATTCAAATCTATTTGAACAAGACATGTGGTTTTTTGGTTGACAAATGTGCTACAAAATAAACATCAATTCAAAATAAAGTCATTCCATCATACAAATATTACCGTATAAAAAAGAAGTGAAGAAAAGTGTAACAGAGAATTTTAAATGATGACTAATTGATAACTTTAGAACAAAATGTGAAAAATTGGCTACAGTTTCTGTTGGCTTTGAAGACATTAGAAATGTTTTAGGAATTAAATCTATAAATTTCTAAAAACATGGGGAAAAGTTATAGCTTTTAATAGATAAAGCTAGAAATAGGTCGTGGTATAGTGGATAACCGCTCGTACAGAAACTCAAATAACCGAGGCTCAATCCCAGCAAAGGATTATAAAATAAAATTAGCTGTTTTTCTAAAAATTATAATTTAAAAACAAGAGGTTCCCCCCACCTCCAAGAAGTCCATCTTCAAGAAACTACTCCCTGACATTTCCAGTCTATTCCACAAAAACGGATGATCAGGAGTACAGTGCCGCCACCTTTTGGGATGATAACAGCCAACCTACTGAAGACGCTCGGCTCTCACATTTAACATCCACTGACAGATGGGGCAATTGCTAGTGATCACTCATGGGTGAAGGTATAACACTGGCCTTTGAGTGGTCAAATTCACTGCAACTTCACTCATCAACCAAAAAGCCGCATACTAAAAAAACAGCAAAAATCTATCTATGTATGTATCATCAAATTTCAATACAATGCACTTCATGAGTAGGGGTTTAGCCCTGAGTATTAGTCTTAAATAAAAAGAAAATCCGGCGTGCTTCTGTACATCTACCACTACCATTTGTCCACATTTTTCGGCTGATGATTTTTAATGACTACGAAATCAATTACACTAAATTCAGAAACTTCAGCTTTAACACCTCTCAAGATATAAAGAAATTAATATGTAAATTGTATGGGAGGTACCACCGCCCACATGTTCAATTCCGCCCACTTTCTACTGATAATTTTTCTTAGCCCTGAAGTTGTTCCCACCAAGTTTAGAAATTTTAGCTTTAACCGTTCTCAAGATATACAAATATCAGTATTTAGTTTGTATTCGAGGCACTACTTCCGGTTTCAATTTTGAAAACAAACATACTCTATTGTCCTCTCGGTAGTTTACTCTATCTATGTTCCAAATTTCAACAAAATCGGTTCAGTCGTCTAGGCTTGATTGACAGACAAACAAACAGATAAACAGACAAACAGACTTACAAGCACATTTATAATATAAATACAAGGAAATGGATTATTTATTAATTATTATTAATTACATAATTTATTTCAAAATTGGCTCAATAATTTCTAAATTTCTAATATATTTTTTTAACTTTTGTTTATTTCAGAAAAGGTAAAATACGTTCGTTAAGACTTTATTTGACAAATTTCTATGCAAATTATCAAATAAGTAGTAAATCTTGAAAACAAATCTAAGCTCTTGTACAAATTAGTGGTACGAACGGTTAATAATTAATAAATTCTCTTTCGAACATAAAGATTTAATCACCTGCTTTTAAATTTAAAAGTCAAAATATAATGCAGTGTTTTTTTCCATTTAAAATGTTAGAAAAAATTGTTTTTTTTATATTTGTCGCATTTTTCAATGTGAAAATTCACATAAAACAATATTCAATAAATATTTAAAATTTTTTTTTCATGTTTTGTTTATTTCAAAAATTAATATGTACATATACGTATACATATGTATGCATATATATATATATATACATACATACGTTCAAGTGAACTATAAACTGCCTCTTCATCTGATTTCTTACTAACTGCTCTTGGCTAAAAACCGGTCCAGTTACAGCCGCTTTGAAATAAGATATACGACCTTCATAAAATTTGCCTAAAATTTTTAATATAAAAAGCACGTGCTTCTTCTCAATGCATTCAATAATTTATTCATTTTTATAAATACAAAATGTGAAATAATAATGACGATACATTGTATATGTATTTACATATGATATGATTATCGTCTTTTAAGATTTAAGATTTAGTAGATATAATTTATTTTGATTTAATTTAATTGAGATTTTGATAATTTATGCCGCTGAATATGTATTAGGGTAATAACTTTTTGCATTTTTTGCAAATATCAAATCTTCCCAAACAAAATCGTGTACGGCATGAACAAATATTAAGAACTGCGTTTTTAGTTTTTCGCTATCGTTAAAAAAGGTTACGCACCAAACGCGTTAAAGTTTTGAATCAAACAAAGTTAAAAAAAAAAACTTGTTTTGATGGCTTAACGTCTGACCATCACATCTATATAATTAAGTCATGCTGATATCAATAGTAAAGTCCGTTTTCGAGTCAATGGAATAGTTTTCTTCCAAATTTGCTTTTAGTTTCCGCTATTTTTTTTTTTGCAGTTTTTTATATAAAAAAAAATCTGTTTTCACTTTTACAACCTATATGTGATTTCATTTGTGATGCATGGTTTCAAATCTGGTTTTCGGACCACTGTTTCCACGAAAATGATTTTGAACGGTTAAACAAGTTATTAATAAATTTTACGAAAGCCCACTAGTGTTTCCTCAGACATTGGATACCTACACCATCTACAATTCCAAATCAACAACGCAGTAATATTTGTGTGGAACGTGGAATAAAAATAGTATAAGATATATATCCGCTTTGTAAAATATCGCGTATTTTGAACCTAAAGTTTATATCTTACAATACCTACTTTTAATCATTTATTCTTAATATTTGTTTACATACTTACATACATATCTGTGGAATTTTGAAAAAACGCCTTCTCTCGGAATAAGACAATTTTCCAAGATTTTTATAGTAAATATAGAATTTCTTTGTCGTTCTTTTTCTCTAATCCCTATATTTCTACCACCTTTGGAACGCAAGATATGCAGTTGACTAATCGACCTCTTTCAGACTTTCCACCAATTTCAATTTGACAAAACGACTTCTTTCAGAGAATTAAGAATAGTTTGAAAAATTGAATGTCTATAAAAGATCTTATTTAATTTTTATTATTATTTGCATATTGTATTGAAAACTGGAAGTATTTTTTTTAATAAAAGAGAAATATATTTTCCAGACCTTTCTTTCATATTCCATTTTAACAAAACAACTTGTCTTGACTTATGCGATTAAAATAATTTCCAAATTTAATAAAAAAAATTTTGACAAAACGACTTGTATGGTGGAAGCTAATTTTTTCTTTAAAATCTATTTAACAAAAAGTCTTAAATAAATTTTTTGTCGTTTTAAAGAAAACTACTGCTTCTAGAGAGAAAGAAAAGGTCGCATAATGTTCGTTAAGTATTTTTTTATATTATCCAAGTTCAAAATTTCTTAAATTTTTTAAGCAATAACTTCTATTAGCCTTTTTAACTGTATTTTTGCTCTACTGAAAAGTTGTTGATTTTGAAAGAAGACGTTTTGTCAAATGTCCACAGATATGTATAAACCATATATTAAAAAAATTGTTATTAAAAAAAATTAAAAAAAAAATATATATTAAAGGCATTTTAGAAATCGCTGTCGGTGTGTAAGTTTTTTTACCAAATTGAACTGAATAATTTTTTTTATCATTAATACAATATTTGCCATTAGAAAACCCCTGGGGAGAATATTGTCCCCAAAAAAAGTTATCACCCTAATATGTATATTGCTAAATTTTACGATATTTTAAATTATAATTATTGTATGAATGAAATTATTTATTGCTTTAACCATTGTTTGTCATAAACATTTTCCACATATTGTATTAAATTTGTTTGAGTGACTTCAAAAAAAAAAAAAACTGAAAAACTGTCCATCTTTTTTTTAGCAATGTTATTTCCAGCGGAAAATGGTAATCAATGAGAATCGAGAAGGTTTGCCATTTCATGATGGAAATATATACGAGCCAATAATCAGTCAAAATTATTAAAATTTACTACTTCTGGCTGAATGGCTTCGTCAATAAACAAACTGTGAGTTATTGGTCAGGCAGGAATCCACACGTACTCCATGAGTCATCATTGCATCCCGAAAAAATTGCGATTTGGGGCGGCTTATATGCCGGTGGCGTCATTGGGCTGAACTTCTTCCGTGATGATCACGACCAGCACGTTACTGTGAATGGGAATCGCTACCGTTCAATGGGGTCGTGGCATACTGGTAGAGCGCTTGCACAGAAACTCAGACGACCAAGGTTCAATCCCAGCGAAGGACAAAATTATAAAAATTAATATTTGCGGTTTTCTAAAATTACAATTTAAATTAAATTTAAATAAAATAAGAGGTTCCCCCCCCCCCCCTCCAGCAGGACCATCTGCAAGAAACCGCCCCCTGACATTTCTAATCTATTCCATCAAAAACCAATGATCAGGAGTACAGCGCCACCTTCTGGGAAGATAACAGCTAATCTACTGAAGACGCTCACCATTCACATTTAAAACATCCACCGACAGATGAGGCCATTGCTGTTTGATCATTTGAGGGTGAAGGTATAACACTGGCTCTTGAGTGGACAAATTGACAGCAACTTGTTTCATCAACAAATAAAGGCGCAAAATATACAAAAATCTATGAAAAAAAAAAAAAAAAAAAAAACTTCTATCAACCATCTTCACATTCCAATACAATGCACACTGCATGCATAGGGGTTTACCCCTGAGTATTGGTCTTAAAAAAAAAAAAAAAAAAAAACCGAATATTTTTGGCCCCAATTAGATGATATGGACTTGGAGGAGATGTGGTCACAACAGGACGGTGCCACAATCCACACAGCGAATGTCACAATCAATTTATTGGAAATCAAGTTTGGAAAACGTTTTATCTCACGAAAGGGTCCAGTCGATTGACCGCCTCGGTCGTGCGATTTGACGCCGTTAGAATATTTCCTGTGAGGCTACATCAAGTCTTTGGTCTATGCCAACAAGCCAGCCACGATTGATGAACTTCGTACGAATATCGAACGTGAAATTGCAGTAGTATCGGCCGATTTATGCTTGAAAACCATCGAAAATAGGGTTCAGAGTCTGGACTTTTGCAAACGTGCCCATGGTGGCCATGCAAAAGAAATCGAGTTCCATACAAAATGGCATCGAGCTTACTTTTACAAGAATAAAGAATTTCATTGATATCCAAAACCATTTTTATTTTATTTAAAAAAAATTTTGTTGCGCTCTTATTAAAAACCCGATACATTTATGTAAATTATATGTATTGCTATGGGGATAAGCATGTCTCTGTGGTCATTTCGTCCTGTGGTGAAACAGGAAAAATAGTATTTATATTTCTATAAAACTAAAATGTATTGTTTTGTAAATACTTTTGTTTGATTTTCTTATATACTGAATGGGATATTATTCTCATTTAGTTTTATAACTTTTTTAACCTAAGTAAGTAGTATTTGTAGTTGTTATTACCACCTTTGGGAAAAAGTCTCCTGACGAGTCTCTTAAGCAGAGACGAAATGGCCATAGAGACATGCTTATTCCCATAGCAATACATTTAATTTACATATATTTCTATTAAAATTAAAAATAGAAATTTTAAGAATAAAAGTAAGCATGTACTTGTAATTTATGGATATTTTTTAATTTAAAATTTTAATTACAACTGCATGTACGGAATGTTTATCGGTCTCAAAGATGTTAGATCATAGTGAATCTATTTTATTTAACAATATACATATCAAATAAAATATATATTTACATACCAAATATACAGAGTGTTTTTTTAGAGGTATAGAACTTCGAATTGAAATAAAACACAAGAAAATCGTTTTAATGTCCATCAATTTGGCTTTATTGGAAGGATAATTTTATGCCATTAATGTTTAAATATGATTTCGGGCATGTGGCCGCCGCGGCTAGGTCGAATAAAGCCAATTCTACAGGTCCAATTTTCAATCACTTTTTCGAGCATATGGGGCCGTATGTTGGCAATAACGCCACGAATGTTGCTTTCCAAGTCCCCTAACGTTTCTGGTTTGTTTGCGTAGATGAGCGACTTCACATATCCCCAAAGAAAATAATCCAATGGTGTCAAATCACACGATCTTGGTGGCCAATTGACAGGTCCATTCCGCGAAATTATGCGCTCATCGAATGTTTCCTTCAATAAATCGATTGTGACGTGCGCTGTGTGGCATGTAGCGCCATCTTGTTGAAACCACAACTCATCCACATTCATGCCATCCAATTCGGGAACAAAATAGTTGGTTATCATGGCTCTACACCGGCCTCCATTAACGGTAACTGACTCTCCAGCATTATTTCGGAAGAAGTATGGCCCAATGACTCCACCAGCCCATAGAGCACACCAAACAGTCAGTTTTTGTGTATGTAATGGCGTCTCAAGGGTCTCATGTGGATTCTCTTCACTCCAAATGCGGCAATTTTGCTTGTTGACGTAGCCATTCAACCAAAAATGAGCCTCATCACTGAACAAAATTTTGCGATGAAAATCAGCATCGAGATCAATCTCATTTTCGGCCCATACACCAAAATCACGACGCATTGCATGGTCTCGCGGCTTTAATTCTTGGACAAGCTGGATTTTGTAAGGTCGCAAGCCAAGATCTTTGCGCAAAATCTTCCATAAAGTTGATGGACAAAGCTCCAAATGCTGTGCACGTTGGCGAATCGATTCATTCGGGTTCTCTTCAACACTTTGCTCTACAGCGGCAATTGTTTCTTCGGTGCGCACTGTTCGACGTCTCTGCGGATGCGTATTATCACATAGAGTAATCGTAGTGCGAAAACGATCCATGGTTAACCGAATTAATTGCTCTGATGGACGATTATGTCGACCATAAAATGGACCGGGCTTGCGGTAAACTTCGCGAACTGAACCATTATTTTCGAAATAAATTTGCACGATTTGCAAGCGTTGTTCTTTTGTCAACCTGTTCATGATGAAATGGCAAACCAAACTAAATATTAATCACTTGACAGCTGACAAAATGGCCGCCAGTTAAAAAAGTGATGCCAACTTAAAGTTCTATACCTGAATAAAAAATACCCTATATGTATATAGATATCTGTGGCATTTTAAAAAAAGTCTTCTCTCGAAAAAAGACAATTTTCCAAGATTTTTATAGTAAATATAGAATTTCCTTGTCCCTCTTTTGCTCTAATCCCCGTATTTCTACGGCCTTTGGAACGCAAGATATGCAGTTGAATAATCGACCTCTTTCCGACTTTCTCCCAATTTCAATTTGACAAAACGACTCCTTTCAGAGAATTAAGAATAGTTTGAAAAATTTAATATCTATAAAAAATTTTACTTAATTTTTATTATTATTTTTTAACTATTTGCATATTGTAGGGAAAAATAGAAGAATTTTTTTTAATAAAACCGAAATATATTTTCCAGATCAACTTCTTTCAACCTTTTTTTCATATTCCGTTTTAACAAAACAACTTGTCTTGACTTAAGCCATTAAGATAGTTTTAAAATTTAATAAAAAAATTTGGACAAAACGACTTGTATGGTGGAAGCTAATTTTTTTCTTTAAAGTCTATTTAACAAAAAGGCTTAAATTAATTTTTTGTCGTTTTAAAGAAAACTATTGCTTCTGGAGGGAAATAAAAGGTCGCATAATGTACGTTAAGTATTTGTGGATAATATCCAAGTTCAAAATTTCTTAAATTTTCTAAGCAATAACTTCAATTAGCCTTTTTAACTTTTATGAAAGTAGAACAAAGACACAGGTATTTTTCAAAACGCAGACGGCGTAAGTGAATTTATTTTTATCGTAGAAATCTGGGACCGGGACCCCTCGACGCGTACTTTTTTTCTGATAAAAATGATGCAAAAAACGTATTTTCGATGTTTTGTCAGTTACAGCGTTATTTAAGTCTTGCGACGATATGATTCTTGTTGTTTTATGTTTTATTCATCAATGAGCTGCTGACAAGTGCACATGTGTATGGTGATGTTTTCTTAATTTTTTATGATAATTCAATTTATTTTTCAGATTAATTTAATTAATTAATTAATAACAATTTAAAGCAGCGCAATAGAATTAGTTCTTTACATTAAACAAATATTATATTTATTCGAAACTGCTATGAATGTGCAAAAAATCTCTCAAAATGTCTTAAATTATCATAACAAATGTTACTTTGGGATTAGAAAGTAAGATATTTAAATTTTATATCTTATGTAACTTTTTTAAAATTTTCCTTCCTTCTTAGATTTACCCGATAAGTGTCCTAATTCATGCACAGTGATACATACTATATGAATTCTCTCATACTTCTTTTTCATGCTCACTAACACGATTAAAAATCAAGTTTGATCAAAACGGCATTTCTGCTAATTGTAGTTGATCACGTTTTTGGATGACAAGCCATTTGACCAACCTACCTACCTATCGTACATTAGAAGTATAAAACCGTAACCAATTAAAAAGTCAATTTCGAATTTTTTGATGATACATTAGGTGTGTTTCTTTAGTTTTTGGATAAAGTTCGGTAAATAGAGAGTAAGCAATAATTTCTTTCAATAAAAGACAAATTTACACAAAAGTACGGGAACGCAAAAAGAAGCAAATATTTTGAATTAAATTATACTATAAGCCTTTCACTGCAGGTTTATAAATATTTTTTAATTCAACTTTTGAAATTTTTTTTAGTTTTCTGAACCTTTCATTTTTGTAATATTTTTTAAACAGCTGATTATTTGTTTACTTGCACAAACTAGCCCGAAGAAAAAGTACGGGCTATTTCGTGCATGAAGAAGAAGAGTGTTACTCTCTCAAAACTTCTCTCATTTACCCAAATTTGTTGTACGGGAACGCTTTTTGGCAAAATTGGGATCCCGCGAGCGCTCAATGTAGTGTAAAGAAACAGATTATTATTTCGCATTTTAGGGTGACGATATGTTTTCTAACTGTCTGTCACAATGTATACAGTGATGAAACAAATGAAAGTTCCAAAAGTAAAAATCAGCTGCTATTAATTTTATTACCACTTAAAAACAACAAATATTTGTATTTTTGCTAATGCTTGCTATCTCTTTCATTTTATACAGTAGTAAAACTGTTGTATTGTTCTTTTTATTTTTGTTGGAGTTTCGTCACTTTATACGCTGTGCTGTCTGTCTACCATTTTTTGAAAGTACATTGTATTTTGTCGGTTTTAATATTTTTTATGTAGTTTCTCTTTTCGGTGTTACTTCATATCTGTTGTAAAAATAACTTTATTCAAGTAGGTACAGTATGCAACTTAATCACTTTAATTTTTTTTCTCTGTTTGGCTTCTCACACAAAACATAAACACAAAATCACATACCTACTCGTATAAATTCAAGTACTCGACTCTCTTAGTCACAAACATGCAAACACACTTTGTCATTTTATCACTCTTTAATTTATCTGTGAGCAAATAATACGGATAGACTTGTGTTATGATAGCAACAGCCTCTGTTTACCACACCACTATCACCATTAACTATACTGTTACTAAAATATCCTTTATTCTAATAACTTTTTTTTTGCATTAGTGTATGATAAATATCATGCCAAACATAGAATTACTCGTATGGTGCAGTGATACCTAATGAATGAGATTAAATTACTCAAAACTATGGAATATGTATTTTGCTAAGGTTACCTAAAATAGTACAAAAGTAATATTCAATGGATTTAAAGGTGGTATGCAACTTTAATGATTCATATGAAAAGCGCCTATTCAATAAAAGTGGAAAACAAAATGTGAAATATTTTTTAGTTATTCTGACGAAATAAGCCACTAAATAATAGTCTACAATCAGACCTTCTTTCTAAACTTCAATTATTATCAGTCATCAAATAGATTATTTGTTAAAAAGAATCGTAATGACTTTTACAAAAACTTTATGATTACTGATTGAAACACAAGAGCAACGACACGTCCATAGTTTTTAATAAAGAGAACTAATAGAAAACAATATAACGTAATTTATTTATTTTTTATTTATTATTGTCTAATAATTTTTCATGTAAATAGCAAATAGCTGTTCGAATTAAAGTTGAAAATAAATGAATTAAAAGCAACAACCATAGAGTATTGAAAAACTCTACATTTTGTGTAAAAAGGTCATTTTTAAGAAAACCATGCCATGTCATGCAAAGTCTTCGTAGTGCCTTAGCATGTTATTGCAAGTCGGCTAGGCTGTTTTATCTCGCTGTTTTGAATACTATGTCTATGAATGTTTTTTGTGCATAATGTTTATAATACTGTTGTATAAGTATCCGCTACATCTGAGAGTAACTGAAAAAGTTTCTCAAATCTGTCTGAACAGGGCTATAAGGTGTATGTATGTAGTTGGGGTTGACTGTGCTTAGACACATTTTATGTTCAGATATGTAATTACTTTTTGTATTCTTTGAGGACTAATTGAACCTATTAAAATTGCATAAAATTGAAGGACATAAAAAAGATTCTTCTTATGATTTTTGGTATGCAGGTATTAAATTGTTATTTTCAGTTATGATCTTCAGGGGCTTTATCTTAGTTACTGAAAATAGCATGAAGGGAAGGCTCTTCATGTTTCGTCTTTTAAAATAAATATACATAATAGATATATATATATAACTTGATACAAATTTAATTCAAATGTATGTACATACATACATATGTACGTAATTTGCAATAAATAGTATAAATAAGTACATAAATACAGAATATATATATATATATGATATATATATATATATATATATATATATATATATATATATATATAATTTGAATTCTGTATTTATGTATTTATACTATTTATTGCAAATTACGTACATATGCACGTATGTACATACATACATACATATGTAAATCCTTTGAATTAAATTTGTATCAAGTTAGATTATGGTTTCAGTAATATTCATATTATTACTGTTAATTTTGTCATTATTTTCATTTAGTTTAGCTAATTATCTATTTATGCACTTCATTTAAAACACTCCAGACAATTTATGTTTATAAATATACATTTTTATGCATCTAAACGAACGTCGACTGAGAAGTCATAGCTTAAAAACAATTTAAATAATTTGAAAGTATTTATGCGTTTAAAATTTTAATATTTTTTCAATGGAAAGCAAAAAAAAAAAATTAAATCATTAATTTTTAATTAATTAATTAATACATTAGTAAACCAGATATCAACTACTTTCAGTGGAATTTTATAACAAACCTCTTCAACTTAAATACATATTACAATTATAATGCGAGAACAAATCATTTTACATACAGTACCTATATGTATTTGTTAATTCTAAAAATCAATTACTCATTTTGAGTGCGTATATGTATGTATATAAGTATACAATATATGAATATTCCTGCAATGGTGGCGGTTACTTAATTTATTTCGAACTTAATTTTAATTGATGCAATTGGGTGCCAAAGCAATTCAATGTGGTTAATTATACATTTTGTGGAATTTTATTAGTTTTCAACCCTTGATACCCCCTTGTAACATAAATGTTTATATAAATATATACATATATAAGTAAATAAATATATGTATGTAACATTTCTGTTACATTGGCTAATACGCCAATCAAATACTTAACGTGCATTTGGTAAATTTTACAATACAAAGTAACTAAAATAACACTTTCGTGTTTGTAATTTTGTTTCCATAATATAACGTTTTCTCAAAGTTCTTTGCCATAAAAAGTTAAGACGCACAGTGGGATTTGATCATACAATGTTTGGCAAAAAATATAAGTTGTGCTCGTAGAATTTTGAAATTTTGTTCTGGGCCTTTGGTTAGCTTAATTAAAAAAAATTAAAGTCTCATTAAAATTGGACACGCCCACCGCCCAAGGAACCCAAAATTTTATTTGTGGCAAAGTTTTTAAAATTTTGCTCTGAACCTTTAGTTAGCTCAATTAATAAAAATGTAAAATTTAATCAAAATTGGACACGATCACTACGCATCGCCCATAAAACCCAAAATTTATTTTTGTGCCAAAGTTTTTGAAATTTTGCTCTCAGACTTTATTACCTCACTTAATGCCCACCACTCACCGCCCATATAACCCATATCATATTTTTTCCTACAACTTTTTATTTTTTTACCAAAACTAATTATTGTATTAAAATTTTTGTTACTTATTTTTATTTATTTATTTATTTATTTAGTTTTAGCTAGTTATTTTCTATACAACAAGACTTAATCTTATATTTAGAGTACAGAAACGAAATGAGTTATACATATTTATACAAAAAAAAAAAAAAAAATAAATAAAAATAAAGAATAAATAAAAAATACATATATGGGTTAAACCATATCAACTCAACTTAAAATATGCCGTTTTTGAAATGACTGTCTCCGAATTTGCTAATTTTTGGTATGAATAAAGTATATCATAACACTAAGACAAATATAAAATTTAAGGGCACTGACACTTCTGGATCCGGAAATATGAGGTCTTGAAAATCGGAAAACAGTACAAAAATGCACAAAGTTACACTTACTTAATTGTAATTTTCTTGAAAAGTATTATAGCTACACATCTCGTAAAAGTCGCATTTGAAAGGGTATTGAATTACCTTTGATTTAATATGCAACATGATTTTTTCTTTGAAAAAGTCAAAGGTCAATTTTCTTTATCTATAAGTCGGAAGCCTATATCTCCGAAAGCGACCTTTTTAAAAATTTGAAAAAAAATAATGCCAAAGATAGTTTCGTTCTCTACAGCTGTGAAAAATTTCAGAGTGGAGGTATTTCTAGATCAAGAAATAAAAATCAAATCGCAAAAGAATGTGATTAAAACTAGTCTAATAGTGGTGGGATGGTATACGATTTTTCGATTGCGATTAGCTAGAATCGCTTATTTTGTGAGTTTCAACAAAAAAATACATAAGTCAAAAAGAAGGGATGTGGGATGGAGGCAAATGGCTCTTTATCGGGGTCAAAGGTTGTGTTGAAGGAGTAAAAGTCCACAAAAAGCTCCACAGCTTCCCTGGATTAGCCCCTAGAGGGATAAAATGTAAGACCGACACTTACTAATATTTTACCCCCCAACTTTTTTCCGAACATAGCTACCCCCTATCTCCAGTCCCTAAGGGGGCTCCAGTTCAAAGTTTATAAAATTTGCTCCTACCACTCTAGAGAGTGGAAATAGGGGTTATGTATGTTCGGAAAAAAAGTTGGGGGTAAATACCTACCCCTACCTATATACCTATCCCCTATCTCTGCTCTCTAAGGGGGCTCCATTACAAAGTTACATTTTTATATAAAATTTGCTCCTTCCACTCTAGGGAGTAGAGATAAGGGTAAGGTATGATCAGAAAAAAAGTTGGGGGTAAATACCTAACCCTCCCTAACCCCTACCTACATACCTACCCCCTATTTCCACTCCCTAAGGAGGCTCCATTACAAAGTTTATAAAATGTGCTCCTACCACTCCAGGGAGTGGAGATAGGGGGTAGGTATGTTCGAAAAAAAAGTTCGAGGTAAAATATTAGTAAAGGTCGGTCTTACATTTTATCCCTCTAGGGGCTACTCCAGGGCAGTTGTGAAGCTTTTTGTAGATTTTTATTCCTTCAACCCAACCTTTGACCCCGATGAAGAACTATTTGCCCCCATCCCACATCCCCCGTTTTTGTTTCATGTATTTTTTGTAAAAACTTACAAAATAAGCGGTTCCAGCTAATCGAAATCGAAAAATCGTCTACCATTCCAGCACTATTAGACTAGTTTTAATCACATTCTTTTGCGATTTGATTTTTATTTCTTGATCCAAAAATACCTCCACTCTGAAATTTTTCACAACTGTAGAGAACGAAACTATCTTTGGCATAATTTTTTTTCAAATTTTTAAAAAGGTCGCTTTCGGAGATATAGGCTTCCGACTTATAGATAAAGAAAATTGACCTTTGACTTTTTCAAAGAAAAAATCATGTCGCATATTAAATCAAAGGTAATTTAATACCCTTCCAAATGCGACTTTTACGAGATGCGTAGCTATAATACTTTTCAAGAAAATTACAATTAAGTAAGTGTAACTTTGTGCATTTTTGTACTGTTTTCCGATTTTCAAGACCTCATATTTCCGGATCCAGATGTATCAGTGCTTCCAAACTTTGTATTTAATTTAGTTCTATAATATACTATATTTCTACAAAAAATCATAAAATTCGGAGGGGGTAGGTTAAAACCATTGGTTGATTTGACTTGGAATATCCCATATGTATATATTCAACATACAAAAATATTTACGTTTATATAATTAGTACAAAAGTTTACGATCATTCAGTACAAAAGTCTATCAAAAAATGACAAAAAATTAAGAAGAAAAATAAAAATAAATCAAAAGGTTTCATATAATATTATTATTTAAAATAATTAAATAAAAATTTTCTAAAGCTATTGACATTGCTGTTTACTTGTTGAAGTAGTGGAAGATTATTCCAAAGCCTGGCGGCATGTATATAAAATTGCCATTCGGAGACAAGGTATAGATATCGAGGTATTATTATGTTGTGGTTACGTGGAGACTGGAAAAAAACGTAATTTGGGTGTCTGAGTTTGAATTATTTTATGCAAAAACAATAGCGTTCGGATCTATAATAGGTTATCAAAACTGACACCATAAAGATTTTTAGAAACAGAGGAAATATTATCAAATCTACTCAATCCGTACACATACCTTATAATGTTGTTATATAAAACATTCAGTTTCCTTTGACTAACGGAATCACAATTTGCAAATAATTCGCACCCATACAATAATGAAGGAATTAAATACGTCTTGGCAAGCAATATTCTTATTTTAAGTGGTGTGAAGTATTGAGTGGTCCATAGAGTCCGTAACTTCAAATACGTCTGACCAACCAGATAGTTAACATGATCTGTCCAGGACATGTTGCTATTAAAAACTACACCTAAATTTTTTGCCTTGCTAACAATCTTAATTTTCTCTCCATTTAAAACGATATCCACAGATATAAAAGAAGCTATACTTTTCTTGCAAACTATAATGCACTTTGATTTTCCAGGGTTTAGACAAAGTCCAGTGATGCACCTTGTCCAATTCGTCATTTAAATCAGAAATACCTGTGGCAATGTCTCCGGGTAAAACACGTAAACTAAGTTGTACGTCATCCGAATAAAGATGTATGTTACATTTTGAAAGTATTTCCGGCAAGTCATTTACATATAATGAAAATAAAAGCGGTCCCAAGATAGAACCCTGAGGTACGCCTCTCGTAAGAGTTAATTCATCCGACCACACATTATTCACAAAAACCGATTGTGTTCGATTCGTAAGGTACGATGAAATAAGTTTGGTTGCTGTCACTGAAAAACTAAAAAAAATGCCTCAATTTATTAATTAAAGTGCCATGGTCTACCGTATCAAATGCCTTGGAATGGTCAAAAGGACCAAAAAATTTATGTTTCCATTTTCCAATCCCTGCCGCATCTGTTCACCTACTTCAGCAAGAGCCGTAATACAGCTGTTTACTATAAAGCATATTATTAGCATCCAAGTACGAAACCATCTGCCTATACAAAATTCTTTCTAATATTTTAGAAAGAAAACATAGAATGGCTATTGGCCTGTATTCACCAATTGCCTTCGGTAGGGGGATAATTTTTGCGTGTTTGCAGTTCGACGGGAAAGTAGAAAACGTTATAATATTATTTAAAAGATAGGTAACATACGGGAGAATTAATGGCATAAGTGTTCTAATAAATTTGGGATACAGGTTATCAGTTCCCACCGCGAGCATGTTGACATTACATCAAATTGTGAAATGCAGGAAAAGCGAAAGAAGTTATGTTCTACACTATTATTGGTATTCATCACGGACGATTCAAAATTATAATATAGAGGGTTTGTTTGAACTACAGGAGCGTTAGTAAATGATCTATTAAGTATATTTGAATCTATCCTGTTAATATGCCTACCAACAGCGATGTCACGTATAGTATTCCAGGTTTGTCTAGAATTCACTGCATTGCCAAATCGTGTCGAATAATACTGATTTTTAGCAAGTCTTATAAGCTTATTGACATTCCTTCTTGCAGCTGCAAATTGCAATTTTAAATCTAAAGTTTTATATCTTTTCCATCTCGAATATAATACTTAAGTCCCTATGGCATATAGCCTGTTTTATAGTATTGGAAAACCATGGTTTTTGTTTATATGTTATTCTTTTATGACCAGTTGGTATTGTTAAGTCGAATAGGTACCTAATATTGTCTTCCAAGAAGTTAGACTGCTCAATGAGCAGTGCTCATCAATATTCGGCATGAAATAGATATTACTCCATGCAATATGCAATAAATATTCATATAATCGATTAAAATCTAGTTTGTTGAAGTCGCGGAAATAAAAGCTTTGATCAGCATCATGGACTACAAAGTCATAGTTTAAAAAAATAAGGTCATGTTTAGAGAAACATGACTTTTATCTTCTCAATGCTAGACACAAAGCAAAGGTCAATGAGTGTACTTGTTGTCGCTGTATGATGTGTCGGATTAGTAGTATTAACAGGTAAAAGACCAAATGATAGCATATTGTCGACAAGATCCGTCTCCATTAATATATTCGAATTAAAGTCACCAGTAATAATAATGTCGTCGTACTGTGGTGCAAGAGTGTCAAGTGTAGAAAACAAAGGCAAAAATTGTAATCTCTTATTAGGGCGATATATAGAACCTACTAAAAGATTTTTGCCAAATGATGTAATTTCAACATAGATGGATTCAATTCCCGCCTCGTTCGAATTAATCGGTGGAGATTTAAGACATATTCTACATGAAATATTATCCCTTACATATATGGCTACACCGCCACCATGGCCTACTCTATCATTTCTAAAAACTTTAAAGCCATATGGACATATCAGACTATCAGGGGTTGAATCACAAAGCCATGTTTCAGAAACACAGACCGCGTCAATGCCAGAATTTTCAAATATAAGTTTAAATTCATCAGCTTTATTATTAATGCTTTGTGCATTAATATGAACAACTTTAAAACCTTGTTTATGTTTCGCAAGAATCCTAACCATGCTCATTGTTACATCTTTGGAACTTCCACGGGCATCATCACTAAACATCATAAAATTGAATTACAAAATTAAATTCTAAGATATGCAATGTCAATAGGAATAAAACTTGTAGTGTATAATTTGTTGTTGAAGTTGAATTTTTAAAGATAAAATAAAATATATAAATAGGAATAATAATAATAAAATTTGCAGTATGTAATATATTAAAATTGAATTTTTCAAACAGTATTAGAGTAGTAAAACCAGATTTTATTTGAAATAATGTTGTTAGGAATAAAAAGGTCAGAAAGATAAAATAAATGATAAATGTTGATTTTGAAAATCTAATTAGTACTATTAAAAATTTCATGAATTTTGAGAAAAATTTTATGATATCATAAATTTTATGATTTCTTACCTCTCATTTTATTATAGCGAGAGCACCTAGCACGATCGAGCAACCCTTTTTTTCTTCCAAAGAAGTTTGCAATCACGGCAGATTATAGAACAAATTTTATTCTACCATATCTTTTAAACCATATGATAAATAAAAAAATAAATAAAAAATAATAAAATAATTTTTATTATTTTTTTTAAATACACAGAAAAGGCTATATTTGAAAAAAATTATCGCTATTTAAATCAAAGCAATAAAAGTATTTCACGTACAAACACTATAGAAGTTCGTAAACAGTTTTCAATATTTTGGACCAAAATTTACATGTGACTTTACTTCATTATTTTAAAGAAAAATAAACGTTTTTTTGGGATACAATTTATGGACTCTTCATACTGAATTAGTTTTCTACGAAACTGCATCATCACATTTTTTAATTTTATGTGTCGAAAAAGTTAAATTAGAAAGATGGTAAAAGAATTTTCACTCTCTTATGTCCTTACCCTGAATTACTTTTTAAAAAATTACAAAAAATTGCTTTTATAAATAGGTATATATTTTTACATGCAAGTGAGATTATTTTGTTTTCTATAATACATTTGACTGACAGCCACTGAACGCTTTTCCACTAGCCGTCGTTGGAAATATGAGTTACTTTTTTTTACCAGTTGACTGAAATGAAAAATAACATACTGAACTATGACGGATTGTACACAGCAATCATATTTTTTCGTGTCGTTATCGTTTTATGAAATTTTTGTAATAATATAAAGATAAAATGCTCTCTTGCCTTTAATCTATAACAAATATGTCGTTAGACGACGACGTCGCCAATTGGATTACGGCCTATTGTTTTATGATATATGACTTTAAAATGACCATTTGAATTCCCCAAAATTTGGGCATATCATACGACTTGTTGGATAGTCTAAAGCCCTCTTTAGCCCATTTTGGTTATGTCATGGAGAGATAGACGTGGAGCCACAGAGAGTGTATGTCTGAGTGTGCAGTGAGCTAACAAAAGCGACGGATGCGTAAGGCCTCAACATCTTATAATTTTATTGGTGGACTATTTTTCTGTCATAACTGGAGTGGTTTATTTGTTTATTTTTGTAGTACTGCATTGTGCGGACCTCCACTAGTTTGGCGAAGAACCAATTCCATGCGGCTTATGGTTAAGGTCCGACTCCTGTGAATAATTTAGTATTGCCACTACAAAATTCACAAATATCAATTTTTTTCGTTTAAAAGCATCCCAGCTATATAAGTACATAACTAAATTAAGTTTTTTTCATGGTGTTTGCCTTTCATTGCTTAGATTCTACTGAACAGTTATACTTTTTTAATTTAATTTAATTTATTGAGCCTTTTTTTAAAACAATAAAAGATACATTACAAAATTATTTAAATAGAGAACATTTAAGATTTTAATGTATTGTTTTAAAACATGTGTGTTAAATTAACAGTACCAAACTTAGCAATAGATTAGAAAGATATAGAAAGTTATAAAAACATTAAAAAGAAGGCGCCCCTGCTCCCGGAGCTAACCATAGCCTGAGAGTAAACCTCTTACACTAAATAAACTTAAACCTAAGAAATTAAAAACAGAACAATTATACATATTCGGTTAGTCTTAATTCGCTCCAAAGTTACGAAGATGTCTGTGCTATATTTAGTTTTACTACATGGCGCAATGTAATTTTCAATGTCTAAACGAATATTCATTATAGTGGGTTGTTGTCTATGCTAGTAGTTTCAAGATGTAAGCAGTTAAAATAAAGCATAAATGTGTAAGTGGTGTATTTAATATGAATATGTCCCAAAATTACCACGGCAAATTAAAATAAATCTTCAATTTTGAGACGTATTTTATTTTTCTCTTAAGATTTTGTAGACCCCAACCAAAGACTATATAATATAAAGATGTTGCACTCAGTACATTTTGGTTTAGCACAAATTTTGCACAGCATAAGGATGTGTGGGACAAGTGACAAGGGAAGGGAAAAAAATTTGCTCATTTTCTAATTATTTGCAAAGATAAATTTTTTATAGATAACAAATAACTGGGGAGAGCGAAAGCACTTTTATTTTGCTCTCTTGCAAGATAAAGTATTTGATATTATTGTTGTTGTTATTCTTACTGTTTATGTTATTTTTTTTTTTCAATGGTTTATTTTCGTTTATTTATTTGGTTTATTTTTTAAAAAGCGTGATTGTTCTTTCTATTAAATTTGAGATTGAAAAATAGAAAGAAACAAGATGACTTCGTAGGTGAGGTAGGGAAAATCACATTTGTTTTGTTTTTGTGAAAACGAAATCAAATTGATTCGCACCGATTTTATGATGCCCATTGCATGAAATTTATATACCAAATTTTTAAAAAAATTCTCTTGTAGTAGAAAATTAGGTTTACAAGTAATGTTAAAAATGATAATATGTTATATTTTACTTATTTGTATTCTGCAAAAGAGAAAAGAAGTTCTTACTAAAATAAAAAATTCAAATTAACTTAGTTTTTAATAAAACTTTATTATTTAAAGTGTTATTAAGTTAATAGTGCAAAGACATAATAATTTCATATTAATAAAAAAAAATGGTAAGAAAATTATTTTTAATTACATGTGCACATTAAACGTTTCGTATACATATGTATATGCAGTGGTGATATTCGAATTTTTTAACAACCGGTACGCATGAAAAAAAATCTATTGTAGGTTATATTTACTTCATAATAGTTATTTATTCACATATTTACATAAGAAATACATATATTATATATAATAGTATAAAAAATAGTATATAAAATTAATTAAATAATTTCCAATTTAAATTTTGGTTTTGGGACGGCAAATTAGGTGCGGCTGCTTTTTATTAATTTCAAATGGAATATTGTATTTTTCGTTTTAATAATATCATCTGCTTCTTTTTCATATGTTCCTTTATTTAATTTTAAATGTTGGAATACATTTATCGTTCGCCTTATCAATCTATCAGCTCTAATTAATGAAATATCTCTTTCTTGTAAAGCTGTAGACAGTACAGAAATTTCTTCTAATACGTCGTTTATTAAACCTAAATCTTTCAAAAAGTTTTCATTTTTGAAATATGACATTATTCCAATTTCTTTATTTTGACTAAAGTGAATATATAAGGCCTGATATGATTTCCAAATTGCTTTGGCGGTCCTAGCGCTACAGGCTGCCCATCGAGGACCAAATATTCTACCTATTTTGTGTACTTCAGTGTAAAGTTCTTTAGAAACATTATTTAATTCTCGTTGATGTTTATTTAAAGTATGATAATTCAAATAAAGTTTATCGAGAAAATATCTAAAGTTATTTACTTCATTTACTTCTTTGATAACATCATCTAGAGTTAACTGAATACGATGAGCTAAACAGCGACAGATGCTAATACCTGGAAAATGTTCTAAAATTCTAGCAGAAACTCAGCCTTTTTTCCTAACATTACACTAGCACCGTCTGAGCAAAATCCAATAAGATTTTCATGTAAATATTTTTCATTAAAACCATGTTTTTCAAGAACTGATACATATTAAGGTTTTAAAAATTATTTCTGATGTTGTTCCTTCTAATTCGACAAGATCAATAAAAGCTGTTACACTATCATCGGAATCTTGAATTTCAGATTTCAAATAAACTACTAAACGCTTTTGTGTGAAACAGTTGAGGCTTCATCAATAATAATTGAAATTTTACAACCTGTATTTATCAGTTTTCCAAAAATAATTCTTCTTATTTCTGTAGATATAAGCTTTGCGACGAGTGGAACTATAAATTTGGAATGTAATGAAAATCCAAAATCTACATTATTTTTTTCTGTAAGTCAATTAATTTTTTAAAATCACTGAATGGGTAATTGTTTTTAATTATGAAATAGATAGTATTAAAAATGTTTACTGTGCTGTTTAAATACTTTTCATTAGCCACATCGAAAGATTTGGAAATTATATTTGTTTCACCAACTTTTATTATTTCCTCAGCTTTTTTATGTGAAGCTGATTTATTGTGTTCCTTCAATTTTTTTCTCATTGATGATTGTAAATTTTCTTTGTTCGAGCCATGAGCTTTGACAGAACATGATTTCCACTCCACAGAAATGTATAAATGTTTAGCAGTTTCTAAATTTAACGATTCTACTTTCGAACACCACTGACATCCCACATTTTCATCGCTAACAACAATAAGGCACTCGTATTTAGTTTTAAAATAATTTAGTTGTTTATCATTCCAAAAATGTAATAACGCAGCATCACGAGACGTTCCAGCTTTTTCCGATTGGTGTTGAACTTCAGAAGTATCATTTTTTTCTTTTACCTGTTTTGTTTGATTACATACATACATACATAACTGGCCTTTACAACCCTGTGTCAGGATTACGGCCTAGCTTCTCGCAGCACTCATGTTGTGTGTGTCAATTTTTATCCATGAGTACCGGGACCTACAGTTTAATGTCGACTCCGAACGACAGACTTGAGAAGCTTGTTCATGGCAATTAGTTACTCTCAGAGCTTTTGCCAGAAGACTGCTGAGGGGTAGTCGTCGAAAGAAATATTTTTTTCATATTTCTTTTTTTTTTTTTTTTTGAAGATGTCAGAGCCTGGAGTCGAACCCAGGACCCATGTCTTAGTAGGCCAACACACTAACCACTAGACCACGGCGACTTTTTTGATTAGAATTAATAATATTCTTAGCTTGCTGTTCAGGGTTTTTGGTTATTTTTATAGATTTGCTAAAAAAGTCATCCAAATTACCTTGCCTTTTCATTCTTAGGTTGAAACAAAGAAAATATTTAATAATTAATTAATAATTAATTAGAAATTTAAATTAATTTAAAAACTTCATACTTGCACGTTAAAACTGAATTTAATAGAGATTAAAAGTAAGGGATAACCATTCACCATAAAAATATTTATACTACTAAACTTTTTATTTAGAGTAAATATATCAAAATAAAAATGTATTCAAAAAGGGAAATTCCCTTTTTATTAAAAGAAAAATATTTTTTTTACAGAATTTTCCGTTAACCCTTTCAAGCTTAGTGATTACGCGGTGAAACCACCTATTAAAATGCAACTTTAAACATGCTCAGTAGGAATTTTTCAATTCCATAAATTTTGTTCTATAATTCAATGCCATCTCTTGGATTGTAGTAGAAATTAAAAGTACTAAAATTCAAATTAGACAGTTTTAAGTAGATTTTTTTTTACTAAAACTGAAAAAAATTTTAAATCCCAAATTTTTATTTTATTGTAAGATTTTTTGTATTTGATCGATAATGGCAGGTAAATATTTATATTTTTTTAGTAATTTAGAATGTTTTTATCTATACTTTTACTTTTACATACTTTTACTTAAAAACATACTTTTTTTTAATATACAACAACCGGTACGGAAAATTTTAAAAATGTTAACAACCGGTATGAGCGTACCGCCCCGTACCGGCTGAATATCACCACTGTGTATATGTATGTATATACTGTTTGTACTCTAGGATTCAAATTCATCGGTCTCACGGAAAGCTGGCAACAAATGCAGTCTGCCCCATTGCCGCAGATCTAAAAGAAGTTCACCTAACGTAAAGCAATTTCGTTTCCAAATATGGACACACCGTTGTTTAAAAAGTGGGCAGAAAAATACAACTTTGACGTGCAATTTATTGCAAATTCTTCTTTATTGTTTTTGTGTGATAAGCACTTCTCATTAGCAGAGTTGGGTTTATTGCATTAGATTTCATTTTCCACTAAATTTAGTGGTAGTGGTAAAAATAGTGCATTATCGCCTTTTATATTTAGTGAGAGTGGATATTTAATGCATTAAATAAAACGAATTTAGTGGTAGTGGAAATTTAGTGCATTGAATAAAATAAATTTTATGGTAGTGGAAATTTATTGCATTAAAAAAAACAAATTAAGTGGTAGTGGAAATTTATTGCATTAAAAAAAACAAATTTAGTGGTAGTGGAAATTTAGTGCACTAATTTTGAATAATTAATGGTAATGGAATATAACTCCATTGGCACTATAGTGGAATGGAAATTTAGTTCCACTATCGTTTTAATATACCTTCATATATGGATATAAAATTAATATATGCATACATAGCTTAAGTCAATGTCAAAATAAATTGTAGTGAATGTTATTTTCTTAATTTACTAAGTCCGCCTGTATAAAGTAAATAATTGTTGTTATTGTTTTAATAAGAATTTTAGTACTTTCAAATATAATAAATTATTCAATTCACCCTAGGCGCTGACTGTCAATATTGCCAGCCACTAATCATTTAGAATTAGTGCACTAAATTTCCATTACCACTAAAATCGATTAATTTAGAGCACTAAATTTCCACTACCACTAAATTTGTTTTATTCAATGCACTAAATTTCTATTACCACTAAATTTGTTTTTTTTTTAATGCAATAAATTTCCACTACCACTAAATTTGTTTTTTTTAATGCAATAAATTTCCACTACCACTAAATTTGTTTTATTCAATGCACTAAATTTCCACTACCACTAAATTTATTTTATTTAATGCATTAATTTTCCACTACCACTAAAATAGTTTTATTTAGTGGTTAATTTTTTCCATCAGCATTTAGTGGTGGCTGGAATATTGCTGCATTAATACTTAGTCGTTTAGTGGTAGTGGAAGCGATAATGCATTGTAAATTCAATGCAATAAGCCCAACTCTGCTCATTAGAGCTTATTGGGAAGAAATTTTTGAGGTGAGGTGCCGTGCCAAGTTTATACTTAACTGAAAATAACGAGGACATGAGTGTAGAAGGAATCGAAGTCTATTCTGAAACTGATTTGCAACTTTTCAGATCTCCGCCACAATCGCGTAGAGGATCAAAATCGCCTTCACTTTTATGTACAAATTGTGAAAAAAATGTAAAAATGAAGCACTTTACCAAAAAAATACTACAATATAATTAAAAAGCTTAATACAAAAATGCTAACTATTCGTGATTTAGGGTAAAAAAATTAGTCTTAGAAGAAAAGAGTTATGGTTATGGAAAGAAGTTACAATTAAAGAAATCCATTGAAAGCGAAATTGATGAGTTGCATATTAACCTACTTGATAAAACGCTTTGTAAAATGTTCATAAAGCTAAACAGACAATCAAATGCTCGATGGGAAGATCAGGAGAGAAACTTGACTGAAAGTATTTATTATAGATCCCCCTCTACGTATTTATTTTTAAGAAATACTTTAAAACTGAACCTTCCAACCCTTTCTTCCCTAAGCAGATGGAACGATATTAAGAATTTGCAGCCTGGCAATAATTTATGCATATACATATGTATAATGCACTGGAAGCAGCAATTCGTAAAATGCAGCATGCAGAAAAACAATGTATCCTAATTTTAGATGAAGTATCTATCCGGCGTAATTGTACATATAATAACTCTGAAGATGTTATAGAATTATTTAATAGGTAGGATTTTTTAAGATACATACTTAAGCCAAGTTTTATATTTGGGCAGCAAAATTTTTTCCATTAATGAACCTATTCAAACCACCAGGGGTATAAAGTCTCTATCAGAAGAAATGTTTCAAGAAGATGACATGCTTTTTATTTTAACCAGTCACTTTAATCAAGATCCATTAGAGAACTTATTTTCGTACCTTCGCGCAAAAGGTGGACACTGACATACCCCTCCGAAATGTACATGCGAAAAATTACAATGAAGAATCAGATTTTGGAAGTTTCTGTGGACCATCCGATTTGTTTTTTGAAATATGCAAGATACAAAAAAAAGTATTTGAAAAAATATTCACAGAAGACAAAAGCATACGAAATATTAAGAAAACTATTGTCAAACAGTGCATACAATGCACCAAAAATACAACATATTTCTTTTTGTATGAGGAGAATGACGTATGCTATAAACATAGATTAGAGATGCTGAATCTTCTTGTGCTAACATTACTTCGTAAGCATTCTTCATGGCAGACTCAAAACTATAAATCATCGAGTGGTGAGAAAGTCAAAATTTTAACTCATTAAAAATTAATTTAAATAACCTGTCCAAATGTAAAAACATTTTATCTTTATTTCTTTGTTAAAATTTGTATATTATAATAAATACTTGTTAAATATTTTATGTTATGTTAAGAAATCAGCATTTCGGTGCGAGTCGATTAAGTTTTATTTTGTACACCAATAAAACACATATTCTTTACCCTATATAAATATCAACTTTTATAAAATTTATTTTCATGTTTACTACAAATGTTATGTGGTTTAAAAAGTATTAAAAAGAAACAAAACACAAAAAGAACTTATGAGTGGACTACATATATATGTATGCATACAAACATATCGCACACCCAATTCAAAAGTGACACAACTCAAAAATTAAAACTACACGCATTAATACATAAACTCGAAAAATACAAATTTTGAGTTGTGTTACTTACGAACTGGGTGTGCGATATGCATGTGTACATCTGCTTGTTATAGCTTATTCTCTTTTTCGTAAAATTCGTCTCCCTTTTTATCTTTCAGAGAGACTATAAATGATTTTCTCTTTCATATGGGATTTTTGATAAATCCCATGAAGGTTTTTGCTATGGAAAAAATAATGTACTGAGTGCACAATCTTTATATTATATAGTCTTTGCCCCAACTTTTGTTGTTGTTTTCTAATAATAATAGTAATAATAAATGTTATATATCGATGGTTTACTAACGCAACCTCGTAACTCAAAAACTACTACTTTTCAGGAGCGACAAAAAAGTTTTTCTAACAAATATTTGAACATTTTTACAAGATATTTTTTCATAATCGTAGAAAATGTAAAACTTTTGATTTATTTTCAAGACAACTATTCTGTTAAAAATAATTAACTGTAAGATATTGACCCTTTTTTGAGATACGATTTTGCTGCACTGAAAAAATGTTTTAAAATGTAAGATACGAGGTTGCGTTTTTTTTAAATAAAACCACATTTACAAACTTTTTTAATACTTTTGTTTAAATATTTTAAGTTAAATTATATTTGATATTTTTACTATTATAGTAAGTATTAATGTATAGTTTATTTTTTATTATTTATAGCAAAATAGGTAACTTACATACATTTTAATGGAAAATAAAATAATGTTTGTGTATTGTTCTGACATAAGTAGTTCCAGTATGAAATATATGTACTTTTTTTAGTGGTATTTATTGTTTTGGTTACCGTAAATATTTGTACTTTTGATTAGATAATGAAATTTCTTCTATATATAAGACCTTAATTTCGACGTCAATAGGATATTTCATATTTAAACGTTGAAGAAGAATTTTCCACTCACTATCAAAAGATAGTTTAAACATTATATTATCCTTGCAGTATTTCAATCCTCTTTTCTGTAATACAGTAGAAGAATAGTTTTTAAAAAAACTTAAAATCCAAGTTCTTTTTTAACAAAATTACAAGGTGCGTATGATTGGTTTTTTGTACGCCTTTCGATAGCAGAATGGGTACTACGCTTAACTAAATATTTTTAATAGGCATCTACATTGTTTTTTGCAGTAAATTGAAATATAGCATTAGTAATTGTTACGTTAAGGTTCTGAGCACTGCACTGTAAAACACAATCGGCATGGTAAGCTCGACTTCGGTTTTAAGAAAATCAATTAGACAGGAAGCAAAAATGTTTCCATCCATACCGCCTTCACCTTAGTGCCAGATTTAGCATAATACATACCTGTTAACTAGGTTGTATACTTTGAACTGATGACATTTTAATTTGTGCTTTTTGCACTTGCAGGTAAATATGGTATTATCTGCACAGCTTAAACATGTACCTTGAAAGCTTTTATTTTTTCAGCAACATCCTTAATTTTATCATTATTTACTTCATCCCTAGCACGATTTTTTTCTATAACATGACTGTCATTATAGATATGTGGATTTAGATGGTGTATTTTAAATAATTACACTTGATATGTTTACTTACAAATTATATTTTATTAATAAAATATGTTGATTAATTTATATTTTTAGTTTTATTATTTTATATCTTAAAAAATATATTTCATCAATGATTAATTATTTAAAGGCCCAACCTTATTGCATCGATGCCAAATGGAGAAGAAGAAAGTTACTTTTTTGCATTCTAATAAGAAGTTATTTTAAAACATGTGCAAACTGGTTATTGATTACAAGTGAAATTAGGCAATTGATAGTTACAGGGCGTCACAGCTACATACATGTTTTTATTTTTTAAGGGAAACAGATATATCAAAAATCTTTTCGAAATTGAAATATTGCTATATTTGACATATTTTTTGTATAAAAAAATCTATAGCTAGCTCTTTCATTAACTGCAATATAACGTTTGTAATTTTTGAAGAAATCACGGTAAACATCTTGAGCTGATCTATAAACATTTCCTATATATGTATATACATTTTAGTAGTATCTTTACTGCAGTAGTATGACTCTATTTTGGGTAACTTATTAAAAAAGTTTGAAATATTTATCTTCTAAAACCAATTCGACTTTCAAATCATTATAAAATAAATAAATAAAAAAAAATCATAATTTTTATAAATTTAAAAATGTAAATGCTATGGTTAATAAACTGCATAGTATTTGTTTTTTCATTAAAAGACCATAAATCTAAGAGTTAATTATTAATAATTATTTCACATAAAAGCAAGAATAAAATTATTTGTAATATTTCTAGTGAAGACAGTAAAATTATGCGTCGCCTTTTACTTTAAGATACGAGGTTGCGCATGCAAAATTATCATCAGTTGAGATACGAGGTTGAATAATATTGAATAAAAACAAAACTGATAAACATTTTCACTTATAACTTTGCAAAATTGTTGTTTGGTATTAACTGATTACTTTTCCGGTTAAAACACAAAATCGCAAAAAATCGAGTTACGAGGTTGCGTTAGTAAACCATCGATATTTGTTTACTATTCTTGAAACATTCTTTGATTGTACCTCGATTTTTCGAACATAATGTATATATTTATGAAAATAGATGTGTGTACCAGTATATACCTATCATGTATAAGATGCTGCTGATATGTATATAAAGGTCAGGTGTTTGAATTGTTAGAAAGTTTCCCTTAAACCATTTATTTTTAGGATTAGAATCACTTATTGGATCTGTATTATGTAAATTTGTTTATAATTATTATATCTTCAGATCTTGAAACTGGTATTCTTTTTGAGAATTAACATGTATAAACACTAGCGGAACTAAACTAGTTTCGACCACCGCTACGAAGGCCTCATCAGAGTTCTTTGTGTTGTATATATTAATTTTTCTATATCATCCATTTAATTCACAATGTATTGCAATTACATTATGGGAATTATATGTTTTTACTCTTTACTCGAATACTGATTCCAACAACTGACCCAACGTTCTTGCAGGTCTTGCAAAGCCAGCACACCATGTCATAAAATAACAAAATATATGCATATAGAACATACATGAGCATACTGCATTACTTTTTTACTGCAATACGTTAGAAATAACCATTAGACCTAGAAAAATTTTAGTTACATCCTTAATAACTCAACATTTGTAAAATCTTTTTATTGATTTTAAACATTCTTTCGATAGCTTCCTTTGCATAATCCAAAATATACAAAAAATGTTGCATAGTTTGTGGGGTAATAACCAAAAAAAAGAATTTTTTTTTTTTATTTTGGTTATTTTTAACCAAAAAAAATTTTTTTTTAATATAATGGTTATTTTTAACCAAAAATTTTTTTTATTAGTTTGATGGTTATTTGGGACCAAAACAAATTTTAGGTTGATATAATGGTTATTTTCAACCAAAAAAAAATATTTTTCATTTTAATTGATTACGATGACCACAATAAAATATATTTCTTGTTAATGGTTAACTATAACCATTACATAAATTTATAGACATTAATGTTTCGTAGTTTTTTTTTTTTTTTCTTTTTTTTTTGTAAGACCAATACTCAGGGGTAAACCCCTACTCATGCAGTGCATTGTATTGGAATGTGAAGATGGTTGATAGGTTTTTTTTTTTTTTTTTTTTTTTTTCATAGATGTTTGAACATATTGCGCCTTTTATTGTTGATGAAACAAGTTGCTGAAAATTTGTCCACTCAAGAGCCAGTGTTATACCTTCACCCTCGAATGATCAAACAACAATTGCCTCATCTGTCGGTGGATGTTTAATGTGAATGGTGAGCGTCTTCAGTAGGTTAGCTGTTGTCTTCCCAGAAGGTGGCGCTGTACTCCTGATCATTGGTTTCTGGTGGAATGGATTAGGAATGTCAGGGGGCGATTTCTTGCAGATGGTCTTGCTTCTCTTATAACTGTTACCGTCCCTGATTTAAACAAATAGGCTTATTATATTTTTTTAATAAGTCTTAAAATTTTCACCCTTTACTCGTAATGTGAATAAAACTTAAAAGATTTTCTTTTCATATTTATTTAATAATTAATTAATTTAGTTTTTGGAAACGGAAAACGGAAAAATGTATTTAATAAAATCTTAAGAGTAATAACATTGTTTAAATAAATATTAATAGGCATAAATTATTAGTTAATTAAAATCTGCTTTGTTATTATTTATTACTCAATAAACTCTCGAAGCCAATTGCAAGACCCCAGCGGGAAAAGATTGATTACCTTATTTTATAATCAATTAAGGCCCATTATTACAACTTGGCTTTAGTTAAAGATAGGATGTTATCGGAGAGATAAATTGCTTTTGGTTATTACAACTAAACCGAAAAGTGACCGATAAAGGTATTGAAAAGATTGCCTTGCCTTTAACTTTTAACGTGAGGTTTAAACTTTTGAGCTTACCATATTTTGTTCAGGCTGCCATATTTTTTGTTCCTTGAATTATTACCAAAAATATTTTGCTTATTTTGTCAACAAAGAAATAAATTCAATAAAAATGGAAAGTAAAACACATTTCTTTGCTGTTAAGTTTTTTTGGTGCACAATTTATAAATTTTTGTTTGTTTATTTATTCATGTAAACATGCGGGTTGTTGTCACTTGGTGTCTTTTAAACAAATTTAATGCCAAAAGTAATCGGTTCTTGTTCTAATATTGCCGTATTTTAAAAAATAAAACTCATATTTTAAAGGTAAGTTGTAATAATGAAAAGCATTTATAGGTCACTTTATTCCTTCCGTTAACCAAAGTTACCTTTAACTATCGGACACTTTATAGGCAAGTTGTAATAATAGCCCTGAATAATATATTACTTTAGAATATATTACTTTTGGAATCGAGAAGGTAATATCATGTGGCACACAAGTAAATATTGATTACGATGTGTATTCCCACATCTATAGAAGAAAGAAGTTATTGTTTGTTGGTTTTTGTCTTTTTCGTATATTTTGTTGCAAAAAAAAAACGTAATTTGGTTTTTTTCTATTTTACAATACATAGAGTTGTCAACTATTCGACGAAATCTAAAAACCGGTTTTCGAATAGTATAAAAAACAAGCAGATTGTTGTCAAATGTAGTAGTCAAGACAGCCGACAGAAAAAAATTCAAAACGGATTTGAAATTTTTATATTTCATATTTTTTTATTTAAATTCGCTGTTTGAAGCAATTGGTTCTTTTTATTTCTTGTTAATAAAATATAAAGCAGAAAAACAATTACGCTCCTATGAAAAAAAAAAAAAAAACAAACAAGTAGACTTGAAGTCTTTATTTATTTTGTCTTTTTTTGCATACGAGCATTAGAGTGTAGAATATAAAATGTGTATAAAAATTGTTTTATTTTTATTAATTTGTTTAATATACAATATTTACATTTAAATAGTTTTTATTTATATAAATTTTATTCATTAATTTGACTAAATAATTAAATATTTACTGCTGTATTCATAAAAAAATATTAAAGGTTTATAACTGCCTTACTTTAAAAATTTTTATGCAATATATTGTATTTTATAAAAATTAGCCATTTGTAAACCTTTAATATTTTTACGAATATCGAAATTAAAATATTAACTAAATGTTATATAGTTACATTGTACGAACTTGTTCTAGAATCCAGTCCATTTTCTTTTGTGTATTTATATAAATGCCAGGAACTTTGCCACAACCCAAACCATAGGAAACGACACCAAGTAAATAGTAGCGCGTAATGCCTTTGTAGAGCTAAAAAAAAAGAAAAATATTGTACGAGTATGCAATAAGTAAATCAAAAATTATTTCATAATACAATAAAACATATCGTCGTGCGGGAGTTTATGTGTTCTATCCGCCATTTTATATTTCTCGAGCTAATGATGCCACTTTAGGTTTATGACTCCAACATTTTTAAAATCTGCAATCCGTTTTTGGCTATTTTCTCCGAACTGGGCCGTATATCCGAAAACGGATTGCAGACTTGAAAAAATTGGTGTCGAAAACTTAAAGTGGCATTATTAACTCGAGATATATAAAAAATATAAAATGGCGTATAGAGCACATAAACTCCCGCACGACGATATGTTTTTGCGGTATACAAATTAATCACCCCTATCGTCAAAAACATGAGAGAAATTTGTTTCCATTAAATTTTCATTCCACGTGAAGTGAAATTTGGTATCGTGAATTTTATGGAAACTTTGTTCTGTTAGCAATATTTAGTGAATGTAAAATTAGAAAGAAAAGTATATATAAGTACTTACATACGAGTATGTATGTAAATATTAAAAGTTTTTTTTTAAAGATGCTATAAAAATATTATATTTTTTTCGAATTCTAAATTCGAATATTTAATGGATCTATGTATATTATATTTATTGTATGATTTTTAATAGTCTTAAGATCCTAATACTGGTATTCTTATGAGAACTAATATCCGTTAAGGAATATGTACAAACACTAGCAGAACTGAACTAGTTTTTGACACAAAGAACTCTGATGAGACCTGGTTTGAAAACTAGTTCAGTCTGCTAGTGTTTGTACATATGCAATCAATGACTTTTTATACATAAGAGCCCCAGCACTAAGTTCTTCTACAAGCTATAAGATAACTGCAAAATTCATCTTCTATATCTTTGGTAACCTTTACAAAACCACATGCTATAAGTAGGTTCTATTGCATCCTACTGAGTATCTTAAATCGCATATAAGTACATATCGCTCATTTACGAGAAGAGTGGCATAATTAAAAAAAGCGATTTTGAGATAAATATGTTTAAACCTTATAATTCAGGCAAACTTATATGAAAAGTAGAAGACACTTTTGGTCGCCACTCAATAAAAAAAGAGATAAAAATACAATTTTTAGATATGTTTTTATTTACAGTTCGCTTCATATTTCTGCATCATTAACACAAAAAATGTGTTTTTTGAGTTATGCCACTCTTCTCGCAAATGACCGATATGTACGTAACAAACCACAGAAATGTGAAATTGCTGTGTAGCAAAGGCCATTGAGGATAAAACTGTAAAATTTCTTCGTTTATCAAATTTAACAATACCGACAGCAATATGCATTTTTATTTCTGTTTTTTTTTTTAATAAAGCCTCTTTGGGCTATATTTTTATTTCATTTGTAAATGCTTTTTTTTGCCTTCTGTGTGGTTTTTTGAGGTATTAACGTCAGTAATTTAGACTTGCGCAAATTCAAAAGAACAAAATACTTTTGAAAATATAACAACAGTTATATAGAAAATGAATTCTGACTGCCTATGACAAACTCTGTAAATTCTACTCTGAATTTTGTTCAAAAATATAATAAAAAAATTACTTGTATTCTATTGATTTTTAACAGTCTATTGTAGAATGTCGAGTGAGTGCTCTCTTTCGCTTGCTGGGCAAAAAAAAAAAATTCGATTTTGATTTCTCTACATCAGAATTGTGTGCGAACAAAACAAATAAGAAAAAGGAAAGAGAAAAACGTAATGATTTTCATACAAAAACCAATTTCACAATGTCGAATGCATCGAACGCAAATATCAAAAGTGGTCACTTGGCTTTTTGCTTTCGTTTGATGCAAAACACGAAATAGTTGTATGCACATACAATCACACACTGTACAATAGGCTTGTGCAAACAGATTTTAAGCCAACAAAATATGCCGATTCCAGTATAAAAATTTCATATTCATACACATTTTTTTAATACAAAAACATACTCACACACACAAACTATTTTGTTTGTTTGAAGCATAAAGCCTCATTTTTTATATCATTAAGTTGCCCATACACGTTACAGTTACAACATGAAAATGACCAAATCACAAATCAATTTGTTTGGAAGATTGATAAATATGTGCTAAACGTGGGATGACAGCTGGAAAACTATTTGCAACGGTTATGTACAAGTAAGCACTTTTTAACAGAGTTGCATTTGCTCACAAGCAAAATAGTAGCTTATTTTCTCTTTTTAAAGAAATTCAATCAAAATTTTCATCTAGCATCATTTTTTAAGATCAAGCGAAACACATAGAAAAACCCAAAAACCATTCTTTTGTGTGTTTTTCTTTCGCTCAGTGGCTGTTTGTTTCGACATTGTGAAATTAGATTACAAATTACACGAATCACTTTGTAAAGTTATTTTACAAGGATATCTAGTGAAGCCATCACACGGCCTCACTGAGTTAAAAACGTTTAATGCTAATACGTAAACTCCGTTTCTATTGTATATACATATACATACATACATAATTGGCCATTACAACCCTGTTTCAGGGTTACGGCCTAGCTTCTCGCAGCACTCATGTTGTGTGTGTTAATTTTTATCAATGAGTACCGGGACCTACAGTTTAAAGTCGACTCCGAACGACAGATTTGAGAAGCTTTTTCATGGCAATTAATTACTGCTAGAGCATTTGCCAGAAGACTGCTGAGAGGTATTTCTTTTCAAGATTTCTTTTTTCAAGATGTCAGAGCTGATATTTAAACCCGGCGCTATCGTCTTAGTAAGCCAACACACTAACCACTAGACTACGGCGACTACATTGTATAGTAACAAATAAAAAACAAAACTAAATTCGAACTCAGTTTAAGAGTATTTGACTGTTATATTACTTACCTCTGGTATCATTAGAGGACCACCTGAATCACCCTGGCATGTATCCACACCTCCAATTGTATAGCCTGCACACAGAACAGAATCATCAAAGTCTTCATTGGGTATACTGGGCAATTGTGCACGATATATACGACGGCAAACTTCATTATTTTGTATTGGTATCTGAGCCTGTTTTAAGACATGCGATGGGCTGCCACCCTGCATTGTATAACCCCAACCAGCGATATAGGGCATTGAATCAACATAGGATTTGGTTAGTAAATGTTGCGAATTTGGCATACAAATTGGCGCAATTAAATCTGTAATATTTTTAAAATATTATTCTCTATATTAATAAAATCGAAAGTAGTTGTAAACCTGAGAATTCGACATTATTTTCCAGCAATAATACTGCCACATCTGAGCGACGATTTTTTCCATATTGAGGATGGGCTACTTGCTAAATATGTATATTGAAAAAAAAAAAACAAATAAATTAATTAAAAAAATAATAACAATTATTATTTTCTGAATTCCTAATTGGAATCACTTATTGGTATAAAACTATTTATACCTATAATTATTATATTGGTCCTAAAATCCTAAAACTGGTATTCTCTATGAGAATTACATCCGTTAAGGAATATGTATAAACACTAGCGGAACTGAACTAGTTGTCGACCACGCTATGAGTTCTTTGTGTACTGTAAATCTTCATTTTCCTACTAGTATGATATATATTTAATTCACAATCTATTGATGTTAAGTTACTTTTATTTACAACTATGTGCTGAAATTTTTTGTGAATTCAACTTATTATAACAATTACATCAAGCACATTACAATAGAGAAAATCTCTCTTTGTTGTAAATGCGCTTACAAGTGTTGCAAATATAGCAGCCTAGCATATTTACCCACATTTTATTGGTGTTTGATACGTTTGCAAGACCTGCAAGAGTACTTGCAACTAATAGTCATTCCTGCTAATGTAATTATTGTCTTTTTAATTTTTTCATTGTAAATGATATCTTGTTGAATTTATAGAAAGAAGACTAGACTATTTTTAAGTCAAAGAGCTATAAAACTGTTCTGGTTTAAAAAAAAATGTTTCAATTTCGTTATGGATAACAAAAGGTTAAGTTTTTGTTATTTTTATCATTTACCATTTATAATATCTTAAATTATATTTTCATAATTGTTATTTGCACTCACCTTTATAACATTGACATCCAAATGATTCGTCTCTGACTCAATGGATAAATCAAATTCTCCCAGTCTAACGAAAGATCTGAAATATATTTACATATGTATGTATATGAGTATATATATATATATATATATATATATATATATATATATATATATATATATATATATATATTTCTTTAATCACGAAATAATATTGTAAATTATATAATTAAATATAATAATATAATAGCACTAATCACTCTTCAAAGAAAACGCCTTGCAAATATCGATAGCTTAGCGTTATTGTTGCAACCCTATCCATGTCGTCAAATGAAACTTACAAACAGTCCAAATGATGTATGACATGATAACAAATTATAAAATTCAAATCATTTTCTAGTATATAGTTAGTTATAAGAACTTGAAAAAATACAAACTTTCTAGTTCCTTATAGAACTGCAACTTTACTATGTACGGCTTGTATTCAAGTAAAATAAATTTAGAGCTTTTTCCGCTTTTTTGAGTTCGAAATTACGCTTTTCAATGCTATTTGTTTGAAAAAAGTTGGCATCACTAGTGTTGACTTAGTGCATATATAGATCTTTAGTAGTAATCATTTTATATACAAATTTTGTTTTCAAATGTATGAGAACGATCCCAAAATTTGCCAAACTACGGTATAGATGGCGGTAGTAAAATAATGACAAATACTTTGGTGAATAGTAACATATGTTTTACTGTAAAATAGATCTATAGGTCGAAGTATTGTACTTTAGAACCTCGTTTATGAATGAACATACATATGTTTTAAGTTTCAAGGCGTGGCTTTTTATACTATATACTTTTATACATATACATATACTTTTTTTTGACAAAAAAAAAATATTGGCCGATGATTAAAGATTTGCCTACAATGAAATGGAATAGTCTGGTTGATGTTTATTTAAGGATTTCCTTTTACTATTAGCAGGATAAACAGGGAGCCTTTATTAAAAAAAGATAATTTTTTTTTTCAAATTTGCAGCGTTTTATATGTTAAAACGGCCAAATTTGGGACCGTTTTCATATGCCTGATTGCAGTGAACCAGAAATTATTAAAATATTAGTAAAATATTTTACTACGGCCAGTAATTCATAAATAAGTATGAAAAAACGGTTGAATTGAATTGCTTATTCTACGAGGGGTATACAAATTTAACTCTTTCACGATAGAAAAGAAAGAACACATACAACACTTAGACAGGGTGTTGCACATATTTGACTTTGTTTATTGTAACTAAATTCAGTTTCAGTACTGATAAGATATAATGCGAAAGCAGTCCCGAATAGAATTTTCTTCGTGGAATGGCACAACACTTTTTTATTGCTTAGATGTAAACAATTTGTTGCTAATAAATACGAAATCACACTATAAAATCTAATTATTATTTATAAATGTCCAATTATGTAATAATTTCACCTTTCACATTTTTTTTAATACAATTTCAATAGTAGATTTATATGTTTTTGTTTTATTAAGAATGTAATAATATACACTTACAAATCGTGTCGTAAACAGTGCGCTGCTGTAATCACATGTCGTGCTGAGATTAGAGTGCCACCACAACGAAATGGTTTTACACTATATGGATCGTAACCGATCAAAGCCATCCATGGCCAGGCTCCGATCTGACTTTCTTCTCCACCTACAATTTTGTGTAGCGTTACATTGACTTGACCACAACCTTCATCTTCTTGAGGCAGTCGATGTATGGGATTATTGCTGGTTTCACGCCTTGTAGGCTGTTGTTGACCAGCATCGGGACAACAAACAATAGTACGCTCACCACCACATGTTTTATGAGATGATCTTAAGTCCGTCTTAAGCTGTTCATCGTTGGGATTTTCCAAAAGTTGATTGTAAAGCAGTGAACAATTTTCGAGAGCTGTGCAAAGGAATACATAGAAAATAAAAATATTTTTTTTTAATAAATTCAAGCAACAGTTATAAAAACGAATATTATAGAGAAGAATTTATTTTTCCAATTAGATAGGCTAAATTTATTATAAATTTCACCTTGAGAGGAGCCTGTGCGAGGAGGTAAGCATCTGAACCAAGCAATTGGCGTTAATGTTTGGATAGAAACAAAACGAACTATGCAATGCTACATACATATGTATATCGTATATATGTATGTATAAGCAATCTTCATGCGTCATTGTACTTACTTTTTATAACAAAGTCATGCTTAACATTATTTGTATGGCGTGCAATTTCGTTCCCATCAATATTTAGCCCTTGGCCAAGTCTTATTCTCGTTTCTTTGTTTGAGAATCAAGAAAACATTGATGAGTAGTAAGCGGTTTGAATCAGATGAAAAAGTCTAAGACTAACAGCCTGTTTTTAGAACACGAATGGATTTTGACATTCGTCTTTTTATATATGAAACAACAACAAAAACACTCAAATTTGTTTGTGTTTCTCATTATTGCTGTCAAATTCTACTACTTTTCATTACTCGATAGTATTGAGTGCTTCCATTTGGGTACACAATACTACTCAATACTTATAAGGGATTTTATTTTTAAGAGAAAACAATCTCATAAAGTATTGTGTTTTTAAAAATAATCTTGTTTTTACCGTTAAATTTTAAATTTTCCATAAAACTTCGAAGGAAAAATACAACTCTTAGGCCCATTATTACAACTTGCCGTTAGTTAGAGGTAGGATTTTATCAGACAGATAACTTGCTTTTTATTGTTACAAGTAAACTTTAACCTAAAGTGATCGATAAAGTTATTGGGAAGATTGCCTTACCTTTAGGTTAAAGTTAACTTGTAATAACAAAAAGCAAGTTATTTGTCTGATAAAACCCTACCTTTAACTAAGGGCAAGTTGTAATAGTGGGCCTTAAAGTATTGAGTAGTTACTTTTAAGTATTGAGTATCCAAAAATTAGTACAAATACTCGATACTCGGTACCCATTACTCAATACTTTTCCAGCATTATTTCTCATATAAAAAGACGAATGGCAAAAACCATTCGTGTTCTAAAAACAGTCTGTAAGGCTCTAATTGGGGTTACCTACATATATAGTAAAAACTTGTATCAATTTTTATGATTGATTACTGACCGAATTTCAACAAATTTGGCACAATGGTCATAACTTTCCACTCTGACCAATTCTTTTTACAGTATTCGTTCGCTGAGAAAGTAGTTGGCCGGCTATAAGGAATGTCATAAAACAAAATTAAGTAACGGAGTCCGTATCTCAGCTATATGTGGCGTTTTTTTGTGTCGTTGAAACTTACTAACTTTGACCATTCGTACAATATGAAGTCTGGTAAAATCGAAACATACAATAATGGACTCCTGTCTATAAAAGAGTTTTTAATCCTATTAATATTGTCTTCGGCGATAGTTCCTAACGTTATTAATTGTAACATACCCGAATCTATAGACTGAAATCAATCTTTGGTTGTTTTGAGCAATCGTACAGACATGCTATACCTTTTTTTTGTTGGTCTGGCTCCTAAATAACGCAAATTTCAAATACAAGGAGAAAATAAATTTAAAACAAGCAACAAAAGATCTGGAGAAAGTGCATACTCGTACATACATAATTGGCAATTACAATACTGTTTCAGGGTTACGACCTAGCTTCTCGCAGCACCCATGTTGTGTGTCAGTTTTTATCTATGAATACCGAGACCTACAGTTTAATGTCGGCTCTGACCGACAGACTTGAGAAGCTTGTCTCCTCTAAAACACCTTAACAACAGTATTCTAAATATATTTTACATGGTGGTTTACGATATATACCCAGCCAACATATTGGCAAGCGTTTTGTAAATTAAGATTGCAGTAAGCTTGCAAAAATAAGAGTTTTGCGAATGTCGTTGACAATTTGCTTGCTAATGTAAGTGTTTTGTGAATGTTTTTGGTAATTTGCTTGCAAATGCAAGTGTTTTTCGATCGTCGTTGACAATTTGCTAGCAAATGCAAGTGTTTCATAAATTTAATCAAAACGTTTAATTCTCGCTATTAGAAATTGTGCTAATAAGTTGTGTTAATAATTTGCTAATATTGAAGACTTCCTCAATTTTGAGAAAACTATACTGGAAGATATAGATAAATTTTCCTTGCTGATAAGAATTTAAATTTGAAATGTCCGGGGACTGTATACTGATGTCGATTTTATTTCTATTTTTGGAAGGCAGATCTAAAAAGATCGTCAAAATCCAATTCTAGAAAATTGTTACGAAAGCGTGGCAGAAGATCATGACTGACAACATTGCGGAGAGCTTTTCCTGGCGAGGAACTGCAGATAAGAAGTGCATTAGGGCCTTCACTGCCGCCACTGCCATTCTTCGTAAGTGAAATACGTTTAATAGGCTTCTAGTTAGATTTAAATTCTATTGCAGAAACTTTCGCTGAAAATGGAGGCAAGGAAGAGGACTTTGTGTTTGCCTCTAAGTCATATTTACAGTATGCAAAAAATCGTCTTAATATTAAAACAACAAGAAAAGTAAACTAAAATACTAAGTATTAATGATTTTTTAAATGAAATGAAAAAAATTAATATTAAAAATAATTTTTTAAATATAACAATAAAAAAAACCTGAACAAAGTAAATGTTTAAAACGCTTACTAATTTTACTAAGAATATGTATTTTTTAAGCATTTTCAAAAAGCGTTTTTTAAGCATTTAGAAAAAGTGTAATTACGTTACTTAAAAAATATGTTTTGCAATCATCTTTTTAACGCTTATAAAGTTGGGTGCTTTTCGATTATAAATCACTTACTTTGATGTCTTTTGCAAAGGTCACAGCAGCGTTTTATAAGTGTTTTGCTTACATTTGAACGTTGACCAAATGATTATTTTTATATGTAAATGCTGGCTGGGTAGAGATGTGTATGTATGAATGTATTAGTATTATTGCATAATTCTTACAAATATAGTTGGTGTGAATTTATTTTGAGAGCCTTTATCAACATTCGAATAAATTTAAATTAAAGTTTCAACAGTTGTAGAGTTTATATAATATTTACCTTTACAAGAACCAGGTCTAAAATCTGGTGTGAAGCATCTACTCTCAAGAGTGTTAAAATTTTTATTCGACGTTGATTCTTTTGATGATTCCGTTAAAGTTTCTTCAGTTGAAGTTGTTGTTGTTGCAGTAGTGGAGGTGCTTATGGTACTTGTTTGTGTACCAATTTCCTGACGTGAAACCTGAGTACAACATACCTTAACAAAAACAAATAATAAAAAAGCACTTGAGCAAGTATTTACTTAATAAATCACTCAGTTTTTTTTTTCATTTATTTACCACTGGATATTCATCTGGTGTTATACGATTACCACAAATTCTCTGTAAATTCATGGAATATTGTTTGGCTCTTTGTATGGGCAATTTGGTAAATAACGTTAATATTTCAGGGCAAAATTTCAATGAAACACATGTACCCATATCACCCAAAGGGGTTTGACAAAAGTTTTGTTCATAGCCACGTATAAAGCCACGTTGGCTATGGCTTTGACTAACTGAGATTAAAATAAAGAAAAATATTTTTAAAAAACAATTCTTAAAACACATTCTTAATTACTAAATGAACAAGGAAATATTTTAAATATATTTTTTGTTATAATATCGCAAAATTAAAACACTTTGACCGTTTGAACTGATTAGTAGCAACTGATTGAAATAATAAAAAACAAAACTACGCTCTATACAATAATCAATTAAAAATGCAACAGAATAAATCGTGTACGAATATGTTTTGCATCTCTTTGCAAGGTTCTAAAATATTTTTTTATGAATCATTAATTATTTTAAAGCATTATTTTAATAACACAAAAAAAAATAATTAACGAAAAAAAATATGAAATTGCTGTTTGTATTAAAATAAAACGTCATTATTAATAGTTGAAGATTATTACCGGTTGCATTACAAGACAGACATCCCTTACAAAACACGCTATTAAATAAAATATTAAGTAAAATTACATTCTCTATTATAACATTTAAAAAATAAAATTTTTTTTTCCAAAATATTTTGTTATAAAAATTCTTCTGTTGACCAATTCTTTTCCATCAAATACAATAGATTTGTCATTTGGTTTCTTCTCATCTTGTCAAAACATTGATTATTTTTTAAAGAAATAGATTAAAATAACACGAGATCAAAATACATAATTTATAACTTATATATATGTATATGTACGAGTACATATGTAAATGGTTATGCATTTCATGGTTTCAAAATTATGGGACTGGAATTCGACATCTGTCAAACTAAGTTGTTAAATAAATTTTTTTTCTTTTCAGTTGAAAGTCTGACATTAACGAAAATGTATAGCTTAACTATCACACAACGTATAAAAATTATCAAAACTTACTACAAAAATGGTGATTCTGCCACAGCCACATATCGTGCTTTAAGACGAGATTATGGTTTACATAATCGTTCAACTACGCAAGCAATTGGCAAAATTGTGAAGAAATTTGAAGAGACTGGAGCGGTTACAAATAGTGTAAGGCCTGTGCACCATCGTTTGGTTCGTTCCGCTTAAAATATCGCTGCTGTAAGTGAAAGTGTTGCCGAAGACCCGAATGTGTCGTTTCCTCGTCATTCTAAGGAATTAGGACTGTCTTATGGCACATTATTGAAAAATATGTCTTGGAGAATATGTGGTTTCAACAAGGCGTTGCCACATGCCACAAAACTTGAGCGAATATGGCTTTATTGCAAGAGACAATTCCTAGCCGCGTAATTTCTCGTCGTTGCGATATCATCTGGCCACCAAGATCATGCGATTTGACACCATTAGACTTTTTTTATACAGATAAACCTTCAACTCTTGACTACTTAAAAACCAACATTCATCAAGTTATGGCTGAGATACCGCCCAATATGTGTCAAAAAGTGGTCGAAAATTACCTCAAAATAATCAATGCTTTCAACACTTCGCGTGGAGGTCATTTAAATGATGTAGTGTTTCACATATAATGTCAACATTCAAACTTTATAATAAAAATGAAATATTATGAAAAAAGTATTTTATATGTGTTTTATTAACGTTTACTTTTGAAACCGCAAAATGGATAACCCTTTATATGCCCGTTTCTATAACAACATGCGAGGTTTTTATTAACAAATTTTGCTATATTTGCTAAACTCGTTTAGTCTTTGAAAAACATCAAAGCACATGCTTATGCTTGTAAATAAACGTGAAAAATATTAAAATTTTTATATTTTTGCACAATTTCGTGTTTCTTATAGGTACAGTGGAAAAAAATGATTACAAAAAGATAAGAATATCCATTTCTGAAGTATACAAAAGACTAACTTCTTTTTGTTGTTCCATATTTCCTACAGAAATCCATATATAATTAATGTCAGCAAATATAAATATATGTAAGTGCTGATTTTTTATTAAGTACAATGCAAGAATAATGCTAGTCATGCGATTGGCATTGCTAACTGAAGTAGAAAACAGACATTTTCATCGTTTTGTTAAGGGCAATATGCTAAAAGCAATATCTAACTTAAATATTAATTTTGTCAACAATAGAACATACAATATCTGAACTCTTTACTTTGCTGATTTTTTAATTCAGAGATGATGTAAGTATTAGTCAGAGACGATTAATCACTCATGATGAAAATATCAGTTATTGCTGACTAAAAACATTATTAATGATCAATCACAACTGATGTATAATGATGTATTCCTTTGATATTAAGACTCTATTTATTAGTTTTTATACTTTAATACGATATAAAATATATAATTAATAAAATTAAATTAGAAGTTTTACTAATGGATTAATTACTTTAAACTTTCCAGAAATGTTTTGTTCTTGAGCAATTATACGAATTATTTATCAATTGCTTTCATCTTGTTTTTATGAACAATTGACGCAAAATTTTGCATATATGCTTTCGGACTCTATAGGTTTAAATGTGTGGGTACAAAATTATTGTATGTGTTAGCTTCAGTCATGTCCCAGTTAACTCTGCCTTAAACATATCATCGAAGATTCATGCACGACAAAAGACTTTCCTGCTTATTTAAGTTGCAAAAATCTAACACAACTGGCTGAGCGACAATCTCACTGAGCTTGGCATAGACTGAACATTGTATGAACTAAATAAGTGAGCGGATCGTCAATATTCTGTTCATCATTAATAAATTCAAGGAAATACACCACAACATATCGTGCACGAATACTTCCGCGATATTGTCTTACAGATATGCTTGACGGCAATGTCGTACATGACGATTGTTCCAACTGGAGTATATCTTGAAGGGTAGTTACCAATACATCACACTTCCAATATATCATATTTTTTATATAAATAAATTATTTGCTAACTTACTGCTAAGCTTAAACGACCTGCAAGTTAGCAGATTGTTACATACATACATACATAACTGGCCTTTACAACCCTGTGTCAGGCTTAAGGCCTAGCTTCTCGCAGCACTCATGTTGTGTGTGTCAATTTTTATCTATGAGTACCGGGACCTACAGTTTAATGTCGACTCCGAACGACAGACTTGAGAAGCTTGTTCATGGCAATTAGTCACTCTCAGAGCTTTTGCCAGAAGACTTCTGAGAGGTAGTCGCCGAAAGAAATATTTTTTTCATATTTCTTTGTTTTTTTTAAGATGTCAGAGCCTGGAGTCGAACCCAGGGCCCATGTCTTAGTAAGCCAACACACTAACCACTAGACCACGGCGACTACAGATGCAGATTGTTACACTTAGATAAAAATAAAATGCTACACTTTTTTATAGGAAAGAAAATGCTATATTATAAATTTATTTTTGTATTGCTGGATATTTATTTATTATATTTGCTAATTTTGGAAATACAGAGGCAAGACAAAATAAGCAAATATGAAAATGATATAATTTTACAATTATATATATTACCTGTTATTTTAGAACTACCTGTAGCCATTAAATTTTTTTGTTATCACTTTAATTATACTCGTAAAATGTTACTTTTCGTGGGAATTTTACAATATTCCCCAATACTTACTATTCTCTTACAGAGAAAATGTCTCTCTCAATGTTTTAAAGAGAATAGAAAATGTAAAATCCCATAATATTGTATTACACTGTGTAACAAAAATATGTTTTTATTAAAAAAATGCTTGTTTTTTTTAATGTTTTAAAGTTAGCAAAACTATCATCAGATAATAGAGAATTGGTAGAAAAAATCGTAGAGAAAATGCAAAAAATTAAAAAAAAAAAATAGAGAAAGAGAAAGAACAGAAGTATGTATGCATAGTATATAAGTAAGAATAAATTAAAATATAAGTAAAGAAGTCTTGTGCTAAATCACAATGAGAGAAAATAATTAGGAAAAATCTATATCGTATTGTCACTTACGGTGGTTTTATACTATCCCACTGAGTATAACGACACGTCAAAAACTCAAATAAAATGAAAAAGTAGAGAAATATGACAGTCGTATGGCTATCATCATTTTTAGAAATTTTTCTAAACCTTTAGATTTTTCATTTTATCAAAGTTGCTTTTTTACGAAATATAAGAAAAAATCAGGGCTGGAAAACTGGAAATTATTTACCATAATTTTGCTTATTCCTTTTTTATTAAATAACTACAAAAATACAAAATATAGTTAACATTTCAAGTTCTTTCCCTTTAACATAAAATAAATTACAAATATTTGTTGTAAAAATTAATTAAATATGGCTTATATTATGAAATATTAATCGTTGGAAAAAGATAAAAACACAAACAGCCGTTGTTTCCATTTTATTTGAAATGTGATAGTGTAAAATCAAAATGTAATAAAAACATTTTACATTTGATTTTTTGACAATCAGACCAAAAACCATTAGATTTTGTTTCGACAAAATCTAATGAAAATCTTAAGACTTGTAGAATAGTGTAAAAGCACTGTTTGGTCACATATCAATTGTTATCACTGTAGCTAGAAAAATATTAGTCATTTGTGGTCTCTTATTAATTTTATATATTTTTTGTCTCTCTGAGAATATCAAGCAAAACTACAAAACAATAATTTGTATTTAAAATTTGGAAATTTACCGCTTGTATTATTTTAAGTAATACCTTTTATAATAATATTTTTTACAAAAGATTTTACTTTGTATTGTGATCTCAAACTAATAAATCGTATACCGGTGAATTAAATCTTAAACATAAAGGTCTTGTGTGTTTTATATTACTGTACTGAACAATTTTACAAACCCTATTCGAACCATAGGGTAGTCAAATCAGGCTGTCCTTAAACAAGCACCTTTAATTGAAAATCCCATCTCAAGTGACATATGCAATGAGGTCGGCTGTATGCGTGTATGTGTAAAACTACGGCTCTTTTTGGCCTAAGTGACCGGCACTGATCTAATTATAATTAGCTTTGCCAGAAGCTTTGGGATGAAAATCATCATTTGGAGAATCATCAGTTTCCTTTACTTTTTCTTTTATAATGAAGAAAAAGAAGTATTAACAATTAATTTTTAGACCCAGTCTACGACACTTCACCAAGCTTATTATCTTATAATGATTAATTAGAATATTATTTAATATTGTATTGTAATTTAGTAAATAAATAAATAATCCAAAAATATTTCTACTCCTTCAAATATGTGGCATTAAAAATAAAGCTTGATGAACTATACTTTTCTTGATTAATACTACTCGTATTTCAATAATAAGTTTACAACTCTTTGATAATTCTGTTTGTTTTTTACTTTCTAATTTATTTACATTTTCAAAGACTAGTTTTACTTATACAAAAATAAAAAGGGGAAAATTAAATTCTTTACTCATCAGTTTCCTGTTTCTTTAAACCACGTTTCTTGCGTCTTTTACGCCGTTTTTTATTTTCCAAACGAGAGAAAATCATCATATCGGAGCCCATAACAGCTGTGCCAGCTGAACGCAATTGTAGATTTTGTGAATTCATGTTGTGCTCAGAGGTCTCTGTTATCATAGAATTAATTGTTGTCTGACCATTTTGCTGACGAGGATCTATGCAGGGACAATAGCTTATGGGCCTTTCACCACCGGCCAAGCAAACTAATGGATCTGCAGGACATGGTGGCAATGTTGTAGGTGGTGTTGGCTGTATTGAAGGTATCGGTGTAGTTGGTGTAGTTTCTGTAGCCGGTGTTGAAGTTGTTATGGGAAAGTATACTTGTGGATAGAAAGGACACAACCCCTTCAAACTAGCCAAGTATGTAAGAAATGGCCAGAAATAGATTTTTAAACATAAATCATCGAATACCATTCCGATATTTTTTTTCTCTTTCTTCTTTGCCCAAGTGCAGATTTCATTTATAAAATTGAAACACGTTTATTTTTTTGTGTAATTTATTGCCGGCTTAAACGTAAATGTGCATTTTGTTTAACGTTTAAAAATTAACTAGATTTAGTTTTTAAAATATTATGGCCAATATGTTAACACTGTTTGTTATGTGTAGTCAGTCACAAATGTTTAATTTATACCAAAAAACGTAAATGCATAATACTCGTAATTGGTAGCATGAGCATGTTTTGTAGCTAAAAACAAAGAAGAATGAAAATTTAGTCTAAGTCGACTATGAGATACTCTAAAATAGAAAATACATTATAAGATATTTACAAATTTTATGACAATTCAAGAGTATTGCAAATCCTTCTTCAACATATTTTGCATATTCCATATTTAGAGGTTGATGAAAACTCATGGACTTTTCGCTTTATTAAACAACTAGTAAACTGTATAGGGGTTTAACGTGCGTGTCGTCCATAGACATGCCACACGCTGCCCGTTGCCAGATCGGTAGTTGAATACAATGCGTCCAACCACCGCCACCCGATGCCGGTACCCTCTAATCCCAGTAATGTCTAAGACACCCCGCTTAGATGAAAGCCCATAGACACCGAATTAGCAATTTAGTACCAACCACTGCCTGGGTAGTGATATCCTGTTTGTTGAGGGATTTCTATCTAGCACTACCACAACCACTACGATTCCGGTTTGCCTCACTCCACGAATGATAGGGGAGCACAGACATAACCGGGGGTTTTCTGATGCCCGTAGTACCAGATTAGAGTAGGTTTCTCTGGTCAGTCCCTGAGATGGTCAGTAATTAAAAATTACCAACTTCTCTGCCTATAGCGAGTGCCAGGCCATCCTGAGCTAGATGAACTCCATATTCCCCAGAGAAGACAGGCCCCTGGTGTGAAGTAATCACCAGCAACCTTTACTGTATCCCCGGGGGGAAAACAACTAGTAAAGGTAGTTTTCACCCTATTTCATAATCAGCGCTGAAAACGAAATACCATGCACTGGCTTCGAAAAAATGGCCGTTGTTGAAATCGGCGCCGATCAGAACTACGAGCTAAACAATTGGCAGGAGAGCGAAAGCAACTCCAAGTATTTTGTTTTCGGTTTAATCTAAATTAATACATTTAGAGATAATGAAGCCGCTTCGTTGATAATTCTTCTTCTTCCTTAATTAGCAGAATGAACAATTTTGCTTTTGAAATTAAATCTCTTACTTTCAATTGTTTATGAAATTTTAATTTTTTAATCTATAGATGAAAATCTTTAGATTAATTCGGGAATGTAACACAATTTAATTACAATTTCTGTGTTGTTTTGTAATATAAAATTTTACAATTCAGTTTTATTATCCATATTGATGCAATACTCGTATTAGTTCCGACATCTTGCAAAAAATAAATATGAAAACATATTTCTATCGGCGACTACCTCTAAGCAGTCTTCTTAAAAAATTCTTTAAAATTTCACTTGTCATCCCTGTGCTACGCATGCTCATATGTGATTGCTCTTGAAACATTTTCCATTAAGAGCATGAAAGTGTAGTAAATTTATAATAAGCGTTTTAGCGTTTTAGGCCAACCTAAATTAGAGCGTAAAGCGCAAACTATATTTCAAAAATACTCGTGTTAATTTTTTTTTTATTTAAGACCAATACTCAGGCGTAAACCCCTACTACTTAAATGCAATGCATTGTATTGAAATGTTGAATATATACATAGATATAGATAGATAGATGTTAAGCGCCTTATGTCAATGGGACAAATTACTCTCAATTTGTTCACTCAAAAGCCAGTGCTATACCTTCGCCTTTGAATGATCAACAGCAATAGTCTCATCTGGATGTTGAATGTGAGTGGTGAACATCTTTTTTATTTAGGTTAGCTGTCATCTTCCCAGAAGGAGGCGCTGCACTCCTAATCATTCGTTTCTTAGTGGAATAGACTGGAAATGTCAGGGAGCGGTTTCGTGAAGATGCACTTCTTAGAGTTGGGGGGCGGGACTTCCAAAGAGCGTGGTGCTAACGTTTCGCAATTGAAAAATCCAATTTTGACAGCGCGCAAAGAAGTGACGTTAGTTGCAAAACAACTGTTGTTTTTGTTGTTTTCTTTTTTTACATTTTTATCTGTCATTTTGTAGTCGCCGTGGTCTAGTGGTTAGTGTGTTGGCTTACTAAGACATAGGCCCTGGGTTCGACTCCAGGCTCTGACATCTTCAAAAAAAGAAATATGAAAAAAATATTTCTTTCGGCGACTACCTCTCAGCAGTCTTCTGGCAAAAGCTCTGAGAGTAACTAATTGCCATGAACAAGCTTCTCAAGTCTGTCGTTCGGAGTCGACATTAAACTGTAGGTCCCGGTACTCATGGATAAAAATTGATACACACAACATGAGTGCTGCGAGAAGCTAGGCCGTAATCCTGACACAGGTTTGTAAAGGCCAGTTATGTAAGTATGTATGTCATTTTGTTAAGCAATGACATTTTAGCTACTCTCAGACCAATTTTGTGATTTTATTTCTCTTTATTATGGTTATTAAGCGGTTTTTCTCAAACAAAGTAAGTAACCATTACTGCTCTTGACACAACGTTGACGCTTTTATTTAAGTTACTCATTACAGTGTTAATGATAAGCACAAAATTACGTTGCGTTTTACGCTCTAATTTAAGTTGGTCTGTTTGGCTGCAGAAAATCGCTTAACTTATCTCCGTGTCGAAAATAATATCACAACATATATTAATTTTATTATTTTCTTAATAAACATAGGATCCATTCGTAGCCTACGCTTACATGATAGCTTTGTCTCATTAGTAATACGAGAATTCAGTTATCAATTATAGAAGTGCGCTTGGTTTTACTCTTTCATAATTTTACGCTGAATGAATTTAATAATAATAAAAAAATGTAATACAAATTAAATTAATAATTCACGTTTTTTGTTTTGTTTTTGTTTTCAAATAATTAAATTTAATTAAAATAACTCGGCCACTAATTTTTATTTGTTTTCAAATAATTTGTTTTTTTTTTTTATTAAACAATTGTGACGTTTGCAAGAAAAATAATTTCAACAAATGATGTTTTTTTTTTATTTCTATGTTTGATTAACACTTTGAATCGTATTGTTAAACGAGTTCAATTGTTTTATTAACTTTTCAGATTATCATAAAGTTCTTGAACTCGTAAAGTATGAATATGTTGATTTATATTTTTTTGCTTACAATCAAAGTCCCTAGCAAATTAAGAAATAAAATAAAACAAAAATTAATAATATTATTATTATTATGCCAAAAATGTAAGAGATAAGAAGGTTAAAAAAAAAAAGAGTTCTTGATTTAAGCCAAATCTCTTAGGAACACGACATTACTTCAAATAGTCAACGGCTGCTAAACACATTCAAATTGATCGATTTCTTTTCATAGCGTTTACATACAGTGTCGGTCAAAACTAACTCAACGAAACACTGTCATATTATTCCGAATAAAAACAGTAAAATATAATAAATTTAAAACAGTGGTCTTCACCAGTATTACTCAGGTAAATAAATTGTTCGGATATTTTTTTAGTTTTTCTTACTCTCTTCGTGAATATTACAACCAGGGTTGCTTAATTCCACAAAAATTCTGGCAAACAGCTTCTTAAAATATACCAAAACTACCCGTATCGTTAATTCTTATTATATTAGTTTAAAATTAAATGTACACCAATACCCCGATTTGCGTCGCTTCAGTTTGCGTCGCTTCGAAGTTGCGTCTTTTTTTAAGTTTCTGGAATTTCAATGTTGCACGTTTTTGTTTCAGTTTGCGTCGCATGGCTTCGAACTTGCGTCGTAAATGCTTCGATTTGCGTGGTTGATATGAAAATGTTTTTACAAATCTAAAGCAAAAAAAAGGAATTTCCTGTTTAATAGAAAGCAAATTTGCAGGTGTGCGTTGTTTACATATTAAGCGTAGTTATTAGTTTCGAATTATATCAGTGGTCTTCACAATTGTTATATTTTTATTTTTATAAAATCTGTTATTCAAAAAATAATAAGAAAATATATTGATTTCAAACCCCTTTTTCTAAGCTAAAATGTTTAAAACCTGTATTGACTAAACAAAAATCAAATACGTAAACAATTAAAAATTTTGTTTCAGTTTGCGTCGTTTCGGTTTGCGTCTCATTTTTTCAGTCCCAATTAGCGACGCAAACCGGGGTATTGGTGTATTGTACTTTATTAACAGATATCACTTTTAGAATTCCTGGAAACCAGTTTTTGTTTTATTTTCCTATGAAAAACTTAATTAATTATAAAAAATTTGCAATGTTAAAAATCTTTCATAAAAAGAAATCCATACGCTTTGTTTTCATCATGCTAAACGACAACCACAATTATTACAAAAACATGTGTGTGAGACAAAAATTGCGTATGTGTTTATGTTTTTTTAGTTTTCAAGAGAGCTAAATTTGTTTGTCAGACACTGAGAAGTTATGATAATAAGCAACATAAACTTATTAATGTTTATATTTCTTTTAAATACATTTCAATTTGTTTATAGCATTTACAAACAATTTATTTTATGAATAATTTTAATAAATTAGTTTAAATTTTAAAATTAAAGATTTTTAAAACGAAAATTTTCACAAATTTCATTCAAGTTGTTAAAAACAATACAAATGAAGAAACCAATCTCATCTCTCAGTGTATTTTTGTGTGACTCTCTTTGTGAAGACCACTGATTTAAAACATAAATTGTGTTTTTTTCCGCTAAAAATCCGTTGGAAATCAGTTCGAATCCCAGTAAATTTATTAATCATAATTGTTAGTGAATTTTATTCCGTCATAAAATGCCTTAATTGGAAAGAACTGAATTTTATTAAATTAATTTAAATCAATCAAAAAAAAAAAAAAAAAATAAAAAAACAAAAAAGAGAGAAAGCAATGAAAAACTGTTGTTATTCTAATTATAATAAGGTATGTATACGAGTTTTAGAAAATAGTGTGAGTTAAATAGATGCTGATTGTTATGAATACATATGTACACGCAACAAAGAACTCTGATGATACTAGAGTAGCTGAAGTCGCAGATATGTTCGGTTTGGCTGGTATATAATTCTTTTTCCATTGCAAAAGTAATCTCAATTAATATAATTTAGTTCTTATTTACATATAACTAAAACACTTAAATCATAATTTTTTTTTTAATTTGTTATTTTTTTCTTTACTAAGACCAGCGCTCAGGGGATAATCCCCTACTCATGCTATGCATTGTACTGGAATTTGTGAAATTTGATTGTGAATTTGAATTTTTTTTAATTAGGCGCCTTACGAGTGAGACAAATTGCTATCAACTGATCACTCAAAGGCCAGTGTTTATACCTTCCCCCTTGAATGACCCACACCAGATGTTTTTAGTTGCATGTTCTTTAATAGGAAATAAAAAACAAACAAAAAGGGCAGTTTTTATAAATTTGGGGGTTGTATTTAAAAAATTTAAAATATTTTTGTCAAATTAAGGGTGATCAATTAAAGTTTTAGTTCTATTAATTAATTTTATTTGCTTTAAAAATTTATCGTTAATTAATTTTTTAATTGTACCAATTAATTTATTTGGTTAAAAACGAAGTGGATTTTAATTATAAGTTAAATTGGCCCAATTAAATATTTAATTGAAAAATTTTTTTTAAAACTAATTAAAATTTTAATTGACTTCTTTTTTGTCAAAAATTAATAGTGTCGAATTAATTTTTTAATTGATATTATTAATATTGTTTGTAGGGGCAGAACTAGTAAACAGTTTAATTGATAGTACATACATACATACATACATACATACATACATACATACATACATACATACATACATATACATATATAACTGGCCTTTACAACCCTGTGTCAGGATTACGGCCTAGCTTTTCGCAGCACTCATGTTGTGTGTGTCAATTTTTATCCATTAATACCGGGACCTACAGTTTAATGTCGACTCTGAACGACAGATTTGAGAAGCTTGTTCATGGCAATTAGTTACTCTCAGAGCTTTTGCCAGAAGACTGCTGAGAGGTAGTCGCCGAAAGAAATATTTTTTTTTCATACACAGAGGGAAAAAAGGCGTTCTAAAACTGTTAACCTATGGTATCAAATTAAGAACGAACCGTGATCAATATTTCATTAACTTTCGGTATGAAATCAAGCTCAATTCTTTATCAAAATAAGAACAACCGGTTCATAATACCGTAAGTTAATAAATTAAGAACGATCTGTTAATACATTATTAACGTTATGTTATTGAATCAGGAACGATATGGTATCAAATAAGAACCAAAACTGATAAAAGTACTATATGTTATTAAATCAAGAACGATTTGATATCATAGTAAAACCATATGGTATGTATATGGCAACCTTTTGTATTGTTTATTAATTTTTTTATTAAAATTTTTTTTGGAAGTGTCAATAGCAAATGGAAAATAATTTTGTTTATTTACTAGAAATGGATGGGAGGTTTTTTCAAGAACTCTGCTGTAACGCAGGAGCTGAATGTTGATGGTACTTCAAGCTCTCTCATTCTTCAATCAATTGACATGGACAGAATTTCTGATTTATTAAAAAGTAAGTAAAAAAAACAATAAGGAAAGATATAATTAACTGCTTCTTTTTAAAGGTGCGAATATTAAGCTGATTACTTTATTTCAAGAGAAGGAAAAAATAACGCTGAAAAGAAATTATTCTTTAGATATATAAACATATGTTCGAAAAGAAGAAAACTTTTAACTTTTACTCAAGATGACAGTCCTACAACAAGCCACGGATCTAAAATTGAAACAGAAGAATTTATGAATGCATTGCTATTGCCTTAAAAACCTGACTCAATAGAGATATTGCAGACGAGGAACCAAAGACCTAAAAACTAAAAAGTCTTGAATTTCTTTAAGCTTCGTCGAAATTGCCTGATTCTAGAGCATCGGAGTTGGTAATTATTTAATATTACAAATATCTAAATATACGTATGTATATATGTTTTAGATAAATATTGAATTAGACATAATGCACACAAACAAAGGACATTCAAAATGGAATAGCTTTTACAACTACAATATCCATAACGATTCCATAAGCAATTATTTTTAAAAATCACATCTTCGACCAGTGCAGGTAAATTTTAAATGAAATAATTGGAAATTTGTATGCATATACATAAATATGCACTTTATAAACACTTTGATTTTTTATAGATTCACAAGATTTCGTATATACAATATTGCTAAATGCGGTTTTGTATTTCCATCAAGATTTAAAAATTAAGAAGGAAAGCTTAACAAAATGAAAGAAAGCTTTGTTTTACGGTTGAGAGAATATAAATAATCAGGCAAATTAGTGCAGTCATCAACAAATATTATTTCTGTGACATTATATCTTTAAATACAATAAATATTAAGAGCTGGCAACTGTTTACTAGCTTCTATTGTAATTGAAGTTTTTAAAATTTAACACTTTTTAAGGATAAATACTGAAGTATATATAAATTTGTTTAATAAATCATCAATTTAAAAGTAATTATGATTATGAATTATGCATGTTCATGTAAAATATAAATTATAATTTTATAAATAAACAGTACATATAAATTTGTTTGCGCAATCACATACTTAATGGGTTATTTACTTGTAGAAAAAATAAGAACAACGGAAAACGTAATAAGAACTCTACGTTATCAAAATAAGAACGATTGGTAACAAAAAAAAAAGACGGTAACGGTATCAAAGTGAGAACCGTGCGTTATAAAATAAGAAAAATTGGTAACAAAAAGTTAACAGTCGGTTATCAAAACAATAACGGTTGGTAATAAAGTGTTACCGACTTGTTATTGAAATATTGATACCAACCGTTGTCAAAGTAAGCAGAAGCGGACTTAACTCAATTTCAATACCAAATGGTATCAATTTCGGTATTTTTGTACCGCTTTTTTTCCTGAGTGTATTTCTTTTTTTTTAAGATGTCAGAGCTGGTTGATAGTACAAATTTGTTAATTGAAATCGATTTTATATTGTTTCTGTGTATAATGAATTACCAAAATATGTACTTGAAAATGTGAATCATTTTAGCAAGAAAAAATGGTAAAAAAATTTTTATTAAACTTTCAATGAAACTTAGTCTGTTACAATGGCTTAGCGATATTTAAGATTTAAAGGATAAAATATATTATATTTATTAAATAAAATATTTAAAAATACATAACAAACTAAATTTTTCAACTATTGTGCCTTTTTTCGCTCATACGTTTTATATTTAAATTGTCCGTTAAACCAAAAAGCAAAAACATATTTTGCAATAAAATCATTTGTAACATTTCATTGCAAACAAATCTATACTTTTTCGATTTTTAGAGAACTAAAGTATTATTTGAATTCCGTTTCTGAACAGAATTAAACTCTGTGTCATGGTAGTTTGCTTTATTTTACTGCATTATCCAATAAAGTAGTTTAATTTTGTAGTTTTAAATATTAAACATTTTATCATCATAACACTTTTTTTATTTTGTATACAATAATAAGTAGTGTCGTTATAACTTACACCCCAGACATAAACCATAATGTCCTTTAAGACGTGAGGTTTTACGTTATATGTTAACCGTTCAGACAGAATTTATTCACATACATATATATATATATGCATACTCTCAGTCTATGTTCAGAACAGAAAATGAAAAACATTCTGTGCAATAGTATATGTAAAAGCCTGTTGCATGGCATGTATACAAAAAGGGATGCTGGATGAATATACCAAGCAAAGGAAAAAAATCTCTTGATAAAATTTTAGAAACGCGTATCAACTCTTCGTGTAAGGACAAGTCTAACGGTAAAAATATTGTTCCTGTAAGGATTATTTTTGTTTATGTTTTTTTTTTTCTGCTAAATATGTATTATTGTGTACATGTTGGCTTTATTTTATTCTTAAAGCTAATGATGTATATGAGTGTGTTAGTGCAAGTAATTGGTGCTCCTGGAACCCACAAACACAGTTTCAGGATAATAAAACAATAGTAAAAACAAAACATGTGTATGTGCGTATATATGTATCCATACGTATGTATGTGTCTGTGTATATAAAAGTATGTTGATTGTAAGTCGTAGCAAAATATCAAATTTAAGTGGCTGCTTATACATAAAATTATTAAAAAGATTGCTAAAAATACGAGTAATAGAAAATAGAAATGAAAAAACAATATATAATAAATAAAAATGATGTGTGTGTGTATATGTTTAAATGAATTAAAATAATAAATGTATGTATACCCTTCGAAGGTGTCTCGGGATACAACTTTTTATATATTAACCATGAGTATCATATGGATCTTTATGGAATTAAATTTTATTGCTTTTTAATAATGGAAAAGACAACAACAATATACAATATATAAATTTATTTTCAGTAAACAAAACATCGTTTTTTTATCATTTTATCTCTATAAATATATACATATGTATGTACATATACATATGCATATATACAAATTTGCATGTATTTATCTGTAAGCATATAAAAGACTTATTGTACTCGTATGTACATATATTTACAATTATATACGTATGATGTACGTATTCATTAATTTGTTTTTGTTACTTTAAATGAACAAGTATATCACCATGTAGCCAGTGTTGAGTACGTGTTTATGTCTAATAACAAAGGGCATTATTTGAAGAGCAGAAGAAACAGACGTTAAGAAACGTCTTTAACAAAAATTAAATCGTTTTCATAAAAAAAATTGTATAAAAATCTCGATTAAAAAAATTTGCAAAAGCATCAAACTCATCAAATATAAATGAATTAAAAAAAAAATCAGATTTAAATTTATCTGATTACAATCGCTTGTTTACTCATATCTCTTCAAAATTGTATGACTTTCGCTTATAAATACTTACAAGGAGAGCTTAAAATTTCCGTGGCATTTTGTAAATTTCACGCAGGTAACATCTTTAGTTTAAAAAACAAAATAAAATTAGAAGAAGACTTAGCAAAAAACCCAAAAAAATTGTTCACAAATACTATAAAAATTCTACATCAGCAATTTCAATGGTTAAAAAGCTGTTCACAGGGTCCTTTTTTTAACATGAATAAGTAGGTATGGGACTCTGGGAATCTTGGGGATTCCTAGACGGTCCTTGTCCAAACTTATAGCAGTTTATCGGTAGACACGCAGAGAAGCTGGGCCTTCCCTTTAATCCGCACTGCAGAATTTGCGTAAATTCTTCTGAGAGGGCGAAGTGGAACATTTTCTTTGTGACTGCCCAGGTCTGGCAGTCAGACGTTTAAAGTTTTTTGGGGTGCCCTTTTTTGACGGCTTGGCGCAATGTGCGAACCCGGACCCCCTTGCTTTAATTCACTTTAAAGACAGCTCTGGTTGGCTGTAATTATTTTATCTTCTTTTTTTACTTTTAGGTAACTCCAGATTGGTTCTGCAGTGGTATCAAAACGGCACCATGTGCTAATTGAAGTTGATCAGGGTTTGGGATTAATTGGCCGTTTGACCTACCTACTTACCTAAGTTGGTATGACATCGAATATTCAGCCCACAATTAACTCAATTGAATAACTCAAAATAATATGTTTCCTTAGCTAAACGGAGTCGCCGTAGTCTAGTGGTTAGTGTGTTGGCTTATTATACAAGACCTCTGGGTTCAAACTCCGGCTCTGACGTCTTGAAAAAAAAAAGGAATATGATGAAAAAAATATTTCTTTTGGTGACTACGTCTTAACAGTCGTCTGGGAAAAGCTCTGAGAGTAACTGATTGCCATGAACAACCTTCTCAAGTCTGTTGTTCGGAGTCGATGATAAACTGTAGGTCCCGGTACTCATGGATAAAAATTAACACACACAACATGCGTGCTGCGAGAAGATAGGTCGTAACACTGAATTAGAAAAAATGGGTTTGTCGGCCATAAATCTCATGATTACAGTCTTTTTGGAGGACCATTACTTGAATTATCAGCCATGTCACATATTCTGTTCGGAATAGATTTGATTCCGTATTTGAATTCTGTTTAAATTTTTCTTTTGCTTAGAATTCCGAACGTTTTCATCATACCAAAAAATGTAGCCACACATTCCAGAGCGCAAATTACGGCATTCGATATCGAACGAAATTTATATGAAAACTAGTTAACTCGGCAAACGTTGTTTTGCCATATAAATTTGCTCTAGGAAACATTTTTTTAGTTCAAATATATTTAATACTCTTCACCGAACTGAAAAACTTAACATTGATATGAGCAATCAATGCCTGCGTTACTAATAATTTTAATAAATGATTATCCGCCATTTTGGGTACTTCAGTTTGATAGTTGGGGATAGGGAGAATTATCTCCTCTATCGCCCCCTGAGTACTTCTTAAAAAAAAAACTCTAAACTCTAGGGTACCTAGATATACATATCTAGTTTAAAATTTCATCAACGTCGGTACGTTATTAAGGTGAGGCTTAAATTCTCCCTTGGGGCGGGTCACCTTAACATTTAGAGGTATGACAAATAGATGTTGACCGATTCTCAGATATGCACACAAAATTTACTGAAAATCGGTCGAGCCGTTACGGAGGAGTTTGGCAACAAACACCGCGACACGAGAATTTTATATATTAGAGATTGTTTTTAAATTGTATGAAATTTCGCTCGATATCGAATGCCGTAATTTGCCCCAGTTTTGCTATTAAGTTTTTCACACATACTACTTGTTGAAATTCGTTGAAATTGGTAGCTGTGACGTAGGCTGCACCACACAACTTGAAATCAACTTAAAATCAATTTTATGCATAAAATATTAAGAAAAAAATTAAATTTGGGAAATTAATAATGTTTTTCACAACAAGAACAGAGTACTACTTTAGCATCATTATTTCACAACTATTTCATACGAAATATTTTCAAACATAATTTGACAGTTTTTGAACACCATACCAGGCTTAACGGAAAGAGAATGTTCTTTCTTATTCTTATAATTTTTTTTTGTTTTATTTGGCTTTTTCTAACAAACTTTTACATCAAACGACATTTTTGCATAAAATGTTTCCATAAAATAGTCCTCACGATTGTTTCGCCAAATATTTGCCTACTCTGACAGTGGCTATCCATTGTATTGTGTTAGGAACTTTTTATTTCTTTTTTCATAAACTTTTTTAACACAAAAATTTTTTTAGATATGTATGCATGTGTGTGTGAAAAAAGAAACCCTTTTTTTAATTTTCTCATTAATAATATTTTCGGATAAAGTTTGGTTTTGTCAGCATTTTCCCAAAACAAAATCTATACTATTGATAGCGGAGCGGTTTTAATTTATTTATTTATTTTTTTTTTTGTTCTCTTTGTGAGAGATGTTTTTATAGACTTCTTAAAGTTTGAAATTTTTTTTTTTTGTTAAGATATTATGGCCGGATAAAGTTACAGTTATTTAACAAGTTAAACTGTTGATTGACTGTCAATAGCAAAGAGTTAGTGAGTGTGGGTGCAAATATTGTTGGCTTTTTAAAACTAAAATTAGTAAGAAAATCTCAAACGTTTGAAGTTTGTTTATTTAATAGATAACACCCTATAATATAATATAGTTTTCACTCAATTTAGTGGCTATTATCTAGGCACTTAGTGTCGCTGACTAAAGTTATAAGATCCTACAAAATGTCATTCAATGTGGGCCTGCCTGTCCATCAACTTTTATGTATAATCATCGAAAATAAAATAATAACTCTATTGACCCCTTTCTACAAATAATAATAAATCTCTTTTTTCGAGCTTAAGGTCCTTATATATTAATATTAAAGTTTTATTTATTTTCAATATTTCGCTGCCCTTCGTGTAGCGTAGCCAGGAATTATTCCTGAAAATTCGAAAATAATTTTAAAATTAAAAATTTCGTAAAATTTTCTTAATTTAGAAGCCATTATGAACTCTTAAAGGGGGTTTAGACGGTAATACAAGTCGTACGATATGTCAAATTTTTGTGTAGAAGAGAATGAATAGTATCGTATAAACTTGATATGTAATGAGAGCGTATGACATTGAGAGAAAATACAGATAAAAATTTGACAATCGTACGGTTCTCTTTGTTTTTTTGAAATTTTTTAAAAAACCATCACATTTCATTAGATCAGGGATGCATTTTTATATTTTTAATTCCCTGCAGGCAATTCAGTTAACTTTCAATTAATTTAAAACTAACTATTTCTCAAGTAGTGCTGGTTGACACTTGGATTACTTTTATATGAAAACAAGTATTTTAACATTGCGATGTCCTAGGAAGTAGTCAATTGTCCGATTCTACATTACCTTCAATTAACTTTAAAGTTAGGTACCTAGCCGTTTAACTTAAAGTTAACTTTTTGTAGCTAGCTATAAACACTTTTATTTTGGCAAGTTCTTGATTACAATGTAGTTAGCTTATAGTCAGCTCATAAAAGTGAATTATAAGTTAGCTTTATTTGTAGTCGACTACCAATTTGCTGGCAGGGCGCGTAAGCGTAAAAAATATCTGCCGTATGATTTTTACTCTCATTTTAAAAATACGGATGGAATTTCATTTTCCACCCCCCCTTTCACTCACAGCAATGTTAAAAACTTATAACGTTCATCCAGTTTCTTAGATAAACATTATTCTTTAAGTGGTTTTAGAATCATCGGGCATTATCCAATATATATAGTCGCCTTAGTCTAGTGGTTAGTATGTTGTCTTACTAAGACGGGTTCAAACCTCAGCTCTGTGACTACCTCCTAGCAGTCTTTTGGCAAAAGCTCTGAGATTAATTGATTGTCATTAAAAAGCTTCTCAAGTCTGTTGTTCGGAGTCGACTTTAAACTGCAGGTCATGGATAAAAAGTAACACACGCAACATGAGTGCCGTGAGAAGCTAGGCCTTAAATCTGAAACAGGGTGGTAATGGCCAATTATGTATGTATAGTAATTAAATACAGCTATTTGAATAAATTGATTTATTATAATATTACAAACTGATTTCTTCACTTTCTATTAACTTACCACTCCCCTTTTTATTATATTCATTCATAGTGATCGATCAAACGGTTCAGGACACAGTCATCCTTATCGTATTTGGTGTTATCGTTGTCGTATTTCGACATTTTTGTCCTAGATTAAAGAAATCAAGAACAATTTTTCATTTTACTTTTACAAAAATGTCGAAATACGACAATAATACGCCAAACATGATAAGGGTGAGTGTATACAATGACGAAACTCCAACACAAATAACAAGAACAACGCAACAATTTTACTACGATTTAAAATTAAATAGATGGTAACCATTAGCAAAACTGCATATATGTATATTGGTTGGTTTTAAGCGGTAGTTAATTTAATAGCAGCTGATTTTTACTTCTGGAGCTGCCAATTTTTTCATCACTGTATATATAGCATTTTCAGTTTAAATTAAACCTTTTTCAAAATGAACGAAACCTTTTTCAAATTAAACGAGACCTTTTTCAAATTCAACGAAACTCTTTTCAAAATAAATGAAACTTTATTCAAAATAAATGAAACTTTATTCAAATTCATTTAAACATTTTTCAAATTAAATTAAACCAGTTATAGAATTTAATAGAAAACAAAAGAAAAAAAAATAAAATATATTAAACATATTCATTTTTATATAATACTTGTTAAAATTAATGAATTGTTTCAAAAAGGTTGCGTTCATTTTGAAAAAGGTTTCATTTATTTTGAAAAACGTTTAATTTAAACTGAAAATGCTATATATATATATAGTTATATAGGATGTGTAAGATTATTTTATGAAAAAATACATAAATGTTGATATAAAATTTCATTGTTACAGCTTAATTTACTTCCTAGCGTAGTTTATAATTATTGTTACGGAGTTATTTAGCTTTCATTAACTTTCTACGCTCCTTTCCATTACATCCACTTTAAGAATACTCATCCATAGAGATCGGTCAAACGATAGAGAACTCCATTAACTTAAGACAACAAGAAAAATAAACTTCAAACAGTTGGGTTCAAAAGGTTAAATGATAATACCAATAATTTTATTTGCTTTTATTTAATTTCTATATCAGTAGCCTTTAAAAAAACATTTTTTAATAGTATATATAAATTTTCATTTTAAAATTTAAATATAATACCATATCGTCGACGGGAGTTTATATGCTCTATCCGCCATTTTATATATCGTCAATGGAATTAAAGAACGCTGTAACTGACAAAAAAACGAAAATATGTTTTTGCATCATTTTTATCAGAAAAAAATACGTGTCGATTAGTCCAGGTACCAGATTTCTACGATGAAAATAAATTCACTTACGCCGTCTGCGAAATAAGAAATACCAGTGTATTTGTTCTACTTTTATACAGGTTTTTTGGCTCTGGTTAACATTTAAGGTTTTGTAAGTTACAGCGTTCTTTTATTCCATCGACGATATCTGGAGCTAATGATGCCACTTTAGGTTTTTGACACCAAAATTTTAAAAATCTGTAATCCGTTTTCGGCTATTTATTTCCGAAACTGGACGAGATATCCGAAAACGGATTGCAGACTTGGAAAATTTGGGGTCGAAAACCTAAAGTGGAATCATTAACTCGAGATATATAAAAAATATGAAATGGCGGATAGAGAACATAAACTCTCCCACTACGATATGTACATACATACATATTATTGTACTTATGTATATAGTACATACAGTGAAAATATAAAAGCAAATATTTTTGTGAGTGTCACTTAAACATAAAAATCCCCACACAAGGATTCATTCATGCATGCATGATGCAACAACACAAGGCAAATAGTAAAATAAAAATAAAAGTATTGTAATACAAATATTTTATGAACGGAAAATGTTATTTAAAGATAAAAGGTAAAAAAATCGTTTCTATAATATTTAATCTACAACTACAAAGGGGAAAACATCATGGGCCTATATGTACAAGATTTGGTTGCGCAATTTTCTGTATCTACATATATAACAAAAAAAGAATTTAGTTTTTGTACAGGATTTACCATTTAATTCCTCTTTACAATATTTTTATTGTTGATATTTTTATAGTGCTTTGTTAGCAAAGTGGTTTTCGCCTTGCTCTTATTTTTTTTTAGTTTTCTATTTGACTCGACTTGTTTTATTTTTTGATACACTGTTGCTTTGCTTTTTATATTGTACAGGTCCAGACAAGTTTTAACAGTTTCTTTTACTTCCTCAGCTTCAATTAAAACCCATTGAATAACAACAGGTGGATGTGCCAACTTTTTATTTATAATTCTACACATGAGTGAGTTTGTTGTGCGATGCCATTCTTACTCTTTGCTGTTTTTTACACTCTACGAGTAGTTTGCATACCATTTGCATTTTAGAAGTAAAAAAAAAATATTTATTTTTGTTTCTCTTATTCATGGAAAAATGCATGTTTATGTGTATCTGCGTGTATGTGTAACTTTGTTTTAGGGGTATATACAGTGAAAGCTCCTGTGGGCGGATACCGACCTCTACAGCAGATTTGTCCGTTATGGAGAGGTGTCCGATATAGTTGATTAAAAATGGTCGACATTCACTGCTATTAAATATTCTATTATGCATTAATATGTAAGTAAAACAAATTTGAACGCATTGCATCTTTAGTATATTGACCCATATTACTCAGGTAACGAAATTGTTCGGATTTGTTTTTTTTATGACCAATACTCAGGGGTAAACCCCTACTCATGCAGTACATTGTATTGGAATTTGAAGATAGATAGAATTTTTTTTTTTTTTTTAATAAATTTTATATATGTAGATATGTATGTATACGCGCCTTTTTGTTGATGAGACAAGCTTCTGTCAGTTTGACCAGTCAAATGGCCAGTGTTACACCTTGACCCTTTGAATGATCAACAGCAATTGCCTCATCTGTCGGTGGTTGTTAAATGTGAGTGGTAAGCATCTTCGGTAGGTTAGGTGTAATGGTCCCAGAAGATGGCGCTGTACTCCTGTTCGTTCGTTTCTGGTGGAATAAACTGGAAATGTCAGGGAGCGGTTTCTTCAAAATGGACTTCTCGGAGGGGGAGGGGGGACTTTTTTTATTTTTTTTATTTCTTACACTCTTCGTGAATATAACAACCAGGGTTGCTCAATTGAACAAGAATCCTGCCAAACAGCTTCTTGAAATGTACTAAAACTACCTGTATCGTTAATTCTTATTTTATTAGTGTTATATTTAATGTAATAACAGATATCACTTTTAGAATTCCTGGAAACCAGTTTTTGTTTTATTTTCCTATGAAAAACTTAATTAATTATAAAAAAATTTGCAATACGCTTTGTTTTCATCATGGTAAACGACAAACCCAATTATAACAAAAATATGTGTGTGAGACAAAAATTGCGTATGTGTTTATGTTTTATTAGTTCTCAAGAGAACTAAATTTGTTTGTCAGACACTGAGAAGATGTGATAATAAGCAAAATAAGCTTATTAATGCTCATATTTCTTATAACTACACTTCAGTTTGTTTATAGCATTTAAAAACATACAACTTTTTTTTAAGGATTCCTGTGCCTCTTTTCTGTAACTCTCACTTTGAGAAACTTTTCACATGAAGCGAGAAAATTGAAACAAAATCAATGTAAAATAAAACAAACCAACGTCAAAATCGTTTCTCCAGAAATGGACTTTTTGTTTTGTTAAATTTTTTTTTCTTTTTTTCCAACAATAAAATCTAAAATTTTTTCGAGTATATAAGTACTTACATTACGAAGTGCTATTGGGCTATTTCTGCAAAACTTATTTAAAGTCAGTCAGAATAATTCAAAGCTGCTCTAGGACTCTAAATTGTAAATTTTAAATGGAACTATATGAACTACAATATATCTTCAAAAAACATACCAATACAATGCACAGCACGAGTAGAGGTGTAAACCCCTCAGTATTGGTCTTACCAAAAAACAAAAATACCACCAAATACAAACTGGTAGTGGGTTGTAACACAATTATGAGTATTAGTTTCCCCCTAAACTTAAAAAAAATTAACCAAACAATTAATTAATAAAATAAAACTTCTCAAATTGATTTGAATATTTCTTTTCTTCATATAAGATCCTTTAATTTCTTATATCTACTCTATTAAAATTGCAGAATTTTTTGCATAATATTGTAAGCATTTATGTAAAAAATTGAAATCGATTTCATATATTTGCATTTTATCTGAAAACAATACTCTACTCATTTCATTAAATTCATTTCATTAATTTTTTTTCTTTCAAATTCCAATAATTTTCAATTTCCAAGTCAAGGTACGAGTAGATATTTAAAAATCCCAGTAAACAATTGTTAAAAAGCTTTTACACAAATAAAAATTTAAAAACAAATTTTATTTGTTTACACTTCCACTTAAAGGCAACAATCTTTTTTACCTTTTGCTTAAGCTTTAGACAATAAAAGTAATGCAAATTAAGTTTTCATTCTATATACCCAACCCTTCCCTTCATTCTTATTGAACTGAATTTTTATTTTTATATGAAAATCAATTTCACTTATCGATGATATTCGATAGGGAAGGGGATGTTAGCAATAACGAATATTTATTAAGTAAAAGTCAGGAAGTACTCAACATCAATAAGAAAAAAATAAAAGAAATGAAAATGCATATCATCTTGAAAACAAAAATTGTTTAAAAACTGAAGAGAAACTATAGAGGTTATCAATAAAAAAAAATTTTATAACAGATACTAAGTGATAACATTAAAAGTTTTTACATTAAAAGCACACATATAACTGATCTTTTATTTAATTGAGCATAAAAATTACTTGTTTTTAAGTTTGGCATTAATATGAAAAGTTTATTTTTAAAACGAAATTCCACTTATAGTTTCGAAAACACCAATATCAGTGTAAAATGACATCGTCATCAATAAAATGTAAAAAATTGTAAATAAAAGGTGGCACAAAATTAATGCATGATTTGAATTATACAATATAAAGCAATCATTTAATCATAATGTATAAGTATATATGATAGGGTTATATATTTTGATAGCTACCATCTACAGTTTGACAACTTCAACCAACAACGAATGCCTAGTCAGCTGATTGGCTAACCGCACCTTAAATTGAATAAACACGGAGCTTTGATTGACATTGTAGTTTCTGTTTTCTTTTTTTTTCATAATAAATTAAAATGTTAATTTCGAATTTCTTGTGGCTTAAAAGTTAAATAATTGAAAGCCTCATTAGTCTTTACTTTATGTTTCTCTTCTGTTAAGTTGGTTAGTTGTTCTGTGACAGCTGTATCAGCTGTTTTTAGTGAATGAAGCAAAAAAAAAAAAAATATAAAATTGTGCCACAAGTTTGAAAAATAAACAAAAGTGATAAAAATTGAGCATCATCGTATTCTCAAGTTTTTTGAGTTTGCGCAAATTATAAGTGTATGCATAAGAAAAGAAGGTAAAAAATGGTACAATAGATTGGTTGTCTTCTGAGTACCATTAAGAAATTTAAAAAAAATTAAGGAGGCGCATGGAGAATATTTGTTTCTTCCTACCAGAAGGTGGAAGGATATTTTTTAAATTCTGTTAACGTTTGTCCAGAAGAAGGCCGGGACAAAGTATATTGCCCGAGGAGAGGCTATCAATAACACTTTCGTAAATTAACATTTAATTGAAAAATAAAACTGATGTAAGATTCTTTGCTGTCACTTAGAAATACTTGAATTTTGTTTTTAAAGGCCGATTCACATAGAATCTGTCATACTTTGTACTCGTACGTTGCCTTCTTCAACTGACAGCAACGTATTAACGTATGTGGTAATTGCAATAACTACTTTGATGGATACTAAATCAAAAATAAAAACTTAACTGTTTTTTAACGCATATTTTTTGTAAGATATTTATAAAAGTAAATTTATAATTACCACCACTTATTCTTCCTCAGTTTATTCCGGTTTTCCGGTTTACTTTTGTCGAAAAAACTATTATATTTACATATTTTCCATATTTCTTTTTTTTAATTTTTATTTCTGATTCAAAATACAATACTTGACGTACGTTAAAAGTTGCCCAACTTTTATACGTTGTGTTAACAGAGAAGTACCGAATGAAACAAGGCTTATAAGAAAACATGTATTTTAACTTACTTGTCAGTTGAAACAGGCAAAGTACAACGCATGACGGATTCTACATATTCAAATGGAACGCTACAAAAGTAGAGCGACAGGGACAGCATACGACCCCATATTTCTTGCCGCTCTTTTGGCATTTCTCTTCAGTAAGGTTTGCCATTACATGATGGAAACATATACGAGGCAACAACGAGTCGAAATTATTAAAATTTACTGTCGAAATTCGGAGTCAGTGTCGTCAGTGTCAAGAGTCGTCATAATCGTCCTAACAGATCAACAATTGAGCGTCTAGTGGAAAAATTTAAATCCATAGGCACAGTAAAAATTTTCCCTTGTTAGTGAGACAAAGAAGTGCCCGTAGTGTCGAGAATATTGCTGCCGCTAAGGCTTCAGTTGAATAAAGTCCAAATGTGTCTCTCACACGTCGTTCTCACGCATTGGAAATCTCAGTGACGCCGTTGTATCGAATTTTGGGAAAAGATCTTGGCCTACTTTCTTACAAGATCAAATTGGCGCAAGAACTGAAGCCGCTTGACCACTAGAAGCGTCCTATGTTTATATGTGAAAATTATTCGGATTATCATCGAAAAATCATCTTCAGCGGTGAGGCTCATTTCTGGCTGAATGGCTTCGTGAATAAACAAAATATGCGTTATTGGTCAAGCAGCAATCCACACGTACTCCATGAGTCATCATTGCATCCCGAAAAAATTACGGTTTGGTGCGCTTAATGGGCCGGCGGCGTTATTGGGCCGTACTTCTTCCGTGATGATCAAGACCGGCACGTTACTGTGAATGGGAATCGCTACCGTTCAATGATAACCGAATATTTTTGGCCCCAATTAGATGATATGGACTTGGAGGACATGTGGTTCCAACAGGACGGCGCCAGAAGCCACACAGCGAATTTCACAATCAATTTATTGGAAACCAAGTTTGGAGAACGTGTTATCTCACGAAATGCTCCAGTCGATTGGCCGCCACGGTCGTGCTATTTGACGCCATTAGACTATTTCCTGTTGGGCTACGTCAAGTCTTTGGTCTATGCCAACATGCCAGCGACGATTGATGAACTTCGTACGAATATCGAAAGTGAAATTGCAGTAGTATCGGCCGATTTATGCTTGAAAACCATCGAAAATAGGGTTCAGCGTCTGGACTTATTCAAGCGTGCCCGTGGTGGCCATGCAAAAGAAATCCAGTTTCATACACAATGGCATCAAACGTACTTTTACAGGAATAAAGAATTTCATTGATATCCAAAACAGTTTTTGTTTTATTTAAAAATATTTTGTAGCGCTCTTATTGAAAAACCCTTTATGTGACTCGCTCCTAACATGTTCGTCCGAAACAGAACGGAAGAGAATAGAAAAACTATGTATCTACGTATACATATTTTAATGTACAAAACATAAACAGCTGATTCAGAACGTAACATAACGAAAAGACTAATTCTACATTTAAGAAATATGTAACGTGCTTATAAAAAAGCTGAAAAATAAAAAAACACGAATGCAGTTTAAAAATATTTTGTAGCAAACGTTTCACGGTATGTACGAGGAATTTATTATCTTTATTGCCACGAATTAGTTCTTATACGAGTAACAAAATTTGTCAATGTAAACTTTTCTCTAGATTTTAATAAACAACTTTTCAAACCAAAACGTTCATTGTAGCGTAGGGTCTTATTGTGAACGTCCTTTGTCGGCAGTCAATTTTTTTTTATTAATTTGTCTTGATTTTTTTATTTTAGCACGTAAATTAAAAAACCAAATGTGAAATTTATGAATTTATGCAGTCTATGAACAGGAGTTGGAATACACGTTCTCTCACACAAAGAAAATTTAAAGAAAGCAAAGGACACTATTTTATTAACATTAACTTTACCTAAAACATACATACATATATCGTCTTACATTACTCGCAGCAGTATAAACAGCTAATGTAATGCCAGCACGTCGTGCAGGTGGTGGTGTCAAAACCACACGCCGCAAACACTCTTTGGGTAATTTGCGTCGAGCACATCCGGCATCAGGTGCAACATGGAACGTACAGGTTGTACGTGGTAAAATGTCCTCAAAATGTCTTTGGCATGCATGTCGAGCTTTAATACTGGGTGTCACATTACTGCTAGTGGGTGCTGGTATGGCGACCTTAGGTGTGTATATTTAATAAATTTAATGGCAATGACATTTTCCTTACAACATTAAAACTCTCAAACATTAATAGAGCATGTTAAAACGAAAATACAATAAATGTACTCGTGTACTCGTATTCAAGTATATAATACTTGAAGAAGTTTTTCGTTTTTATTACTTTCTTATATTTTACTATTTACATAAGTATTACATTTATTTTTTGTTTTTCTTTTTTTTTCGAAAATTATGAGCATGAAAAATAAAGAAAATATTTTTTTTATTTTCGTCATATAGGTTACTATGCCGATAATATATCAATTGGATCCGAAATACGTGGCAATTCAACAGTACGTGTGAAAAATGATCTCAAAGGTTTCCATTTGAATAATTTTTCTTATGTTGGTCCTATTGTCATGGGTTTTGGTGGTTTTATAGTGGTTGCTTCATGTGTTATGACATTTGAGGCACGTGATTCGGCTGCTAAAGTTGTGCCAGCTCGTTTAAGAGCTGGTGCTGGTAGTAAAATAACTGTTCGCAGTAATCAAAGTAGTTCAGCATCACAGAGGAGAGCAATTGGTAAGTATTATACTGCTTAAATGTTTGAAGTGTATTTTACAAACTCTAGACAAAATTAAAATTTCAATTTATAAAACATTTAAATCCTAATCACTGCAATCACTCACTCATTAGTTTCGATTTTAAGCAGAGACATTTTAGTACTAGAGATATTTGTAGTATATGAGTTTATAACCCTTTTTACATCTTTCAGATACGAATTTTTTAGTTTAACGCTAATGTTTGTAAAAGATTAAAAAGCATGGCCTAACAAGTTTTATATTTTTACAATATATGTATGAATATGGGCCTACAAATATAACACAAATATTATGAAAGCTTACCGCAAATTATTCTATATATCTTATTTAATACAGCGCTTAATTTTTTTTACGCAAACTGGTACAATTGTATTATTATGCGGCCTTGAATCGCAAAATAAAACGTACTTCAAGGCTTAAACTTAAAACGTATTATCTTCGCCATAGTGTGAATTTGCAGTCTTTTGGAACCTTAAAGAGAAAATTGAATAAAATAAAATCAGTAGACCTGTGCTTAATAGCTCATTTAAGTTAGTGTTCTTTTTAGTTCAGTTATGAACTAGTTCCTTTCTTTTTACATGCAGCTACAACGAAAATCTAATATGTTGAGCTCAATTTTGCTATACAGTACTTAATTTGAAGTTGTATTATTTTTTATTTACTCGTTGACATTAATTTTAGTTTAAAAAATAATATATACTTGTACAGTAAATTACACAATTTGTCAAAAAAAAAAAAACATCCTTTTACCATTCTTAAAATGAACCCTAGCTAAATGGCACCCCTGATTACAATACCGATGATACTGAGATTCTTAGCTAAGCGGTGATGTATAATTTTCTATTATAAACCATGAATTGGAATTTTCCTCCAGCATGTAAAAATGCCGTAAAAAACCCGGCTTTTTGTATTTTTTTTTTAATATAACCAAATGTTAGAACCGTTTGTTTTGTCAAAATGCCACAGATATATATGTATGTGGCAATTCATATCCAACTTGTTAAGCAATTTAACAAAACTTTTCATAAAAATTTAAGTTAGTGGTTTACTAGAGATGTTTCGTAAGTAAAAATTTCTCCCAGGATTTTCTTCTGCGTAACATATAGTTTAACAAGTGAATGCAAATATAACATTTGATTTTTAAATTGCAAAAAAAAAAAAAAAAACCACTAAAGAATCACTCTACTTTTCAAACATTTTTAGACATCCAGTTTCAAAACACCCGTTGGGATCAACAATTTGGTGTCTTTCGCTCTTCGCCAGCAGCCGAATTGCCTCAAAATACACAAACCACCTTTGATCGTGAAGCTTTAACAGCTGAATTAATAAAATTCTCTAAATCGCTCAGGTATGTATGCAATGCAATAGAAATTGAAGTTTTTAGCATAAAAATGTGTTGAAATCATTAGAAAAAAATCATTTTTTATCATTTCCCTCTTAATGTATAAATTGATATTTTTTTCCTTTGAATAAAACTATCCTACTTGAAAACACTTTCCATTAATTGCTTTGTAAATTAATTTCATAACATTTTTTTTCAACAACTCTCCTATACTGTCTGTATAAAATTTTATGTCTATGAATGCATATTGGGAAATCTATTGAAAATTTTTCCATCAATAATCATCATGCTTGTCAAAAAAAAAAAAAATTAAAAAAAACCTACAACAAAATTCCATTCAAAATAAAAACAAAAACTAAAAAAAATGAAATTATAAATGAAACGAATTAGTGCATCTGCTCGCTTTTCACCAAAACTACGGCGTCTTACCTACACTGGTTCTGTGCCAAATCTCTCAACTCATCATGCTTCACAACCCCTCGCTTATTCCACTAATATATCACATTTACTTTCGCCGAATCATAAACCCCTGTTGTTGTTGGAATATAAACGACATCATCGCCATCATCGACACCACCACCATCATCACCACCACCACAACCACCATCATCACGATAATAATCATCATATTCAACGTTCCACTTTATTAAATGCCACCACCAATGCCACTAATGATAATAGTAATCGTCAGATCAAAAATCGTGGCACACGTATTAGTAATAGTTTAGTTCAAAGAGCAACTCGTGAAACTGGCCACACAGTAGGCACCTGTACACTGCTACAACCACCTGGCTATGGTGGCAATAAATTGTTTTGGCATGCTGCCTCTTTTGATGAGACTTGTCGTTTGGTGGTTGATAAACAGCAACAGCAACAAAGAGATCGGGTGGCTGAACGTACAAGACGATCCGATACAGCCAAACGTCATGTGTTGGCACGGCAAAAACCCATCGAGCAAGAGGAAGATCGCGATAAGATGTCATCTAGCCCATTGGGGAATCGAAGGTGAGAATTAAAAAAAAAAGATCACAAAAACTACATAAACATACACATTTAAAATAATAATTGGTAGCTGTAGTAGTTATTTGTTTGTCACAACCAAAATTTTCCTTTTAAATGTTTCACAAACAGATAAATTTGCAGTATAAGAATATCTTAAAAAATTTAAAAAATGTTTTTTTTTTTTGTTTTTTTTAATTCTCTTACAGATGTTCTACCATGTCAGATTCTTCATATAGTGGCCGCTGGACGGCCCGTTGTGCTTCTATAGCTAGTCGTGCTTCTAGCATTGATTCTAGACGTATACAAGTGGATTTGCATAGTCCAGAAGTAATGCCAAAATCAATACTACGTTCAACGAAACGTTACAGTTCTGGTCCCTCGACAACACCTTCAGTAGAAAAAGAATTTCGGTAAGTAAAAAAGTTTCTTAAACCTGGTATTGTGCTCAATTTTGTGAAAAAAGTTTAGCCACATTGGTTTTTTTGAACGAAAAATTTGACATGCACAAACATCCCTAAAAGCATGCAACACATTTTTACGCAACAAATAACACAGTTCAACAAAATAATTTTTTTTGTTTTTGCTTATGGCTAGAACTGATTTCAAAATCATTTGAGGCTCTCAATGTACATGTATTTCAGTTTTTCAGCTCTACTTTTTAAGATTTGTACTTTTTATGCAATCCTTAACAGTCCAGCGGCTGTGCAGTCAGTTTAAATTATTATTATATAATATACATACCATGCATTTTATATACAAAAATTCTTAAGAGCGTCTTAGTATCTAAAAATGTCTGATGTAACTGTAATACTTTAATCTAAAATCCTGCTTATTATAATAAAAAAAACTTTTTGTAGGCTGCTGTTAATTTACACAATTTTGTCCGAAATAAGGTTTGGCTATATTATTTCCTACGAAAATAAAAATGTTACCAGTTTTGGCAGTTTTTTGGCAGTTTTTCGTAGGAAGTTTTGAACACAATAGGAAGCTTTAATCGGGAAGTTTTTCCCAATCGTCTTGTAATTTGTAAATTCGAAAATAGAGTTAGAGGGTATATATCTCATTGTTTATCTCCACTAAAATTAGAAGAAAATTTTGTAAAAAATTAAGAAAAAAAAAATAAAAATTAAAAAAGTGATCAAATACCAGCCCATTTCTCAAAGGAGTTATTTAAAGACTATCGCCTTGAATTATCGACAAATTTAATTACAAAAAAAATTATAGAAAAAATAAATATTTGAAAATGTTGATTTGATTGAGTGTTAATTTCTGCATTTAATTCCCTTAACTGTTTAAAAAGATGCAAAAGACCTGCTTCCGACAAACAAAAGTATGAAATACGAGTATTTTGCTGGGCGTGCCTCTACTTCTCTATTAACATTAATACTCGTATTACTTACTCGAATTGGCATATAATTGTTTAGATTATGGAACAAATTTTGGGGTATATTTTTTCATTTTCTGATTAAAGTCTCCTTTAGCCCCCTCTAAATTATCGATAATTTTTATATACATATGTACATGCATATCTCTTCACTTAAAATAGCCCAGTGGTGTTCTGCCACATTTAAGTCAGAACTATATGGGGGGCCTTTCCTCATAAAGCTTTAATGCCTTTTTCTGTAAAGAGTTTTTTTTACTTTGTCTTTGACAGGTTGCATATTGGGAAAGTTTTCTTTGCCAAGTCTTGAGTTTGCGGGGGACAGACTTTGTCGTACCCGCAAAGTTGATTTGATCTCCGTTCGTAGAAAACGTCAGCTTAAATTATTTATGACTGACAAATTGATTAATTGATTAACTTGCAAATTAATTAATTGATTTTTTATCACGATCTGTTACCTTAAATGTTCTGTCAGATATTTTTGCGATTCCATCAGATTTTGGATCTGACAAATAATTATGTATTGTTGTCTTACATACATACATACATACATAATTGGCCATTACAACACTGTGTCAGAGTTACGGCCTAGCTTCTCGCAGCACTGATGTTTTGTGTGTAAATTTTTTTCCGAACGATAGATTTGAGAAGCCTTTTCATGGCAATCAATTACTCCCAGAGCTTTTGCCAGAAGACTGCTGAGAGGTAATAGCCGAAAGAAATAATTTTTTCATATTTCTTTGTTGTCTTATGAGGCAATTGCTGTTGATCGTTCAAAGGTGAAGGTATAACACTGGCCTTTGAAAGATCAATTCACAGCAATTTGTCTCATTCCTAAGGCGCTTAAAAATAATTATATTATAATATATACACTGTCCTTTCAAAAATTCGAATACAATGCACAGCATTTAGTAGGGGTTTACCCCTGAGTATTGGTCTCAAAATAAAAAAATAAAAATAAAAATAAAAATAAAAAACAGCTGATACTTGGTTTCCCCAGAGCATATTTTTCCACACTTTTAAATTGCTTTACGAATTCAATTTAATTATAGTTGAAATACTTTCTAACTTTTCATTTAGTTTCTTTTTAAAATGAGAATTCTTTTAAAGTTTCAAATATGTATTATATAATTATTGCACAAGCAAACTGCGATAAATAATGGTAAAGCCGTGATCACTATATGAGAGAATAATTAAAAACATATTTAATGTCAGGTTGTACAAAACATCACGAAAAAGATTTATTTTGTTAATATGTACTTAAATAATTTTCATGCTTGTACTCGTATATACATTTTAAGTTGGACAAAAATAAGAATTCTGAGGAAGTAATACCATTTTTCTGATAAGTATGAGTATTGTCGAGTACAAATTAAATTGAGATTTCAGCTTTAAAAATCTATTAAAAAATCTATGAGTTATAAGAGCAACATTTTTTAAATTTAAAATTTTTTGCCTTAAAATGAGAACTCTTAACCATCATGAAGCAAATATTTTCTAATGAAAATCACTAAATATTGTACGATTTTAAATGTTGTTTTATGAAAAATCCCAACACTCACTAGAGAAAAAGTAAAATAGAGAAAACATTTTTAAATGAATAATTTCCTCAGTCAGGTAAAACATAAAAAAATTAATGCTATTGAGTTTTGTTGTCCTCTTACAATAAGTCCTTTAGTGGAAATTAATTTTTCTTTTAATGGAAAACAATTTTTTCCTCCCACTTTCTTTTTACTGCTGACACGCTTACAGAAGTCAATTATCTGTATGTTCTGAGCCCCCTGCAGCCATACATCAGCTATCAGGTCAATCTAGTTTAGAACCTTGTCTGCCAGAAGAGATCATAGAAGTATTGGACGACAATCTACCGCATTCTAGCATTCCAGCACATCAAGTCTCTCCCTCGAATACCATTATTAATCCTGTTGATCCGCCACCACCTACAACACCGCCAGCACTATCAACTCCAATTGGTATAAATTCACCCAGCCGGTCTGGTATATTAAAAAAGCCACGCCCCGATTCATTACCCTTATTGGAAAATTCTGCCATTATTGATTTCAGCAAACACATTACAAGTCAGGAACGTTTTAAAAACTTGCAACGCAGCAATTCCTCCCGAACACATGATCGTCCCAAAAGCCATAATACCTCTAAACATGACGATTCCATATTCTATATACGATCCGATGATCGGGTTTTACATCATAATAATGATTTTTATGACTCCGAACAGGTGATAAAAGAAAGACGCAGCACATTGCTTAAGGCCGATAGTGAAACAGCATTGGCTGAGCGTAAATTAAGTTCTTTGTCGATACCGGAAAGAATACTGGAACAAACAGTAACTGGTACAAGGCCTGTTGCATGTACTGAAGTCGACAATATGGTAGTTAAACCTGCTGATGATACAGTGTTGCAAATTGAATTGGATTCCAATAATAGCGAAGATACCAAACCAGTGAGCAGTTCTTCCAATAAAAGTATAGACAAGATTATAATTTAGAATTTTGATATCAGAGATGAGATTGTACGGCATAATTTTACAACTTTACAAAAGTTGTTATAGCATAGAAAATAAAATCTCTTAAATATCGTTAAGTATGTACATATAACATACATATGTATGAGTATGTATAAGATTAGTGGTTACAGACTTATTAAAACTTTTTGTAAGTTTTTTTTTTTCTTCAATTTTTGTAATTGTTTTTGCTGGCTGTTTATGAGTTTTTAAATTTAGTAGATAAGTAAGAGTGTTTTAAATGTTTTTAAATAAATTGAATGTATCATATTCATATACTCGTACAATATACATACAATACATATATGAACACATACTATTGTTTTTAGTTAAGCCATCAATCAATCAATTAATAGTTTTAAAAATGTTAATAAATGTCGTTTTTTTATTATTTTTTTTTTCATTTTCTGTTTTTGTTGCCCACCGTTTTAATAAAATTCATGTTTTTCAAAAAAAAAAAATATATAAATATAGGTGTATATCAGTGATTACCATTTCATAGCACAATTGAGCAGAGAGCATTCACACGTATTGCTTATGCTCTTTTATTTTTTTTCAGGTTTACTCAAAAAAACAGATCGATGACACTCAAAAAATATTTTATGTTAAAAAATTCAATTCTTTTTAGAAACATTAAAAGGTTGGTTAGTTGAAGAGGAAATTTATGAACCAAAATTAGACCCTGAATTGAAAATGGCGATTTCAAGCTTAATAAGCTTAAAAATTGTTCGAAACGGTAGACCATTTAGTGATGCTGTTTTTATTAAGCAGCTGTTGAAAAAAATTTGGAAAAGGCCTATATAATAATATTTTGGGATTTAAAATTTATTTGTACAAAGCAACGCAATAAAAAAAATTCTGCAAATACGAAACTGTCTTAAGAGTATAAATGTAGAAGATTTTATCTTATAGCCCAGTTAATTATTTATTTATAATTTTAAAGAATATTTTTTTTAAGAAGAAGAAATAGATTTTTTATTTCCCAGCAAATATCTAAAAAATATGCCCTAAATATAGTCAAACATTTATATCTTTATGTATGTATGTTGATGAAATGAATGTCAGATTAGCGTATATTACCAAAATTTTTCTATGACTGTAAATGAATAAATTCTGCCAACTTCTTGTTTCTCTCTTACTCGCTAATACGCAACCAAAAAATTTTTGGTAACCCCTGTACATACATATTTATACATATACTTATATACAAAATTAGAATCTAATCTAACTTTTAAGAGCTCTTTACAAGGATGACAAGATCATTTTACCATTTGACCATGCCACGTCAAACTTTTATACATTTTAAGTATCTTCTCTCTCTTTTATAAGGCTCTCTGGCTGGTTTCCAGCATAATTTTCTGGGGAAGTAGTGCTTCTTGTGTGGCATGCGGTATCACAACGGGCGGCCATGCGTGCTCAAGTGTGCCTTGTCATTACGAGGCTGCCACTTCCTCCTATCCTATCCTAAGTATCTTCTCTCGAAAAATCTTTCGAGTTTGCATTTTGTAGTCACACGCAAGACAAACTTATTAGGATTTCTTCATTAATATTTTTGTATGTATATACATATGCTTGTACATGCATATACAGGTTGTCCGCCGGGAAGGTATACTACTTTGTTTTGCCGCCATTTTGATAAACATTAGACTTTACAGTTCATATTAGGCAATCGTGAAGTAGAGACGTGCCAAATTTATTATGGAAAAATATTCCGTAAACCAACGTGTTTTAATCGTTAACACATTTTATCAAAATCAATCATCGATTACTGTGACGAAGAGAAAGTTGCGTTAAATTTTTGGGTGAAACAACGTGCCAACAAGACACACTATTTATCGTGTAATGAATGATTTCGAAGAAAGAGGGACTGCAGCTGATAGGCCCAAGCATGGACAACAACGTACAGCAAGATCGTCTGAAAACATGACTGCTGTTCAAGAAAGTGTTCAAAACAATTCATCAACCTCAATTCAACGCCTCAAGGTCAGGAGCTTGGTCTTTAAAGAACAATTTTGGCCATAATTTTGCAGATTCTGCAATTTAGATGATTTCGTGTTTAATTCAATTTGTATTTTTTTTTAATTTATACTCAAAGTTAAACGTTTTGTTCACTTGATTTATTTTGTTTTGATTTTTATAGATCAGCTGATAGCTTTACTTTACACCATAGTCACAGATAATCGAATTATTTCTGAAACATTTTTAAATTAAATAAATGAAGAATGAGCTTCTATATTAATATGTTGTATTTCAATAATAAAAAATATAATATATTGTACATATATATATATAATATATATTATATATATTATATATATTATATATTATATTATATTGGGGGTCCGTGGTATAGTGGTTAGAGCGCTCGCACAAAAACTCAAAGGACCTAGGTTCGAATCCCAGAAGAGGTGAAAAATGAAAAAGTTAGTTTGCGGTTTTTTCAAAATTATAATTTAAAAATAAGAGGTTCCCCTCTCCAGGAAGACCATCTACAAAGAAACCGCTTCCCAACATTCCACTCTATACCACCTTAACCAGTGTCAACGAAAAACGAATGATCAGGCAAAAAAGCGCCACCTATTGGGAAGTAGCAGATAACAGCTAAACCTACTTAGCAAAGGCACACTCACCACACAATCAACATGCAACAATGAGGCAATTGCTGTTGATCATTCAGGGGTGAAGGAATAACACTGGCATTTGAATGATCAATTCTCAGCAATTTGTCTCATTCCTAAGGCGCTTAACAATAATTAATAATAATATACGTACTGTCCTTTGCAAAATTCAAATACAATGCACAGGATTCAGTAGGGGTTTACCCCTGAGTATTGGTTAAATAAAAAAAAATTAAAGCGAAAAATCACTTCATTTTTAAATTATTTGTACAATTTTCACAAGTAAAGAAGTAGTAATGCAGTACTCCGATATATGTATCTGTGTCTTACAGGAAATTAAACTCACACGTATACTTACGCTCTTTTGTTTGATCGTCAATCAACCAATAAGAAATCAGCATGTTGAGTGGGAGAGACAAACTACACTTCCAGAACTTCTTTTTTTATCTCACCAATACTACCTTGGGCATCAATGGTGTACACTTACTTTTTAGTATTTTTGAGAGCAATTTAACAAAATTTCTTTTTACTCTCTCGTTGCTTGCTTCTGCTAGAAAAGTACTTTGACAGACCTTATATTCCCGTTAGTTACCTAAATCATGCAATTTAAGATTTTTTTTTAATTTTCTAACAGTCATACAATCTAAACTGCTTTTAATAAATGTATTATAATAACGGTATTAATATTATTGTTCATTTTTCAATTGTTTTTTTTTTTTTGTTCTCCTTTACGATTCAAATTTGTTTTTCCCCAAATACTCGTAGTTTCTTAAAATTTAAAAAATTTTAAATTAAAGCCTACTTGTGCTGTTCTTTTATACAAATTCATACACATACATATAAACATTTTAATAACTGCACAAATTTGTATACCTTTACATCCATCAGATGATTGCAAATAAATCAAAATAAGTATTCCATACTGTGTAGTTTTCTATCAACAATCAAAATCATTAGTGTTATGTTGTTTGTAGCATATTTGTATATGTTGTTGACTGTTTTATTAATAAAAAAAACTAAATTTAATGCAATAATTATTATAAAAAAACAACACAATTACATTGAATAATACTCATAATAAAAGACAAAAAAAAAAAAACACAAAAACACAGAAATATATATTTAAAATTAAGAAGCAATGTACTTATGAGTAACTTCTTACTTTGTATTTTATAAGAAAAATTGAAACAGAAAAAAAGTTTAAAGAAATATTAATTATAATTAAAAAACTAAAACCAACAATAATTTTAAAAAGAAAAAAAAAAACAATTAAAAAACAAAAACCTATTATAAATGTTTATAAATTATAAATGTGAAATTTTATATGTGTTTATTTCTATAAATAAAAGAAGAAAACAATAAAAAATAAATAACAGGCAAGAAAAAAAAGAACAACATCAACACAATCAAAACCACAAAATCTGAAAGAAATTATTTAAAATTAGAATAAAAACAAATTGTTACAATTTGAAATGAATGAAAAAAATAAATAAAAAATTAAAAAAGAAAAAACTAAAAGAAACAAAAAACATATAAGTATTTATCTGAAAAAAAAACCAGGGCAACTTAAACGATTTTGTTGTAAATATTTATTCTTATTACTTTTATTTCCACCATAATACATGTTACATTTATTAGTTACCACATGCAGAATAACTAAGATTTTATTCTTGGTGCAGTGCAACAGACTTAAATCTTTGACGAGCATACATATAACCCAACAAACCTATGCTTGCTGTCTAACACATTAACCTCTTCATACGGCGCAATTTCCTGTAAATGGTAAGTAAAACTATTAAAAGTGTTATAAATGAAAGTGTGTTCTAAATATACTGTTTTTTGTTTTTTATTTTATTATATACATACATATGTACTTACATTTTAATTTTGGCGTTACATTACTTTTATACGGCAATATGTTGGAAAAAAACTTTAAAACCCAAAATTTAAAAAAAATTTTTTTCTCACATTCGAGAAGTAATTGAATAGTTCTATATTTAGTGAAAAAATTCAAAATCGAATCGAAATTCATATAAACGAACCTAAGGATTTCAAGATATACTCAAAAAAATGACCTAGCGGCCATAATTCAAAAACCTAATTGATCGACCTGAAACCTCCCACTAGGGGGTTTTTGAAGTCGCTGATCACGTCAAAATTTCGGAATTCAAAATGGCGGTTCCAATATGGTGTAATGCAAAGACTTCTAAAGTTTTTTCATACACCTTTTATACAAAATAAATGAACTAAGTTCTTTTGTGTATAGATAAGCTAATAAGATCAAACAATTTTCCTATGTAAATAAAAACAAAATTTTTATTTTACTTTTCCCCGACGTTTCGTCAATTATTTGTTGACTTTTTCAAGGGTGGTGTAATAATTATTATATTTTCATTAACATATTAAAAAAAGGGTATATTATAAAAAGGATATTTTACAAAAAACATTCCAATATTTGATTATCACTGTTTTAATACATTAGATACTTTTTTAAATAATATTATCACTTTGCTGTTCGTGACAACGCAACTGTGTAACTTGAGCTTATGTGGGGAAAATTGTTTGATCTTATTAGCTTATCTATACACAAAAGAACTTATAAAGAAATATTGGTCAGTTTAAAGGAAAAATAAATGAACTAAAACAAACATTTTTCAAATTTTCATGAATGTTTTAATTTAAATTGAAAACTATATGTTATACCCGAAAGTAGATTTTCGAATTATTTATAGTACAACTTATACAATTAACTGAAAAATTACACACCAATGCCCGTATTTATAAAAAATATTAAAGGTTTATTGAGGATTTATTTGAAAAGTATTGCATAGAAATTTGTCAAGTAAACCCATTATGCCCATGAATACGGGCATTATATTATAAAAAAGAATTTCATAAAAAAATGTTCATTATCATCAACGTCATAAGCATCTACATCTGTGTCTGACTCAGAGGCAGATATAATATCATTACTTTATTGATCCTCTTTTTTATCAACAGATGGAGATAACAATAATAGCTCTGCTGGTAAAGATTTTAGCTGTTTAGCTGGTAATTTTCTACAACAAGAAATGTATGGGTCAGAAGCTACTAAAAATCTTTTGAACACATCCTCCATTGTTTTTTGACGATAGTTTTTCTAGCAAAACTCAGGAACCTGCGAAATAAGTACATATTTTTTATTATCGTTAAATTACGTTGATAAATTAAACAAAAATTAATATCTGGAATAAATTTAACAAAAAATTATATCTTCAGATATAGTTTTGATTGTCATACTATGTATTTTATTGAAAAATTCTATTCCACAAAAAGTTATATAAAAACTAAAGTAGCAGCCAAATCTTGTTTTTTTCAGTAACTAATAGGTTTCTGAGTAACCTCTAAAACTAAAATTTTTTATAAAAAAAAACCCAAAAAATACATCCTCAAATTTCTACTGCTAAAAATTTTTTTGTTAAAATATTGAAATTTATTACAGTTTTTACGTATTTTACTGACCTGTAGATGTACATTCCATAGGGTCTTTTTAGATTTCCTTTACTACAGAAACTTTCACATGTATATAACTTTCCCTGTGTATCTATAGTAATATGATGTTTTTCTGAAGGCGACACTGTGACTGAAAATAAAAGGGGAGACTTAAGATATAGGACGTTACTATGAGCGGGTTTCACTTCTTAGGGGATCACTTCAGACAACTCAACGATGAAAAAACTCTATTTAGAAACTTTTTTTTTCGAACTTTAGCCTCACAGTGTGGCGTTACGTTGCAAAAAATGGAAGTGCGATTTGACTTTGATAACAAAATTGTTTAACTCTGCGAATTACGCAAGTCTTTTTAACCAAAACTTTTTTGGTAGGATTTGCACTAATATACGTTTATTTTCCAAGTTATCGAATGATTAGAAGAAAAGATCTGGCCATTACGTTACAAAAAATTTCACTTAATATTTATTTAGTTAAAAAAATACGAAAAGACATAAATATATTAAAAACTATATTTTTTTTATTTTTGTATGTATGTATAAATAGGTACATGTATACATATACATCTAAATATATAAAACTGAATGTGTGTTTGTTTATTTATTTGTTTGTTTATACCTTATAGGAGACCAAACCTCTAGACCGATCTTTCTGAAATTTTCACAGCGTTTAACTGGGACTCTGATTAATAGGATACTTTTTTTTCGACCACGCCCACTTTTACGCCCAATTTTTAAAATTATGTAATTGCTTCCATATAGTTTTTAAAGGATATACTTAAAATTGTATACACAGGCGAGGTAGAAATACATATTTTTTACGCCACGCCCCCTTTCACGCTCCTTTTCACACCAAATTTTGTTTGAAAGTTTTAAACGTTTTGTTCTATATACAACATATATATCTAGACGCCGTGGTCTAGTGGTTAGTGTGTTGGCCTACGAAGACGATAGCGCTGGATTCAAATCTCAGCTCCGACATCTTGAAAAAAGAAATATGAAACAATTATTTCTTTCGGCGACTACCTCTCAGCAGTCTTCTGGCAAAAGCTCTGGGAGTAATTGATTGCCATGAAAAAGTTTCTCAAATCTGTCGTTCGGAGTCGACTTTAAACTGTAGGTCCCGGTACTCATGGATAAAAATTTACACACACAACATGAGTGCTGCGAGAAGCTAGGCCGTAATCCTGACACAGGGTTGTAAAGGCCAATTATGTATGTATGTATGTTCTTTATACAAATTTGGTGCTTCTTTACTACGTTTATTAACGATTTTACCTCAAATTTATAATACATTTGAATTAAAATAGTGGGGTAGCCTCACTCTCTTTCTCCCACAACTGTCTGCAAAATATATAAATACTTTAAATTATATTATATAACGAGGGGGTAGCGAAGCACACTGGGTTCAGCTAGTTTAGTATATATAAGAGTTTTGCAATAATAGTATTATTATGCAATTGCTGTTAGGAATGTTAACTATAAAGAGAAAATGCCCTTGAAGTTAAGAAACATTTACCAAAACGAGAGTTTCAAATTTGTTACTTTCACCATCCCAACAAAGGAAAGTTTTGAACTCATAAATTTAATTTATTTTAGAGGTTTATCTTTTATAAAACATTCGGAAAAATTTCGTTGGTTAACTTTTAATTTTTCATATCAATTATCCAATTTGTTGAGTCTCTACATTTATTTTTCGTAAATTTTTTTTTATTATTATAAGGTCAACTTTAATGAAACAGCTGCTGTTTTAGTAAATAAATAAGCAAATGAAAATTTATTTTTTTTTACTTTTTTTTATTTATTTATTCAGTAGTATTTCCAGTACTCTTAACAATTCATATAAAAATTTGAATATAATAAAAATATTTGAACATAATGAAAAAAAAAATATATAAAATTTAACTTTGAAAATTATTATATCTAATAAAATTGACAACATTCTTTCGAAATATATTTAAGTTTTCAATACTTTTAATATTGTTTGGCATATTATTGTAAATACTTAGACCCTTGTAAAATAAAGATTTCTGCATTGCTGTAGTGCCCACTTGGTTTATTCTGAAATCCGCAGCATTCCTTAAGTTGTAAGGTTGAACATCGGCAATGTACCTCAGTGGGTCAGTTAAATATTCCGGTGCTTCACCCCTCTTCATCTTTTGTATGAATAAAATTGTGTTTAGTTGTAATCTTTGTCTTATGTTGAGCCGTCTTAATGTGTTTAGCATCATGTTAACCGAAGTATATCGATTGCATTTTAGAATAACCGTCATTGCTTTATTTTGTAGCTTCTGCAATCTTGAAATTTGTTGTTCCAAACAGCACGTATATAAAATAGTAGAACCGTATTGAAAATGAGGCTTTATTATTGTATTATATATTTTAATTGCCGTAATTTTAGATATTTTATTTCTTAGTCTTCTGAAGTAGCCAATTTTTTTTTACCAATTTTCCCACATATATGTAGAATACTCTTTTAATTTAAACTGTTTATCGATGACGAAATCCAAATATTTAATTAAATTAATTTTCTCTATCGTAACATTATTTATACAAAAGATATATTAGTGTTCATATTTATTTCCATAATTTTTGTTTTGCTCTCATTTAATTTTAGCTTGTTCATTTTTAACCATAAATTTAAATTTTTAATATCTTTTTTTAGTTTTGCATAACATTTTTCTTGGGTTTCGTCTTTTGAAAAGATAAGAGTGTCATCGGCGTAAAATACAATTTCACTGTTTTCTAGTATATTCTGCATATCGTTTATACATATTAAGAATAGAAGGGCTCCTAATATTGAACCCTGTGGGACTCCATACTCACAGGCAAGTAAAACCTACAAAAGTGCACTATTTTTGTTGTTGCAAAATATATAAAACATTTTCTATTTTTTGGTATAGGAAACTACGTACCATATATAATAAAACTATAGAATGCAGTTATGGCTGTCTTTTTTATCCACATATTGTCCAAGATATGAAAGTAAAGTTGTCTCAAAAGGTTATATTGCAAAGGCCCTTCAACATCTTCACTTAAGTCATCCACAAAATTAACTTCATGCCAGAAGGGTATCAGAAGAAACTGAGTCTCTATTCTTTTATAATTTATTTTATTTTTTTGGAGTTTAAATTTTTTGCAAATAAAACTGTTATTTTACAAAAAATAAACGGAAACCCGTTCCCCCAGTTATTTTACAAAAACAGAAAAAAATGAACTGAAACCGCGGTTTATAACAAATTGGTAATTCTTAAAGGGAATAATTCCATGAACTTGAATGAAAAATAAAAAATTGTATTTAATTTCTTATGATAATTTATTTATTTTTTATTATTTTTATATAAAAGAAAACCACTTCTTTAGAGTTCCAATGTAAAGTTGGCATTTTTAAATCTATAGTGACTGGTGTATTTGTTAAGCTGATGTATAACGCGATTGAAATCTGATAGTAAATCAAGCAAATCTGAAATAAAAACAGATAGAAAATTAAAAATGACGACAATAATTAAAGATACTTATCTTTAATTAGAATTAAAACCATAACTACTCTAATGAGATAATTATTATTTTTCCTATATGTATCTGACGGAGCCTTCTTTTCTACCTTTTTATTTTTTTCTCTCTCAGCTTAACAAAATATTGCCTTCTTTTAATATTACTCTTTATAGTATTTTTTTCAAAAAGATCGAAATAAAACGAAATCAGAAAACTAAATTTATACAACATATCCAGCCCAATTCTAAATAAAAATTCCCCGGGATTTTACTCCCTCTCCCATTTATCCTATGTAAATTCAATTGTAAAAATAGGAAAGGGAAAAAACTCCCGGGGAATTTTTATTGAAAATTGGGCTGCACATACATATTTACATAAAAGAATAATAAAGTGTTACACTTTTTGTAGAAAAAAAACCCCATAAAAAATACACTGAGTCTTGTTTATCAACACACATTAGAAATTTGATAGAAAACTAAAACCCACTTTACCTCTACTAATACATTTAGTGCCTTGGAAAAATCAAAATACCCTCAATATATTTGTCACTATTGAGAACTAAAGTACCAGAAACTTTAGCTCTTTTGCACTCTAAACACTAGAACAATATCTTGCCAACGATCCAAAAGATATTCTTAAGAAAGTATAGAAAAAGTGGTAACTTTGTTAAATCATACATATAAGCACATACATATATTTTGTCTAAGAGCTGACTGAAAAGTCCCGGACAACGAGTCTTAACAATCCGCAAAAGTGCTTCGTTTAATTTTCCACCTCTTTTAAATATATTACTTTGAAAACCAGCCTGCAAGTGAATTGAATTAATTCTCGCAATATTCCAACTGGGTTTAAGGGAACTTCTTTTAATTACTGAGCTACACCAGATTCTATTTTTAGATGTTTTTCATTAGCGCAGTGCTTGTAAGCAGTCGCTAGCTAATGTTATAGTGCGATACCGTTGTTGAAAAAATTTGTATAGTTTGGTTAGAGATTGAACGCAGAACGTCTTGCTTGCTAGGCAGATGTCTTACCATATCGAAACCATGATATAAGAAATGATAGCTCTGTTAAACTAACAAAAAAGGGCGAGTCAAGCCCAGAGAACTTCCATTGAGGTAGCGACGGACATTGGCATGAAAAGCGAATGTAATTTTCTTCTCCCTCCCTCAAATGGATCTACAACCACAACAAAAATCATTTACAGGTAAGCGCAGAATAAACACTTTAACACGTGAATTAGAGTAAAATAGAAAGAAGTATGTCTACTCTAGAGAGCCCATTGGCAAACCAATTATGCGAGATGTCCCTGTGAATAGAGAAACATATCAAACTTTTTTGAAGACAACTTACAGTTTGCAATTTAGGTCTAGTTTCGAGTATGTAATAGTGTCCTCTTCTGACTGATCGCTTAAGGAATAGCTAAACTTCTGCTGTGATTCAGCAGTTTTATAATGCCAAACAACGAACCAACAACCAAACTTTAGCCATCATGTTTACTATTGAAAGAGCCAAATTCAAAAACCCTACTTTTAGTTAGTTTAGACCCTTTTCAAATCGGCAAACCCTGCCCAAATTCTAACTATAATGATAGATCGTCCCTTAGATGCATGTTTCTAAGTAACTAGTTAACGCTTAATTTAAATTAAATGCCAACTTACTCAAATTAAAACCACATATTCTTATTGCCTTTAAACGAGGGCAAAACTTTTCATGACAAATCAATTCATCTAGAAAAATACCATCCATTAGATCCTCATGTTTGCCATAAATTAAAATGTGCAGCTGCTCATTCAAACATATTAAATCCAACCAAAATTCAAGGGCCATTTTAAAAATACCACAGGGTATGGTTATTTGTAGGAGAGTGGTTTTTATGCCACACGCATTTAGGGGTATATCCTTATGATCATCTATTACTTCAGAAGTGCGTAATTTTAATCGTTCCAAAGACAAGTTGCGTATCAGTATCAAAATAAAACGCCAAGACAAACTGGTACACGAAGTGAAAGTTAACTCTTTAAGAGATTTCATGGTAAAAACAATGCGTCTTAATAGATAAGGATTTGGTATGTGTAAATACTTTAATTGCGGACATTTATCGATAATCCAATTGTCATTTATATCACCATTTAACCAGACAAGGGTGTGTAAGTTTTCAAAATTATTTAAAGATTTTTGAAAAGCATCCGATATTTGAGTAAATAAAATGGTATCAATGGTTATAATTTCTAAAGAGGGTGACACATATATGTGATTAATGGTACCATAAATGCGCGTATTGACCATAGCAAAGGTTTTCAGTTTTAAGGCACCCAATATCTGCTGAAAGTTGGCAAAAGTCAAACCACCACAAGACCGCAATGATAAATGTTGAAGATTTTGTAAAACACTAAAATCGTCCACAGCTAAATCACACTTTTCCAAATTTAATCTCTCCAGAGATTGACAGTTTTTAACTAAAATATCCACAATTTGTACATCAAATGTGGTATTATAGTCTTTAACATTAATGTTCAGCTCTTTGAGCTGTTCAAAGTTTTTTAAATAATCCATAAAATGAAACCAAAAACGCATGGATATTATGCCAACATCAAGTACCTCCAAAGAACTCTTGAAATCTTGCAGGGTATACACTTCATTGTCTTCAATTAAGAAATTTTTCAAAATAAAACGTTTAAGATTTAAATTCACAAAAATCTCTTGCAAATGATATGATTTTAAAACAGACTCTGTCGTAGATTCACAGTGTATTTCCAGTTCTTTTAGATTTTTCATCTCATAGATATTCACCAGATTCAAATGTTCGCCCGGTATAAGAGCGGTTAAATACTCATTGTAACATTCTAAAATACACAGCCTTTCGAGTTTTCTACAATATTTTGCCAACAGCTCCATTTGATCATCAGTCACGATCAAGCGATAATATGTCAGCGAATTCAAATTACGAAATATTTGCACATTCTTAAAGGATACACCCACTTCCTGCTGGTAATAATAGTATTCCGAATGTACTACCAGGTTTCTAATATTTTTAGCATTTAAATATAAAAATTGCACACATTGCTTATGAGTTAATGCGGTTTTTTCTTTTCGTGTCTCTTCTAAATCGGTTTCACTTCTTGTCATATCCGATATTAAAATATTCACATACGGCGTTTTATGCAGAGACAAGTGGGAGCATGATTTTGGCCATAAAAATGATTTTAAAATATATTCACAGCGTTTGGAAACTTCTAACAATTTAATTTGTTCACATAAATTTAAAAGATTAAAAATGTATGCCAGTATATAATCCGATTTATAAACATTTCTACACGCCCGTACCGTACGAGGATCCATCACATTTGAATATTGAAAGCTTTAGATTTCGCGAATAACTGCCTTACTGTTGTGATTTTAAATATACAGATGCCTCTCCAATTTTTTATTGTAATTCATTTTTATTTTATTTATAAATGTATAAATACTGCGGTTAATGGTAAATTATTTTCAGTTTTTTGTTTCTTTTTTTATATCGAGCAAAGATTATCATATCAAGCTATAAAATAGAAAAAATTTTAAAAGAGAAGTCGACGAGTTTAAATATTTGTTTCAAATGACAGATGTGTACTTGTATTGTATATTGGGTTGTAGCTATATTGTAAGTAGTCGCTAATGTCATCAAATTTCTCTCTCCGTCATTTGTTTTGATAATTTCCAACGGTAGTTTTGATATACATAATATGTATACTTGTAAAGAACTAAAGTGTGAGTTTTGCATTAAAGTAGAAAGTTGATTAATTAAACAAATTGAAACTTTAATTGTTAAAATAATTAAATGTGAAAAAACTTTTATTAAAGTCCCTCACAAATACGATTAAAAATATAAATTAAGGTGAATGGTGTTGGCTTTGTTTTTTATTTTTTTTTTTTAATAAATAATAAAATCAATAAATTGTATAAAAGTGGTTAGAGCGCTCGCTTATAACACAAAGCAGCCCAGCTTCAAGTCCCAGTACTGGAGAAAATCAAGAAGAAAAAACAATAGTTGTGAGGCAATTCGAAGTTTTAATTAAAAAAAAACGTCCATCCTTAAAAAAGCCGTCTCCTGACAGTCCAGGGGGACAAAAGCGCCACCTACCGGGAAGTAATAGACAGAACTAAACAAGGATTAAGGCCTTCAACTTAGCAAAGATCCTCACCACTTCAAAACAGACAAAGGATTAACATCAACAGATGGGGCAATTGTTGTTCATCATTTCAAGGATGAAGGTATAACACTGGTCTTTGAATGATCAACTGAGAGCCACATACTTGTCCCATTAACTTAAGGCGCTTAAATAAACTATATGAACTATATCTTCAAACACTCGAATACAATTGGTATTGGCCTTAAAAAAATTTTATTATTGTTTTGGTAAAATTCGTTTCCTCTTCAGTAAATATTATTTAAAGTTAGAATTAGTTAGTTTTTCCAATCGAAAACAGTAGCCACCAAATTTCTTTTGTATATGTTAACACATAGATGTATACTGTGAACATGGAAATAAAATGTGTACACCAGCATTTGTTAACACCTAAAAAAAGGCCGAAGTAAAAGCACCTAGCGTTAAGTAAATATAATTATTTTTTAAAAGGATAAGTCAACTTCAAATGACGTACATGAATTTGTGGTAAAATTTTACAATGAAACAAAAACTTAGGAGGAAATTGAATAACAGAAGTCTCATAATACAAACAAAAGTGTAGTAAACTAGAAAGTTTTCCACATTTTCGCCATTTCAAATAATGGGAGGGTGCGTGATATAGTGGTTAGAGCGCTCGCACAAAAACTCAAACGCTTCGAATCCCAGCAAAGGTGAAAAATGAAAAAGTTAATTTGCTGTTTTTTTCAAAATTATAATTTAAAAAATAAGACTTCCCCGCCCCCCCCCCATGCAAGAACACCATCTACAAAGAAACCACTCCACAACATTAAACTGCTCGCAAGCATTGGTTATGCCGCTTACATACTTATTTAATTTATCTCTTTCTACTGGATATTTTCCAAAATTTTGGAAAAAATCTTTTATTATACCTCTATTTAAATCTGGAAATAGATCCTTCATATCGAATTATAGAGGCATAGCTAAATTAAGTATTATTCCTAAACTTTTTGAACAAATAGTAACTGAATGTTTCTCTCATCAAATTTCATCATTTCTGTCACCCTTACAACATGGATTTAGAAAAGGGCGTTCTACTTCTACAAATTTACTGGAATTTTCTTCGTCAGTTATAAGCGCTTTTACCAAAGGCATGCAGACCGACACCATATATACGGATTTCAGCAAAGCTTTTGATAAAGTCAACCATAATCTCCTCATACACAAATTAAATAAAATTGGATTATCTTCTGCTTTTCTTAAATGGATATCTTCGTATCTGATCGATAGATTTCAATGTATTTTATTTAGGAACCATAAGTCAAAAACTATCTCTGTTCCATCTGGTGTCCCACAAGGTAGTCACTTGGGGCCGTTATTGTTCCTTATATACATTAATGATTTACCATCCTGTATAAAGTATTGCAATATTTTAATGTATGCCGATGACGTTAAGATTTTTCTTCACCTCAACGATTCCAATTTTCGTAATCTCCTTCAAAACGACTTACAAAATTTTTATGAGTGGTGTCAAATTAACTTAATGCAACTTAATTTTAAAAAATGTAAGCACATGGTATTCTATAGAGCCAATCCTCTTATCTGCAGTTATAAATTTGATACTTATAATATTGAAAAAGTCGATACATTTCTTGATCTTGGTGTGCTACTCGATCCAAAACTAACTTTTAACCCACACATTTCACAAATTGTAAATAAGGCAAAAGGTGTATTGGGATTTATTAAACGCTGGGGAAAGGAGTTCAGAGATCCATATGTATTAAAGCAGCTGTTCACCTCATTGGTTAGACCAATACTTGAGTATGCTTCTATAGTTTGGGATCCTCAATACGAAATTCATATAAATAAAATTGAATCTGTACAAAAACAGTTTCTTCTTTTTTGCCTCAGAAATCTTCAGTGGAATCCGAATAGAGTTTTACCATCTTACGAAAGCCGTCTAGCACTTATCAAACTTCCTACTCTCAAAAGCAGAAGAACTTGTTTCAACATTTCCTTCATTAATAATTTGATATGCGGAGTTATTGATTCTGAGACCTTACTTATGCAGCTGGAATTTATTATTCCTACTCGACCAACTAGATATTATATTCCTCTTAAACTACAATTCTTTCGATCTAATTACGCCAATTTTGATCCTGTTCGGAGAATGTGTGCAGAATTCAACAGTTATTTTTTCCTTATTGATTACTCCTTAAACTTTAACGCTCTTAAAAATAGAATAACGAACTTTTTAAATAACTGAATTAATTAATTTTCTTTTTTTATATTTTGAATAATAAGAATAATCCAAATAGCCTGTAAGAATTTTTGTATTTCATTGGCTGAAATAAATAAATAAATAAATAAATAAAAATAAATAAATAACATTCCACTCTATTCCACCTTAACAAATGTTAACAAAAAAACGAAAAAGTAGCAGATAACAACTAAACCTACTACACATACTTAACGAAGGCACACTCACCACACAATCAACATGCAACGATGAGACAATTGCTGTTGATCATTCAAGGGTGAAGGTATAACACTGGTCTTTGAGTGAACATTTCACAGCAATTTGTTTCATTCCTAATAATTAATAATAATATATGTACTGTCCTTTCCAAAATTCCAATACAATGCACAGCATTTAGTAGGGGTTTACACCTGAGTTTGGTCTCAAATAAGAAAAAAAAATGATGTGCTGGAGCCCCAGGAAAAGTGATCATTTTTTAAATTAATTTAATTTTGTTTCGTCAAATACGCTATAATTGGGGGGTGCGTGGTACACTGCTTAGAGCGCTCGCAAAAAAACTCAAAGGACCCAGGTTCAAATCCCAGAAGATGTGAAAAATGAAAAAGTTTGTTTGCGGTTTTTTTCAAAATTATAATTTAAAAATAAGAGGTTCCCCCCCTCCAGGAAGACCATCTAGAAAGATACCGCTCCCCGACATTCCATTCTATTCCACCTTAACCAATGTAAACAAACAGCGAATGATCAGGAAATAAAAAAAAGCGCCACCTATTGGGAAGTAGAATATAACAGCTAAACCTACTTAGCGAAGGCACACTCACCACACAATCAACATGCAACGATGAGACAATTGGTGTTGATCATTCAAGGGTGAAGGTATAACACTGGCCTATGAATGATCAATTTACAACAATTTGTCTCATTCTTAAGGCGCTTAATAATAATATAATAATATATGTACTGTCCTTTCCAAAATTCCAATACAATGCACAGCATTTAGTAGGGGTTTACCCCTGAGTATTGGTCTCAAATAAAAAAAAAATTATATCAAAGTTAAACTCCATAAAGAGTTTAGATTTTTGAAATGAATTTTTGATAATCAAAGGAGACAATTATGTCCGTGAATGAATAGTACACTAGCCAAACTGAACATGTTTTCGACCTCAGCTACGGTAGTCTCATCAGAGTTCTTTGTGTTCTGCACATATTCATGACAAACATCAACGTTTTAACTCACACTTTTTCAAGGCATCACATACTGAAATTACCTTTTTCTTTTTTACTTTTACTTTAATACAAAAAAAGGAGTTTAAAAAATTCACATTTTAACTTTTGATGTTTTAAAAAGTGTTGCCTTTTTATAGCACAAGTTCCCCGTAGTAAGTTTTCGCCGTCACTCCTTTTCTTGCAAGTTAATATGTAGTACGAGTGTATTTGTCTTAAAAACTACGTTATACGGTTGTTTTTGCAATAATGTTTTCAAAGAACGGGCACTATTACTTGTTTCTTAATGACCTTTTTGTTAGGATTTTAATTATTATGAAGTACATATGTCCTTATAGTAGAAGTACTTTTTAAAATCTCATATCAAACAGAATCATTTTTCTATAGCTTTTCTTTCAGTTTTTATTTAAATATAAACAATTTTATTAATTTTTTTAAAAAAAAGGTAGACATTTTTATTTTTACCATTTCATGGAATATTTTTTACTGCATACTTCACAACGTCTATGTACTTTATAGGGACTTTTAAAATCTAAACTGTACAATGCTTTTGGTACTTTTAAACTTTTATCGCTTAAGGGCTGGAGCTTATTCTCTTTATAATTGCTGGCATTGAAATAAAGATCCGTATATGATTTTCGTATACTAAAGGGAGAGTTGCGTGGGGTTGATAGAAATGAGGAGGTATTCTTAACAGGTGGATTCGTTGATAAGGGCCTTAAGTCCAAAGTAGAAGTCTTATGCAGTTGTGAGTAATTGGTGTTCTCGCATGATTCATTACTAAATAAAGAAGTATTTGAAGATTCACGTGTTAAATTGTTGGTTTCATGGCGATAAAAAGCGCCTTGCTTGGCAAGATCATAATCTGGATTAAAGTGTTGTTGGTGTTGTGCATATGGCTCTTGTTGGTTATGTGATCTTTTCCGTTCTGAGATTTCCAAAGGTGGTAATTGCCTTACATCGCTACGAGAGTGATGTGATCTCATGTTTGCTGGAGATTTAACACTCTCATACAGATGTGACGTGATCATGGTTGTAGTTGTGGACGGTGCATAAGGAATTTGTGTTTTTGCAGTGGTATGCTGTAAAGAATTGTCTATAAAAGGATCTGAACTTACGCTTGAAATGAAAGCATTAACTCGTGAACGGTTGGGATTAAAATCGAATTTACGTCCTGTGACCGAAGTTCCAATATTACTATTACGACGAGTTTTACTCTGATAATGGCCACCTCCATTGATATTAGAAGACTCATAATGGTTTTTCCGATTATTGCCAGTATTGGGACGATTCGGCAAACGTTGTACCCTTCCTCCCACACGAGCACTAGAACGTTGAGAATTTGCGGGGCTATTACGAAAATTATAGGTGGTATCACTACTGTCATCGTCCGTAACACCTCGCATGTGATGGCCTAAATAAGAAGGCCTCTCACGTAGTTGGCCAGCACCAAATTTTGTAAAAGTACCATTACGTTTAAAGACATCATGAGGATTAAATTTACGATATTGAGCCAACATATCGGCAAATTTTTCCCATTCCGTTGTACCTGGCCGTTTCTCCTCTCTTCCCGCATTCACTTTCGAAATAGCGACTTTTTCATTTTTCGGCTTTTCCTCTCTTTTGTTGAGTTTTGATTTTTTAATTTTTTCAACTGGAACTTTTTGAGAAACCACCTGAAATTCCAATGGTGGCTCTAGACCTGGCTGTGATTTAGCCGCAGCTGTGGCAATTGCTATATCAGTTGTAGCCAATGTTAGCGGCAACAGGGGAGGAGGGTTATGACTGTTCGATAGACTATTTTGTATCGTTGTTAGAATTTGAGCTTTTTTGCTAATTTTGATGATATTTTGGTGGAAAAATGCAATTTTATTCACATGATTTTACTCAAATAAATTAATTTAAAAAAACTGTTTACTACAATAACTACTTGAATTGCAATCTAATTTGTTAATATAAGATACTTTTAATTTATAGGTTGTATAAGTATATGGTGAATACTAGAATACTTTTTGTATTGCTGAGAAGTATTATTTGCCTATGCTGTAGTTCAAACTGCTTTTAGAGTTCTTTGAAAATAATGCAAATAGAAAATAAAAAAATTGTTGAACAAATATTTACAATTTTGAAAGTTATAAAATTTTATAGATTTTATTTATTTAAAATATTTAAAATATTTAAAATATATATTTACATGGTAGGTTGTTTTACATTCTACTTAAGAGTATGTGTTTTAAAAATATTATATAAACTTCAAAATATACAGACATATACATATACTTTTTTATTGTATGCAATAAGTTTATACATATTGTATAAATATAAGCTAAGAATTACAATAATTTACATGACATTAGAATTACTCTTTAGTTTAGCAAACAAAACAAATAGAAAACCTGAAACCTAGTCAAGCGCGGCCATTTCATATTATAGATTGCAAAATAATCGCTATACAGGTTTAAATAATTGACAAGTCGTTGGCATGTCGATTCATAAATTGAAATGTTTATCTCCGCCAGTATTGTCAGAATTGCCAAGTCATAAAGTCTGGCAACTCTTATGTAAACTACATGATATTAATACATGAAAATAAATAAATATTTCTTAAAGCCCATATGACACCTACTTTTTTTGTATTAATATTGATTTGGAGAACAGTTCAAATATAATATACAATAATAAGAAAGTATAACGGGTGTAAAGAGTTCAACTATATTCGCATTAATACAGAATTGTCAAAACATTTACAAATTTTATCGATAAAAAAGTAGAGTCTGTTAAAAACAATTTAAAATATTTTACATTGAAATTGACACTTACATTAGAATTTAAAATACTACAATGCTGCTAACTTTTTAGTGTTATACTCAAATAAAACGATTTTGGGCCATTTTGGCTTTAAATGTAGCGTTTTTTGTATTTTTTAAATTTAATGTTTAATTTAAATTATAATTTTATAAAACCGCAAATTTTTATATTTTTAATTTTGTCCTTCGCTGGGATCGAACCTTGGTCGTGTGAGTTTCTGTGCAAGCGCTCTACCACTATGCCACGACCCCCCAAATTTTTCATTGCTTCAAGTTTGATTAATTAGATATCGAAATAATGTTTGTTATTAAAATTTTTTCGTCAAATATTTGCCTAAATAAAAGAATAAACCGAATATTTCAATAACAAATTATTATGATGCATCAATTCTAAACAAATTTTCTTTGGGACTTAAAATGACGGGATTCGGGATTTATAAAAATTGCTACCGATTACAAACTGTAATATCCCATAATTGGTGTATTTCTACAATACTAACCTTTCACAGTAGCTAAAAAATTATACTCTCACATGAAAACAATGTGTTCAAATCGGGCTCGATTCATTTATTTCAAAAGAGTTTAATTTTTTTAAATACTCATACAAAGACATGATTTTCAAGCTAAGATACTTACTACATACATACACAACTGGCCTTTACAACCCTATGTCAGGATTACGGCCTAGCTTCTCACAGCACTCATGTTGTGTGTGTCAATTATTATCCATGAGTACCGGGACCTACAGTTTAATGTCGATTCCGAACGACAGACTTGAGAAGCTCGTTCATGGCAATCAGATACTCTCAGAGCTTTTGCCAGAAGTCTGCTAAGAGGTAGTCGCCAAAAGATATACATATATATATTTTTTTTAATATTTCTTTGCTTCAAGATGTCAGAACCGAGGCTCGAACTGGAACTCTCATCTTAGTAAGCCAACAAACTAACCACTATACCACTACGCTAAGAAGCTAATGTTAAAATCAGGAATTTTTTAGCTAAATTGAACCACTTTGCCATGTTTTGAAACCATGATTTCATTACATTGTTGTCATGTAATTTTTTACAGGAATATACAAGAAAATATCATATACATATGTATGTATGTATGTATATATGATTATAAAAATAATTATTTTAAATCAATACTTTTATATTTGCCCAGAAAGGTTACATTTTTTTCTCACATGGGATTTAAAAGAAATAAAAATTTTTCATATACGAGTATATATGTATAAACAGAGAGGCCAATTCGAGCTACATATGTTCTATTCAATTTATTCCCTCTTCCAGGTATTTCTAATGTCATGTTTCTTTGTTGTTTTCTTTTTTGTGCTATAATATTTCAAGCATATTATGTATGTTTTTTTTAATTTGTATGTACAAACGTTTTTGTTTTTTTCTTATAAATTGTTGCAATTATCTATAGGAAAGAATTTTCATAATTATTAATATTATCAATATAACGACTTAACTAAACTACAGTGTATTAACTAATTAAAACTATTCACTATATGTAAGTAAATAAAAAAGAAAAAGGAAACTCTTTTAATTTATTTATAAAACAATTAATAAATGTGTACGGGAGAAGCACATTTATTAGAAGAAAAAAATTCTACAACTACAATTTATTTTAAGTTGAGGAAAGAGAAAGAGTGAGGTTAAGGTTGAATAGAATAGGGGTTAAAGTGCAATGACCATCAAATATAATTTTAATGTTATATAAATAAACATACTATTAAAGGTTAGTAGTTAAATATATATATATATATATATATATATAAAAATATATGCATATACATATACAGGTATACGTATGTATATTTTTTCTCTTTCTATCTCTCTGTCGGGAGAAATTTAGAAAGCCAAAAGCCAACACATAAACAAATTACTTATTGAAACACATTTAAATGGCAATTAGAGTCATAAAACAAAGAGAGAAAGAGCGAAAAACAAATTCTATCACATCAACAACGTGGTAACAAACAAGAAGAACATTTAGAGTTACATTTTTCATATATTATAATAGACTGCCCTACTCACTGCATATTATCTGTTATTGCTGTTCTATTGTCATAATTTTTTGTTTTTCTTGAAGTTTCATTAGCTTTTTTCGTGTCAATAGTTGTCGTGTTATTGTCAATTATCTCTGTTGTTTTAAGGCTCTCTTTGTTATTCTTGCTTTCATGTTCGACTGGAGGTAATGGGTCAGTATTTGTATTGACTGGCAAAATGTCGTTGACCGCCATATTGATTATATTATCCTGTTGCAGTTTCTGTTGCTTTAGAACCTCTGCCGTTAAATTCTCCAATTCTGCAAAAGTAGGTTTTGGTGTTGGTGGATTATCCTCATCATCATCATCACTATTGCCAGTATGATAATCACTGCTTTTAGCCAATGCCTGTTCGATTTCCGGTTCCGGTGTAGAAGTTTTTAAACTATCTGTTTCAGTATCGTTACGTGTTAGCATATGTTCTGTCTGTCCTTCATTTGCCGTTATTATATTAGTGGTAGATATGTCGGTGGTGGCATTTACACTCTCGTTCACGTTGTTTAAGCTTTCATTTAAAGAGGTTTTCAATTCATTCACATCCGTTTCTTCTTCTTCCGTGTTAGTATCTGCATTTATGCCACTGGTGTTCGTATTGCGTTTGGCATCAACATCATCATCATCATTTATTGATTTTAAATGCAATTTTTCCATTAATGAATTTTTAACCTCATCTATTTGAACAGTTTTTTCTTTGACCACATTTTTCACTTCATGTTTAACACTTTCGGCAGCTGTGGCCACAGATTCTTTTGCGCTTTCCAGACTTTTTCCAACTGATTCCTTAACTCCTAAATTATTTGAAAAATATTAATAAAAAAAGTAAATTAGTTGTTAGTATTGGCTAAAGTTAAATGTTTCAATGCGTATTTTATGTTTATGTATTTTTTTATGTATGAGTTTGTATGTACATTTACACATGCAAGCATTGGGTATTCTTGAAAATATACAAGAAAAATATATCCAATTTATGTACAAATAGTTTCGTTTCATTTAAATGCAGTGGGACTTCAAGAAAGAGGTAACTTTAATAAAAATTGCTTCTCATGCGTTTTAATTATTTTTTTCTTCTGCTACAGTGAAAAACAAACTTTATTTAATTTTATTATTTTTTCACATAAAATTATTCATTCCAATTTTACAAAAATACCGCTTTTTTAAAGATTTTTATACATTATAATTTCAGGGAGTGACCTCTACTTATGCAATGCAAGATGGGAAAGAAGAAATAGTATTTGGATACGTTTGATTTAAACATATTAAAATCGTAATGAACAGAAACAAACTTTCTCGGTTATTAAAAAAGCAAACAGTGCAGCTAAAGAACGAACTTTCTCCTACGCCTCTACTTCATATCTGGCTGCGAATTTGCACCACGAATCTCTTCGGACGGGATAATAATCACCCATCAGCAACTTTATTATTTTAAGAAAATTAAAAAGCGTTTACTTATCTTTGAATCTTTTTTGGCACAAATAGGTAAACATACCACAGGCATATCATATTGTACCAAGATTTGTTAAATTGCTCCACAACTTAAAAAAAAACTATTGGGCGGGCCATTTACTAAGTGTGCTATTATGTCTTATTGTCATAAAGGTATAATTTTATTTAGATTACATTTTAAATTTGTGATAATATATGATTTGGGATAATATTGACGTTTAAATGGTAGAAAGTATATAGTAATTGGATTGATTTGTAAATAAATTTTTTCAATATTATATTTTTATACATCTTCTTCTAATCTATAAAAATTAATGTACATTTTGAAGTCACCACTAACCGCGGCCTATTGGTTCCGGAGATATGGCATTTAGATTTTCCATATTTTCACATTTTTTTTATAAAACAATCGGGTGTATTTTTTTTTTTTTTTTGTTTATTTTTATTTTGTTTTTAAAGACAATAAAAGCTTAATTGCGTCAAAAATTACAAAGTTATGATGATCATAGAAGTTATGAAATTAAGAAAATTATTAAAAACTTGTATTATTTTAAAATTTTTTTTCTTGATGCGTTTTAACTTTTTCTCATATATGTTGCCGATTCTACCCGTTCTTGCAATAGCAACACTACTCACAAGCAATTTATGTAATTACCGTTACGCTTTTAGTGATAAAGTAGCTTCAGACAAAAGTCTCTGATGGGAATTTAAAACGGGATCCTGACTCTAAAGCCTGAAATACTGAGACACTTTATTATTTAAAAAAACCCCTTCAGTTCGTATTATTTTTGCCTTTTCATTTGTTGCACGTTGTTTTTTTTTTAATTGGCTATAAATTATTTAAAAAAGTCTATATATACATACATATACATTTGTATAAAGGAAACATGAAATTATACAATATATTTTATACATATTTTAAAGGTTGCATTTTACGTTAAATATTTTAAATGAGCATGTTTCTTTGCATTTGTTTTTATTACAATGTTACAGGAATTAATTTCAAAAGAGTACAAGCCTTTTAAGAGGAAACATGATAATTATCAAAATTTTATAAAATTTTAAATTTTGTTTCTAGGCAAGAAAATGAAAATTTTATTAAAATTTTTAATAAAAGAATATTTTTGATTTATAAAGATATTCAAAGAAAGTAAAGTAGATTTCAAATAAGTGTTAAATAAAATTGTTCATGCATTTGTTTTTGTAATTTCTTACGAATGTATAAGTAATAATAATGACTTCTAAAATACATACATAAGTATAGACCGGCTTTTAAATCCTGCTCATTAACATTTTACAACCTTCTAATCTGTTATTTTGTATACGAGTACGAGTACCTCCCAACTAATAATACTTAAGATTAAAACCACTTGTGAGGATGGATAATCGATTGTAAAAAAGAGTCTCAAGTGGAATTACTTTTTATTTTCATTATTTTACTAAATACGTTCATGTAAACACATTATACGCACACACACACGCAAACACCTTTACACAAATAAGCAGCATATTAAAAACACTTAAACCGTAAACACGCAATATTCTCATTCTAAATGTTTTTTTTTCTCTTTTTTTAATATTTCTCGCATATAGTATAAGTAAATGAAGGTTTTATTATGTTATACCCTACACACCGATGGGGAATGGTTGGAAATGAATGTACACATCGCTCATTTGCGAGAAGAGTGCCATAACTAAAAAAAATCGTTTATGAGATAAATGCATTTAAACGTTTTAATTTAGCCACACTGATAGGAAAAATACAAGACACTTTTGGTCGCCACTCGGTGAAAAAAGGAGATAGAAGTACAATTTTTAGATATGTTTTAAATTACAGTTTGTCTCATATTTCTGCATTAATAATGTCACTCTTCTCGCAAATGAGCGATATGTATATGAAAAATTTATTTTCAATTCGGGGTGCGTTGTATAGTGGATAGAGCGCTCGCACAAAAACTGAAACGGCCCAAGTTCAAATCCCAGCAAAGATGAAAAATTAAAAACTAACGGCCTTATGTATAATAAAAAATTAGCAGGTCGTTGTACAGAGTGGCTAAGTTTGACATTCCAATACGTGGAAATTGTTACTCAAAGGTACAAGGAATTTTTTTTTGGATTATCCGACTAGTTATCAAATATAGGGTATGGTTTTAATAATATCAGTCTATAGCGGGTGATAAACTTGCCAGTTTTTTGTCTCATATACTAACGAGTTTCTAATTTTTCATTATACATATGGCCGTATGTTTGTGGTTTCTAAAAATTATAATTTTGAGCTATTGACAAATTGTGTGGGTTCCAACGCGAACAAATTTTTTTTGAGAGTCAAGTGTCTATGCAATATTGAATGTATGCTGGTCCCACTAATGCCTAAAGTTGTCTGGATCTCACGATAGGTAACATGACGATTTTGCAACATCAGTTCGCGCACAGCATCAGTGGTTTCCGGAACAACAACTGATTTTGGACGACCTTCACGAAATTCGCCTTGGAATGAACTACGATCACGATCGAATTCACTATACCATAGATAAACACTTGTGCTTATTGATGGAGCTTCATCGCCAAAAATTTAATTAAGTTCAACCTTGCACTGTTGCTGAGTTATTCCACGTCGAAAATTGTAAAAAAATATTCGCACGAAAATTTTCACGATTTAATTAAATTTATGAGCCGAGATGAATTTTTTAAGTTACTGTAAATAACACAAATAGCGCTCGTATATCTACACTGTAAAGTGCACAATCTCAGAAAGCTCTATAACACAAATAAATTTTTTATTGCATATGACTTTGATATCACACTTAAAGCTTTAGGTGCGTTTCTTTACTTTTTGGGTAAAGTTCGGTAAATAGAGAGTAAGCCATAACTTCTCTCAATAATAGACAAATTTACCCAAAAGTACGGGAACGCAAAAAAGCAAATATTTTACCCGTTCACATAAAAATATGAAAAAAAACACAACTTTATGTCACACACAATATGTATGTATAGTGAACATGTACTTTCGCAAAAAATAAACGATAATAATTCGAATTATATATGTTAACTAAGACAAAAATAAACTTTTTTATATAAATATTAAATTAAATTATACTACAAGTCTTTCACTGCAGGTTTATAAATATTTTTTAATTCAACGTTTGAATTTTTTTTTAGTTTTCTGAACCTTTCATTTTTCTATTATTTTTTAAACAGCTGATTATTTATTTACTTGCACAAACTAGCCCGAAGAAAAAGTACGGTCTATTTCGTGCATGAAGAAGAAGAATGTTACTTTCTCAAAACTTCTCTCATTTACCCAAATTTTGTGTACGGGAACGCTTTTTGGTAAAATTGGGATCCCGCGGACGCCCAATGTAGAGTAAAGAAACAGACTTATTGTTTTACTAGCTTGTAGGTTGTGTATATCTTGCCAATGTCCCTTGTATTGATGGTACCACTTAAATCCATGAAATTTGGCGAAACGAAGAAAGTCACGACCATGATTGCACTGCCAACATATGTGGGAAATATCATGACGTTGATTTCATTGTGAAATAAGGCAATTGAAACCTTTAGCAAGGCAATTGCAATGGCCAGGAAATGCATATATATGTACTGTACATATGTATACGTACAGTACATAATAATATTTAATATTTCTAATCAATTTTCTATCAAAAGCCAAGTAGTTTTTGGAGCGTTTGCTTGACAAAGAAGCCAAAAATCGTAATACTAGTCTGTTTCATACTTTACAACTCTTATTCATCTGTTGGCTCAAGAGCATTGTTTAGAGATGATGTTTTAGTTACACACTTATTGGCAACATTATTTCTCCAGGTGTTTTCACGACCATGCAAACCGACATAATGTTGAATGAATACAGCTGGAATTGAAAGCACTAATTGATGCAAGACTGTTCACTTAAGTATCGTATTAATTATTGCAGTCTAAAATTTTAAAGTAACAAAAATTGCTGGATGTTCTTTGGATGGCATAAATTATTTTCTTGAATTATTTAGTTTATTGCCTTTCATTATTAAAAAGTTTTCAATTTTTTTTTAACATTTCTTTATTTGTTTGGCTATCATTTAAAACTTTTCTTTTAAATATAATTGCTGAGCCTATACCAGACAGTCTGTTTCATTTTTTATATTTTGAAAAGTTGCCAAAAGTTTGTTTTAACCAAACTATCACAGAACATTTTGCTAAAAGTTTTTAAAGTTATTTCATTTAAATAGAACTGTTGATCCTAAAAAACAAAAACAAAAAATTTTACATTTAAAGCAACACCACCGCATACAACACCCTCGTTTATGAATTTGTTACAAGATTATAAAGGCAGTATTACAATGCGTTTAAAGTTTTTTTATTTCATTTTTAAAAATTACCAAAATAAAACAAAACGAATTATTTAAAAAAAAATATTTTTTTTTAAATAAATTACAAAACCTTTCTTTCTACTGCTAAAAGAAGTTTCAAGCATTTATTTGAACCCAAAAGCAACAAAAATGTCAATTCCATTCATAAAAATAAAACTGGTTTAAATCCTTGAAATTTTTTCGTTTTACGTTTTCTGAAGAACCAAATTACGGAATGAACACCGTTTCTAAATGGAATTAAACTCTGCGACATTTTCGACAATGAAATTTTAAATTAAATTAAAATATTAATTATTAATTTCGGTTCAGTAATTAAAACTTCTTGAAAAATAATAGATCAGAACTAAATTCTATTTAATGAATGTAGATTTTTTATGCAATAATTTAGCAATAAAAGGAGAAAAATGGCATCCAAATAGAATGTCGAAAAATTCTTCAACCTCCATTTAAAAGGCTTAACTTAAAATTTTAAGTAATTTATTCACATTTTAAACAAATTTACCCTTAATATAGTCCAATTTCATAATCTCTGCCTTGCTTTAGTTAAGTTAAGTTTAGTTTAATATCAATCAGCTGTGTTTCATATGCAATGTGGCACAGTAAAAATTAAATGGAATTTCTCACCCAGTTAATTTCTGTGGAATTATTCATAAGTTGTTTAGCTGTCTCCGGAAAAGTAATGTGAGAAGAAATTGTTAAGCATTCATCGATTCGAAGGTTGATTTTTTAAAGAGTAACAATCACATCTTTAGCAAGGTAAGGGAGAATTTTTCATTATAGACACACGCACAAATTCAAAATCCTATTTTTAAACTTTGCTTTAAAGTTGTACCTAAAATGGTTTAGAAAAAATTAATATTATTTTTTTTTTAATTAGGCCCTCTTCTAATTAAACTTTTAGTTCAATTGTCTTAAATACCAACTTCAAAACTACTTTCCGTTTTATAAATATTTATGTATGTATTTGAATACATGTCTCTTTGTTTGTGATTGTACGGTTTGTTTTTCTTATCAAATCTCACAACATTAACCTGAAATGTCACTTGAGTTGCAAAAACAACAACAACAAACAGGAAATGTGTTATTTTAAGAAAATTATTTATTTTTTACAGTACCTGTGCTTAAGTAAGTATGTCTGAGATTCAATACAATATACTCGTATGTACAATACAATGTACATGCATCTTCATATAAAACTTATAAATAAAAAACCAACAGAGTCAAGTAGACAAGACAACAAACAAAGAATAAATAAATAAAACATTCGCTTGCTATTTCAATAATTTGTATGTGATTTTGTGCAAAACTGCATACGTCTAGCTTGCACTCTATAAAAGGAATTTCAAAAACAGTGAAGAACAAATTTTTTTAATAAAAAAAAATATTAAAAGGATTAATATGAACAAAAGTACAAAGTAAGATTTATCAAGGAAGTCAAGGACACAACAATTAATATTTTCTTGCACAGCCAGTGTGCCTCAAAGTCGCTTGCCTCTCAAATGTCAAATGTTGCTATGATACATGCTAAAGTTTAATGCTTTGAAATTGAGTCCAATTATTGTGGATAACTGGACACTGGATATCAAGAAATTGGCAAATTTAGACAACATTTGAACCCTCAAATATGCCTAAGACTCGCTAATGAGTTGATTAGCACATAATTTGAGCGCAATTTTAATGTTCTCAAATGTACAAGGCTAGAACTAAAACACTTGACCGATTATCGTACTACTCTTTATTGTTTGAGATCGTATTTGAGAAAAGAGGCGATCACAAATGCGACTATGTAGTAGTGCTGTCAAATTCTACTACTTTTCATTACTCGATAGTATTGAGTGCTTCCATTTGGGTACTCAATACTACTCAATACTTTTAACGGATTTTATTTTTAGAAGAAAACAATTTCATACAATATTTTTTTTTTTTAAAGAGACTTGTTTTGACCGTTAAATTTTAAATTTTTCATAAACCTTCGAAGGATAAATACAACTCTTAAAGTATTGAGTAGTTACTTTTAAGTATTGAGTACCCAAAAATTAGTACAAATACTCGATACTCGGTACCCATTACTCAATACTTTGCCAGCACTACTATGTAGCCTGTATCCAGAAGTCGAATTGTTTAAGACCTTCGTCTTTTTATATGTAAAACAACAAAAAACCCGTAAAATGCTCGTGTTTTGTTCATATAAAACGATGAATGTCTTAAACCATTCGTCTTCTGTAAACAGGCCTAAGAAACTAGAAAAGCATTATGACATATTATCACATAAATTATATTTTAACGCTTTTTGTGTAACTGCTGTTTCACTTCATAAATTTATAAAGTCTCTTTACCCTAATGGTAAAGACGAATATGGTCGTCAAAGGAAAATTGGTTATGCTGTAATGAAGCAGCTATAAGGAGACAAGTTTATTCCTATACGGAATATTCTAAATATTTTTCTAATTAAGCATGAATAACTTTAATACTAATGTTGGTTATACAGGTTGTTCAAGAACTCAACATTAAGCCGAAACGGGGTGACAGGATGGATTTGTAACCATCATGAGAAAAGTCAGAAAAAAAAATCTATCCCATGCAGTTTGAAAATCATAGGCATTTAAGAAAAACTTAGAAATTTAGTCATTTTTAATTTTTATTATTTTTGTTCATTTAAACTTTGGAATCGTAACCCTAAAGGGGTTCATGCATAGATGCGTATGATACTTTTTATGCATTCTATACGTTTCTAAATTCATGTTACATGCAATGCGTCTTAGGCCCCATATTACTTTTTTTTTTTTTTATCAACTGTTGTGTTAATATTGTTATCAAATAAAAGCAATTTAGGCAAAATGAAAAGTGAAATTGAGATTTAAAAAAAAAATTTATAGAATTCATTGATTTTATATTTACAATATTTTGCGCTTTTTCACTTCATCTCCTCCTTAAGCTATATTTACACTACCTAAGTTTCTCATCTGAATTTTATATCAGACGCGCACTTAGAGAGACTCAGATAGTTTAATTACAAATCTAATTTAATTTTTATTGTTTTTGCCTGAGCTCAGATAAAAATAAAACATTTTTTACTTTAAAAATTATTGCCGCCTGAGTTGTAACTGTTATAATCCGTTATAATCATATGAGAAACTTAGGTAGTGTAAATATAGCTTTAGAATTTGTTTTTTAAATAATAATAAACACAACAGAGATGGCACTCAGTACTTAAAAGTAATCGATAAATAGAATACAAATCGATAAAAAGAAAACAAAATATAAAAATTGTATTTAAAATAAATTTTTATGTATTTTTATCTTGAAAGTTATTGCAACCTTTTTAATGAAAGCCTTTTCTTTTATTAAAAACTTTTTTTATACAAAAAAAAAAAAAAAATAATAATATTAAAAAGAATCCAACACACAAAAACATTTATCGATAACATTTAAAATAAAAATTAAATTTCTTATCCGTGACTATCAAAAACAGCTGACATTTTTTCACCACTCATGCGACAGATACAAAAGTAGAAAGTAAACCTACTTTGTTGCATTGATACGTCTATGCAGTCTATGTGTTTTGCTGTGTAAACTTGTCACATACAATTACGCTGATTCTACTTTTTTGCATAAAAAGGAAAGATGTATAAACGCATGGTGGGGACCTTCAGCTTAAATGACATTTCTAGAACCACAGTCAAAAATAATGACGCAATTGCCCCAAGTTTTCTAGAACTAAGACTATTTGTTAAACTATGAGTTTAAAATTTTAAAAATTTGTCGACTTTGAAAGGCCCTCCTTTACAAAAAATGTTCTAAAGTGCCTTGACTAGTATCATTAAAAATTCTCGCATTTAATCAAGATTGTTAGTATCATACTTAAAAAAAAAACCATTAAAAAATAAAAACCTCAAGTAACCCGATTTTTGCTAACTCATTTTACTCAGTTCAAATGTTTTTTATTCGTTTTTTATTACGTTTCGGCTTGAGGTTGAATTCTGGGACACTCTGTATACTTATATAGAATCTTAACAGAATATTGTTATCAATAACTAAACTGGGCTTTAAAAGTAAACATGTTTTTAATCCGACCTGTTAGCCAATAGTATTGCACCATTTACTATTTTTCACTGAGTTTTCGGTGCTTATGTCAAGTGGAATACAGGATGTATAATTTTTACGGTTATGGATGTACTTATAGAGCAAAAAATTCTAAACATTTGTGTTGTTTTTTGTTTTTTTTTTAAAGGCTGTAAATGATGGCAAGCAAGTACTTGATTTTATATGCGTAGGTGTTACTCGGCAAGTATATGTTTGTGTGTGTGATGTATGACATGTGTAAGTATTACCTTCAACAGCATCTTCAGCACTTTTTGTAGCATCTGCAGCAACATGTGTGGCTGCTTTTAACATTTCACTGCCGGTAGTTTGTATCATAGGCGTACTACTGGCACAACCCATTCTTTTTTTTTTTGTTTTTTTTTCTATTAATATTTAAGAAATTTTAAATTTTATAATTATGTACTATTCTAAAAATAAAAATATAATATATAAAGTAATATGCAGAATTGTTCACTCTTGCTTTGATTTTAATTTTTCTTTTTTTTTTTTTTTTTGGGTTTTAGACGTGTTTAAACACGCAGCTATTTAGTAACTAAATTCAAGAAATGTGTTTTACTTTGCATTTAGCCCAATCGTTTGTTAGTGTATAAAATAAAACAATTTTATTATTGTATTTTGCTGTTTTTTTCTTTTTTTGTTTTCTTTTGACCCTTTGCTTGAGTAGGGAACCCACCTGTAATGTTCGTGTTCAGTTACGAGGTGTTCGCTTGGCATTTAACTAACGGTCAAGATTTTTTCTTTTTTTCTTTTTTAAATTGGCTTCTGTTATATTGTTGTTTTTTAAGCATGCAAACAGGAATTAGAATTAACCATATGTGTTGTTATTGGGGCCAGTGGCGTTTGTTAAAAAAAAAACTGTAGGATTTTTTGTTGGATTTATTGATTTTGAAGTCACCAAATCTAAATATTTTATGCTTTCGCAAGGGCAAATCATAATTCTCTACTGAAAAAAAAATTTAATAATATTTGAACGACTCATATTAACTTTCCAAAAGAAACATTTTCCGTTTGAGATCTTTCTTTTTTGAGCCTCTTTAAAATGCTAAAAAAAAGTTTATATAATAAATATTAAATAGTTGATGATTATCATGAATATGTAAAGAACACACAAAAAACTCTGATAAGACTACCGTAGCTGCGGTCGAAAACATGTTCAGTTAGGCTTGTATCACGAACATCATTTTCTCCTCTCTTTATCAAAAATGAGTGCAAAAAAAAATCTAAATTCTTAATAGAATTTAACTTTGATCTAATTAAAGACTTTCTGAAGAAAAGAAAAATTAATTGAAAAAATTATTACTCTTGCTGGGATTCGAACTCGGATTTCCAGGCCACATAACACTAATGTTATACGGGTATATTGTGTATATTGAGTGAAATTGTAATCAAGTGCTTTTTTAAAAAATCTTCGCCTCATTTTAAATTTATAACATGTTAATATTTATTATATTTCAATTTTACTAGTTTTTGCTTTATTATAAGTATGTACTCATATTTAGAAAAAAAATAGTCACTACGTATGAGTAATATCTAACAGAGAGAAAAATAAATCATACGCCACACTGAATGAGAGTGCATATTCTCAGCGGGAAATGGTAATCAAATAGCCAATTCGCATTGGATGAAGATTTAAGCGAAATGATGTATTAATTCCATGCATCCTACTGGCTAATAACGTCATGCTATTTGAATTTACACGACTTCAATTTCCAGTCCGCCTTGCATTTGCAGTAAGATTTATCAAGGCGCAAGGATAGTCGTTAGGAATTTGTGGAGTAATCCGGTTTTCTCACATAGACAGTTATATATAGCATGTTCGCGTGTATATATTTACACGAAAAATTAAAAAACCAATAATGTTGTGTAATTTTATGCATCACAAAATGGCCACAGTGAATTTCACCTTTCACATTAAGGTTAAATATAAAATAATATTACTAAGTAAAAAACCTTGATGAATCCGGGCAATGCTGGGTCACACCAGCTAGTATTAAATAAAATTAAATTTAAAAGGTACGTTCCCGTAATGTAAATATAAGACCCTGGCTTGTTGTACAGGATTTGAAGTTTTATAAATCTTTAATAAAATTATAAAATGTACATAAATTATAACTTATTTACTTTTTTGTCTATTACTATACATATGTTATATGTACGAGTATGTACGTATGTCTGACACCCATATATTACATTTTCTTTATTACGCCTCTGCTCTAAATAAAATATTAAAATCAACACAACTCTAAAACTGTTCTGCTCAACCCTTGAAAACCAACAGTAATAAATAAATTTTGTATTTTAGATGAGGTCATGATTTCAGTCATAATTTATTTCATTTATGTTTACTCGACATACTCATACGAGTACAAGAATTAAATATTGAAAAGCATTAAATTAAAAATGTACTCGTGTTTCATAATTCACTTTGCTTTGTAGTTGTTAGAATTTGTAAAATATCAAGAAAATTAATCACACCATATACGTTGAATAATTATTTTATTTTCGTAATAAAATTTCCGGGAATATTAAGCACTGAATATTCAAATACCTACTTAGACATAAGGGTAGACATTCCAAAACAAAAAAAAAAAACAAAATATTCTTCAACAAAACTATCTGATACAATAATTTAGTTAAAAATATATACAGTGTTACCATGGCTTTAGTTTTTTTTATGCACTTTAATCAAGTACATATACAATTTTATCAAAGGCAAATATTTACCAAAATTATTCTAAAGCTTATATGCAGAGTGAAACTCCTTGTTCGACTTATTTTCAATTTATATTTCAATTTTTGACATTTCATCATTTAACAGCCAATTTACTTCCTCAAGTTTGACCACCTGTTACACATACGAGTATGTATGCATAGGTACACTTATGCATGTATGTAGTGTAGAAAGTTTTATGTTTCTAATGAAAAACAAACACCAATTTATATATAATTCCAATATTGCTTCAATATTTAAAGTAGTTGTCTTTTTACAGCGTTTTTTGCTTCTTCTGTAAACTTGCAAAAAGTGATGATACTCTGTTTAGCATTTTAATATTAATTTACAAAATAGCGAAGAAGTGATTATTTTTTAAAATTTTTTTTATATTTTTAAGATCTTCCTAAAAAAATGCCACTATTATTTATCACGTCAATATGCCTACAAAAAATTAATTCAAGTGGTTGGCACAAGAGCTAATTGCCGCGTACATTGGTTTTCCACCATAAATTGGGAATATTTTTATGAACATGGAAGTTCTTCCTATACATTTTTGTTATTATTTTATTTCGTTACTACAAATAACAGTGACTCTGACAATAAGTGTGAAAAGAAATTTCAAATTATATATATGAGCGGTTTTTCTTTTTTTTAATTCAAATAATTGGCCTTTATACGGCAATAATTAATATATAAATCTGGCGAGCCTTTATAAGCCTCTAATACAAAATAAAAAATTATATTTCTCACAAATTCTTCTACTTTATAGATTGTTTGATTTTTTTTTTTTTTTTGTTAATATTAAAAGAAAATTTTATATTCTTATAGTTTAAAAGAAAAATTAACATTAAGTAGCATATAAACAGAAATTTTAGTTATACATAACCAATTTGACAACACTTACCGTAAATATCTATAAACAACTATAAAAAGATGTATATATGTAAGTCAACTCATCAACTAGCAATAACTGCTTAAGTCAAAAAAATTAATTTTTATATACGAGCACATATTCGCAAATTTGTGAAAATTTCACTTATTTTAATTCTTGCGAAGAATTTGTAATTCAGCATACTTATTACATAATAAATGTATATTATAATACATTACATTACAGTTTTACCCTGACATGTATGAGTCTCCAAAAGTAGTAAAATAATTTGGCCTTATGTCGACTTAAGCTGCTATCGCATATACATACATACATACTCGTATGTATACATACATTTATGTATATGTACATAAACATTAGAACGTTAACTGTTTTAACAGCTTCTCTTGCTCTCTTTATACACAATGGCCACTGTGAAAAAAAAAGGTAAACAAGTATGGGAGTGCTCTTTATGAGTTCTCACTAATACCACCCAAGTTTAAATAGAAATCAGGCGCTTCGGTAAGAGTTTTATATTTTATTTTAACCTCACAGTTGTGAGAAATTACTGTTTGTGCTTATGTTTTTAACTTTTATTATACCGATCAATTTAAATGCACTTTTTTTTCAAGCCGCCTCCATTCAAGCGGTTAACACAAGAGTTGATTACCGCTCGACAGCATGCCGTGTACATTGGTCTTCCACTATAACGTAGATATACATACATACATATATGCTTCTCGCAGCACCTAGGTTGTGTGTATCAACTTTTTATCGATGAGTACCGGGTCGTAAAACTTATTGTTCGTGGCAATAAGTTACTTTCAGTCCTTTTGCCAGAAGACTGCTGCTGAGAGGCAGTCTCTGAAAGAAATAATTTTTCATATTCCTTTTTTTTCTTCAAGATGGCGGAGCTGGGGTTTGCACACGGAGTTCTTTGTGTAGTAAACCAACACACTAACCACTAGACTAAGGCGACTATATAATGTGGACAAACAATATTAATTCATAATTTATATGTACACGAATAGATAGTTTTACATGCGCACCGTCCTTAGACATATCACATGCCGCCCCTGTCCGGACGGTATTCAGAATATAAGCGTCCAACCAGCGCCACCCAAAGCCGGTACCCTCCAATTTCGGATATGTCTAAGACACACCGCTCAGAGGAGAGCCCATGGACATTGGGTTAACAATTTCGTCACTACCATTTCCTGGATAGCAGCAACCCCCCTTGTTGAGGAGGTTAAACTACTAACCAGCATATACCACTGCCACTACGTGTACTTCCTGAAGGACCGCACCCAACCATCAGGCCGATTTACCTCACTCCACGAATGACAGGGGAGCACAAGCAAACCGGGTCTTCCCTGATGCCCGTAGTACCAGATTAAGGCCTCTCTGGTCAGTCCTTAAGAACAGCAGAAAATGCCAGCCACGCACACTTACAGAGACAAGGCCAACAGCACCAGGAACAAACTGTTGTCTCTAGTACAACAGCCCCCTGGACTGATGCCAGTCGAGTCTCCGACAGCACACGAGTTACATATACAAATTCACATACACACACTTATATAAAGAATGACACTATTAATGAATTTATAAAAAACATAATTGACACAAAATAAAATAAAAAACTGTAACAGCAAACTCACTTCCGTTTAAATTCATAAAACAAAATTATTTTTCGGTCGCAATTCCAGGAATTGCAACCGTCCAATATTAATATAAAATAATTAAGAAAAACTGTTAATATTTAGCATAAGTAAAGAAAAATTGTAAAATGTATTTTTAAGCTGAATTCACAAAAAATTGTGTTAACAATAAGTTCAAATAAAATTAAAGAAATAAAATAAGGCAGTTGTTAGATATCCACGGTTGAGTTTAGTTCCCAAGTACTCCCACCACAAAATTCACGTGGCGCTATGCACCACCAATCATACTCTACCTATAGCAAGCGCCAGGCGACTCAGAGCTAGGTTGAACTCTGTGCCACTGGCGTGTGTATCGCCAACAGCGTTTGTCCCTATCTCCCGGGGGGAAACTTATATGTACATAAGAATATCGCCATTATTTGCTGAGCATGCTTGATTTATGTAGTTTACTGCGCATTAAAAGTATGACAGTATGAATCCGGAGAGCCAGCCTGACAGACATTGTAAATTGCAAATATTGAATAGAAAACTTGTAATATCGTGATGTCAAAACAGTAATAACTTTAAGAGATTCAGATAGTATGAGTAAGATTTTCCTCTAAAGTATTTACTTCTAGGGAGCCAAATTTTATTCATTATGCCTTGGCATTTGATTTTACTATAGGATACTAACAAGTTGAACTTCTCAGTTATTGTTTTCAGTTTTATAAACACGTTAGTCTTTTGGCCTTTTGAAACTGTCGCTTTTTAATACTCCCTTAGTTTTTTACATTTGAATTTTGAAATCTGATATCCTTTTTTTTTTCTTGCTTTATGAACTGTAAGTATAGCAAAGGTACAACTTTACTCACACACTACGATAAATATTTCAAAACATTCTTGGAAGTAGCAAAATATTGAAGGACATACATACATACATATATGTATACATACATATACGCCAGTATAAGTTGAAATGTTGTTTTTATTAATATTTATGGGGCATTTTTCTTTTCTTCGGTATAATGTTTTTATTTTAAAATACTTTTTTCTTTGTATTATTGTTGGTTGTAGTTGGGGGAAAACCTTTTTTTCTCTTGTTGGACGACTATTTCAGGCACTTAAAATAGCACTAAACGTATGAGTAATGTTTGTAAACAAATAAAAATAAAATAAAGTTAAACTTATACGCTGTGGCCCCTCTGAAATCAATTTGAAAGACTTGCAGGTAAATAAAATACCAACAGCAACTTGTTGAAATACTACTGTTTTTTTCTTTATTTATAATTTTTAAAATTAGAATGAATATTGTCATAAAAACTTATGATGTAATAACAATTATAATTTTTTTTTATATTCCAATTGTGACAGTCCAGCTAGCGTTGCACAGTGTGATAGCCCCATAATAACTGCGGCAAAAAATGGTTTTTGGCGTGTCGTCCAATTTGGATGAAATTTTCACAGTATATTAATAGGTATATGAGTAACAATTCCCTGAAATTTCAGCCTCATAACCTCATTACTTTTTGGTCTAGAGCAAGTCAAAGTAGAGGTATGCCAACGCGCTTGAAATACTTATGTTAGTTTAATATGTAATATTCAAAAGCTTATTAATATAAAAATACATAATAAATATAACTTTAAACAATTTTTTTATTTAATTTAGTTGTTGTAGAATGAGAAGGTGAAAAAATAAATAAAAAAAAAACACGAAAAAAAATTTCTTAACAACAGAATTGTGGTGTAAAAATTTAACATTTTGCATTTTCAATGGACTAGGAAATATAGAGCAGCCCCTCGCCCTAGGTGCAGACTTATATCAAATGAAAGATTGAAGTCTCAGCTTTCATTTAAAGTAAAGAACATATAGCAAAAGTTTGCAAAAGTACTTTAAACATACAAAAAACTGCAAAAAATACGCTTTCTGTCGCTATACGTATGTTAGCATGCAGTATAGTGCTGTCAAATTCTGCTACTTTTCATTACTCGATAGTATTGAGTAATTTCATTTGGGTACTCAATACTACTCAATACTTTTAACGGATTTTATATTTAAGAGAAAACAATTTCATAAAGTATTGTGTTTTTAAACAGAAATTTGTTTAGCCGTTAAAATTCAAATTTTCCATATAACTTCGAAGAAAATCACAGCCCTGATAATATTGAGTAGTTACTTTTAAGTATTGAGTATCCAAAAATCCATATAAATACTCGATACTCGATACCCATTACTCAATACTTTGCCAGCACTAATGCAGTAGCATGTTTACAACTTTTTACTTTTATTTTTTTTTTATTGTTTACAATTATTTATATTAATTCATTCAGAATGAGAATGAAATTGAAAAAATTAGAATACCATGATGATATTAAAAAATTATTGATGAATGAAAAAATAAATTTTTCTTTTTTATTGCATTTCAATGGGAGGTGGGCGTAATAGTGGGCGTGTTATTGTAATTTTACCATGAAACATTTTAAATTATAATAATAATATCAAATTTGAAGGTTGTATCTAAATAATTTTAGAAAATATGGCACTTTTTATGTTAAGGTTGCATGGGTGGTGGGGGTAAAAGTGGGCTATAGTTCAAAATTTTTTTCCGATAATGTTTGTAACAATATAACGTTCAAGTATACCAAAATTGAACGTTATACCTAAAGTATTACGGACAATACGGCATTTTACAAATTTCGATTGTATGGGAGGTGGGCGTAAAAATGGGCGGATTTTCTTAATTTTTTTTTTTAAGACTGGAATTGTCTTAAAAATAATCTATGCAAAATTTCAGAGCTCTACAATGACTCCTTGTATTTAATGCCGGCGTTGTCACACTGTGCGTTGTTGGGAATTTTTTTTATTTATTTTTTTATTGAAATAAAATATTTTTTTATGAGTTCTTTTTGCTTCCTACATGGATGTCCACTGCCCTATGACTATCATTAAGGAAAGGATATCCAAGTTTTTCCTTGGGAAAGCACAGAGCAGGTGGAATTCCATCACCACCTGTGCTGTTTCTGGGACACTTTGGTCACGGTATAACCGGGATAAGACTCTGTTAATCTTGGGGATTCCTCGACAGTCCTTGTCTAAACTTATAGCGGTGTATACGGGTTACTGGCTGCATTTTTTCGACGGCTTGGCGCAATGTGCGAACCTGGACCCCCTTGCTTTACTTCACTTTATAGGCAGCTCTGGTTGGCTGTAGTTATTTTCTTTTTTCTATTTTCAGGTATTTTCAGTTTGGTCCTGCAATGCTTTCCAAACGGCACTTTGTGCTAATTGTAGTTGATCGGATTTTCGGATTAACTGGCCTTTTCACCTACCTACCCACCTTTGTTAAGACCAATGCTTTTCTGCTGACTTTTTGAACATGTAGGTGATTAATCAGTGTTTAATCACCCAAATTATTCGAAAAAGACTGAGCTGGGTGATTTTTGAAAAAAAACATCTGCCAAACACTAACGGGTAGTCTAATGAATACTATAAAAAATGACCTAATATATACATACGAGTATGAATGTGGTACAAATTATAAAGTAAATCTCTCTTTTAATTTGCAGAACATTTAATACACGATTTTGAGGATGTATTCAAATTTCTTGTAATTTAAAAGTGGATCACTCAAAAAGGTTTAAAACTTTCATTTTCTGAATTTAAAAATACATATCGTCGATGGAATGAAACAACGCTGTAACTGACAAAACCTTAAATGTTCACCAGAGCCAAAAAACTTCCATAAAAGTAGAACAAATACATACATACATACATACATAACATAACTGGCCTTTACAACCCTGTGTCAGGATTACGGCCTAGCTTCTCGCAGCACTCATGTTGTGTGTGTAAATTTTTATCCATGAGTACCGGGACCTACAGTTTAATGTCGACTCCGAACGACAGACTTGAGAAGCTTGTTCATGGCAATTAGTTACTCACAGAGCTTTTGCCAGAAGACTGCTGAGAGGTAGTCGCCGAAAGAAATATTTTTTTTCATTTTTTTTTTTTTTTTTTTGAAGATGTCAGAGCCTGGAGTCGAACCCAGGACCCTTGTCTTAGTAAGCCAACACACTAACCACTAGACCACGGCGACTACGTAGAACATATACAGTAATATTTTTCATTTCGCAGACGGCGTAAGTGAATTTATCTTCATCGTTGAAATCTGGGACCTGTAGTGCGATTCACTAACTTTTAAAACTTTCAACATGTTTTACCATTAACCACACATTTTGATGTTTGCACTAACCACTATGTGATTCACTAACTTATTTTTAGCCACGGTAAACAGTTTTATTTTTCTCTGTATTCAAATTAAAGTTACGTGGCAACTTTGTTAAATGGAATTTTAACCCATTTCCGCCCGCTGTACTATATATAGTACACAACTTAAAGTTCAAGTAAAAATACATAATATAAAAATTTTAAAATGCAGTTTTTTTACTCGGGAAATGCTTTTTATCAGTCAATAAGAGTACATGCAACATCCACGTAACTGTTGTACATCAACTTATCATATCATAGTTGAAAAATATCAACTATGGGAATCTCCATATTGGTTAGTGATTTATTTCTTGTGAGATTGTAAATGGTGATGTAGTTTATTTTACATCAATTAACTTTGAAGAACTTTAAATAGCAGTTTATTTACTTGATAATATCACATTCTAATAAAAGCAATATAAAACAGTTTAGTTCGTATAGAATTTTTTGAGCTATAGCATATTAAGTGCTGCTGTACTAAGCTTAGTACACCTGAAAAAACACAACTCAGAATATTTTTGTTTTGTTTTTTCTTTTACTGTACTGTAAAAAATGTTATTTAAATCTAGTAATAAATATTGAATTTTAAAAATTGTTCTTGGTTTTCATTTGGGCGTTAATGGGTTAAAATAAGAGAAAAGAACAGAGAAGAATAGAAAAAAAAACAAATTAAAACCCATTATTTTGGAAATTTAAAAAAGTAAAACATTACAAATAATTATTATTTTATTTATTTTCATAGAATAGATTAATTATAGGCTAAATACTCAAAAGCCATTATATTTTTTTATTAAAATTAAAATTTATTATTTATATAAAGTAACACTTTTCTAAAAACACATTAAACCACACCAAAAATGTTGGCGTTAATAAACCACAATTTATTTGGTTAAAAATAACAGCTGATTGAAACAACTGACTTTAGACGACAACAGAAATCGTTAAAGTATTAGTGAATAGCAGAATGGTTAATTTTGTGGTTAAAATTTTTAAAAGAAACAATTGTTGTTAAAAAAAAGCTTAGTGAATCGCACTACTGGACCAATCGACGTGTATTTTGTTTTTTTTTCTGATAAAAATTATGCAAAAAACGTATATTCGATTTTTTGCCGTTACAGCGTTCCTTAATTTATTATATACTGTGCTATCAAATTTTTTGTATTTAAATTTTTTGATATTTTTTTTTTTCAACTTTTAGTTAAAACTTTAAAACATTAAATTAAATTATTTGTATGCACACGTATTCATTAAGAATGTAATTGTAATTAACTTATTATAAATCAAAGCATATAAGACGGATAATACTATGAGCCTTTTTTATTATTTTTTTTACAATATATTTAGAAAATCTATTTGATTCACACACGTGCCGCCTCAACTAACAGTGCACCTGGTTCGTATGAGTGTTGTCAAGAATTACTTAGTACTCATACTAAATGTCTACACATACTCTAACAGATATGTATGTATATATGTACTTCATAACGTCTGGATAATCAATGTGACAAATTATAATTCAATTATTTTAGACGTGACAAAATCGAAAAATTTTGTTTATTTAAGCTCATAAATAAAACAAACATTGGCATATACATATACACATACATACATAAATACATACATAATTGGCCTTTACAACCCTGTGTCAGGATTACGGCCTAGCTTCTCGCAGCACTCATGTTGTGTGTGTGTCAAATTTTATCCATGAGTACCGAGACCTACAGTTTAATGTCGACTCCGAACGACAGACTTGAGAAGCTTGTTCATGGCAATTAGTTACTCTCAGAGCTTTTGCCAGAAGACTGCTGAGAGGTAGTCGCCGAAAGAAATATTTTTTTCATATTTTTTTTTTTTTCAAGATGTCGGAGCGGAGTGTCGAACCCAGGGCTCATGTCTTAGTAAGCCAACACACTAACCACTAGACCACGGCGACTACAAATATACATATACACATACAGCAAAAGAAAATCAAAAATTAAAAAAATTTGAGGGAGAGAGAGAGAGTTATATAGTAACCTTAAATAAAATCAGAACAAAATACATCCATATACACATATAAAAAGAATTAATTTGTCCACACTTAAAACAAGGAACTAATCAATCACTCTCACAATTTTTAACCTTAAAACTCTAGTCTTATTTTCTTTAATATTAGCCGTTTTACAAATACACATACACTTTAAGCAGAATAATAAACAACAAAATTATTTTTATATTGCTACTGTTGTTGTTTTGTATTCACCTTTATTCTAACCTCTAACCGGAAGAGTTAAAATAAAAATAAATATATGCTAAAGGAAACCTAAAAGAAAGAGAGGCGTTTATTCAGATTTGCCATTAACAAAATTATTATCAACAGTTGTTGTTGTTATTATGAATGTTCTTTTTTTTAGCAGTGAAAGTCAGTTTGTTGAAAAATTGTTACCACAGTACTTTTTTCGATTTTATTTGCAACAAAAATATGCTATCAGGTATTTATGTTTCAAATTTTGAGCTTTAATTTTAAAAATTTCCTATGTTCATTTGAAATTTTTGTTCTTAGGGTGGTATCTGAATAAAAGCGTACGGCGTAAAATTTCTGCCAAAATATTTTCATGAGCATACATTTTGTATGACAGCTATCAAAATACGTCGCCTATGTACGTTATGGATTTCAAAAATCCAAGTTTGACAGTGCGTACAAAAGAAACATTAAAACGAGCATCAACAAAATAATAAAATACTTGGAATTGAATAAGACGGATAACATTCTACAAAGAATTTTTTAATTTTACTTTTTTTTATTATTATAAAGTATAGATTTACTTCATCTCTTTTAGTTTTTCAGCTCTACTTTTTAATATCTGTATTTTTTATTCAATTATTAATAGTCTGGCTACTGTTAAGTGAGTTCAAATTGTAATGACATGCCATGCACCTTATCTACAAGAATTTAAATTGAACGTTTCTAATAACTTAAATATCCAATATAACTCTGAATAACCCAATATCATTGCCATAAACAAGCTTCTCAAGTCTGTCGTTCGGAGTCGACATTAAACTGTAGATCCGTTACACAACACTGTGCTTCGAAAAGCTAGGCTGTAACACTGTATAATTATGTAAGTAACTCAACACCCTATTACTGTCGCATGGCCTGTGGATTTTGGGGAAATCTTATGAACAGCCGACTAATAATTTAAAACTATTAAAAAAAACGAATCGATTCGAAATAAGGGTGAATAGGGTGAAGAAAATATTCAAAATCATTCTGAATCTGAATAGAAATAGAAAGCACAAATAATACATATGTACATACATACATAATTGGCCATTACAACTTTGTGACAGGGTTACGACCTAGCTTCTCGCAGCACTCATGTTGAAAGAAATATTTTTTTCATATTTCTTTTTTCAAGATATCAGAGCTGAGATTTGAACTCAGCTCTATCGTTTTAGTAAGCCAACCCACTATCCACTAGACAATATGATATAATATAACATAAATAATTCAAAACTTTATATACAGCCATAAAATTCTGCAGATTTCAATATCAACATAAATACTTAAGTACTTACTATATGTACATATATGAAGCTTTAATGACGAAAATTATCTTTTGTCTTCTTATTTGTTTCAGCATCTTCTTCCCTGTCGCAATCAAAACTTTTTTGAATGGCTTTTATACTCATACAAACATAATAGAAAATCATTTTGAATTTTATTTAAGTCATTTAGTTAATTAGAGACAAGCAAAAAATTTGGTTTTTTTTTTTTCGAAAAAATATAATTTCTATGGCAATTTACATATTTCACAAAAATCCAACTTGTTCATGAATGTCAGTAATTTTTTTTAATACCCTGAGGAATTTTTACTTATAAAGCAATTTAACGTTAAAAAAGTTAAAATGAATAAAAAAACCAACTTACAAATCTCAAATTGTCATCAATTTGTTTACCTAGAAAAAAAATCCTCCATAAAACATGATAGAAATTTCATACTTATTTGTGATCCAGCAATATGCGAATACTTTTTGTTTCTCTCTTTACAAAAAAACAAACAGACTACAACTTTTTTTTTTAATAAATATTCAATTTAGTTTTCGAGGCAGTTGGCTTTTAGTGTACACTTAAGGCACCCTTACACGACATGTTTTTTACACTGTTAATGTCAACTTTTACATGAGTAAACAGTTACATGTCGTGTGTGACTTCTAAAACATTGCTTGTGTAAAAAACACAAGGAAAGTCTTATGACAAAATTTCAATTAGAGCTTGCTCTAATTTCTTATGTGCACACATATGATATTAAATTTTTATGCCTGCACAAACATTAGTCGGCGATGAATTATGTGTAAAATAGTTTTTTTTTTATAAATTTTGTGTATAAAATATTATTATTTATTTACATATGCAATTGTACATATACGTTTGTGGGTAAAAATTATAAACCTTATGTAAATTGACTAATTTTGACATACACAAAGAAAAACTTATGTATTTTAAACCTAAAAAACACGTGTAAAAAACATGTCGTGTAAGGGTGACTTTAGGCATGGAATTACAATTAATTTTAAAACCAGCAAGTTGCCGTACTAAAAAATTATGTTTGAAATGTTTTTGAGTACAATTTTCCATGCAAATTTTTGTTAAAGCACATTCATTTCATTTTTTCCATGTTTTTTCAATACTAAATATTCCTGGAACACCTGCTCTCAATCAATGACATGCAATTGATATCGATAGCTATGCTTTGTCAGCTGAGAATGTTAATTTATTTTGGCATTTGCAAAGTTTAATAAGTCATCATGAATAATTCCAAATTGTAGAAAAATAAATTTTGACCATATTACACGGTCACCATAATCGTCTTCGTGAGCAAGCAATTCGTGTAGTTATTGAATGTTTTCGCACTGATTTTACTTTGCTCGATTCAAATCTATCAACAAGATAAGAGAATATTGCTGATGTAGCGCAAAGTCTTAAAGAAGTCACCGAAATATCAATTCGTTGTTGTTCTAAACTGGTCGACCTTTTTTGTTCTTTGGCTACGTGGAAAATTTTGTGTAAGGCTCTTGGTTTATGAGCCCAGAAAATACAGCTCGTCTAAGAATTGAAGATAAATGACTATCGAAGTTTTGCTCTTTTGTGCGTTAACGAATTACCATTACATAATTGACCATCATAACCCTTTTTCAGAGTTAAGGCCGTGCTACTGGCAGCAGCCGTATCATGTGCGTTAATTTTTATCCATGAGTACCGGGACCTACTGTTTAATGTCGACTTCAAACGACAGACTTGAGAAGCTTGTTCATGGCAATTAATTACTCTCAGAGCTTTTGTCAGAAGACTGCTAAGAGGTAGTCGCCGAAAGAAATATGTTTTTCATATTTCTTTTTTCTTTTTTTAAGATGTCGGCGCTGGGTGTCGAACCCAGGGCTCATGTCTTAGTAAGCCAACACACTAACCACTAGACCACGGCGACTACAAGAATTACCATTACATCTATTAAAATTTACTTTTTAGTGCGTTGCATGGCAAGTGCTATCAAGCCATACTGACTGAACTTTTACTTCCAAAAATGACATTAGATTCCAACAAAACGCCGCATGTTACTATATCGCACACCTAACAATCGACTTACAAATCTATGTAATGCGAATTCAATTTGATGACAACTTCTTTCAAGAGGTGTAATTCTTGCAGTAGTTAAGGAAACGCTTTTCAAATAGGAAAAATTTGTATAATACAAAATTTATAATTCCTTTATTTGATACAAAAGAAATCGATTTAAAGAAATGTGCTCTTAAATATAGAAAACTTTTTTTTTAAGAAAAAAAAAAAACACCAGAAGAAATAAATGTTATGAAATTATCTATTCAATTATATAGAAAAACCAGTTAACCCGGCAAACATTGTTTTGCCATATATGTAAATTTGCTCTAGGAAACATTTTTTTAGTTCAAATACTTTTGATACTCTTCACCGAACTGAAAAAGTCAATATCGATATGAGCAATCAATGTCTACGTTACTAATAATATTAATAAATGAATATCCGCCATTTTCGGTACTCCAGTTTGATAGTTGGGGATAGGGAGAAATAGCATTTGTATATATGCCCTACGGTACGCAGATCTATCTAGTTAAAAATTTCATCGAAGTCGGTAGGTTATTTAGGTGAGGCATATTTTCTTTTGGTTCGGGTCACTTTAACATTTAGGGGTATGAAAAATAGATGTTGACCGATTCTCAGACCTAACCGATATGCACACAAAATTTGATGTAAATCGGTCGAGCCATTTTGGAGGAGTTTGGCAACAAACACCGCGACATGAGAATTTTATATATTACATTTATTTCAATAATATTCATATCTCCATTATTCCATTTCTATACGACAGATGCGTTGCTAAGAGTCTTTCATAGCGTAAATCTCATACCGCAGAGACATTTTGAGTACGTCCCATAAGAAATACATATCTTGGATTCATAAAAATTTAGCAAAACAAACTTTTATGTAAAATATTTTTTAAACATTCACCTTTAACTTGTGATGTTAATCGGGCTTGATTTTAGAAAAATCCCGGGATTTCGGGATTTTCCGTTTGGCATCCCTACCTTTAAACCATACATATCTCCTGATGATTTCTACTCCAATTAAGTTAATAAATATCTAAGTAATTACCAGTTTATGACAATAAATTCATGTCATTTGTAATAGTGTTGCACATTTATTGTACAAATAAATGCTGGCCGACAACTAACTTTTGTTTATTTTGATTAATAAAGTTGTACCTGAAAAAAAAGTTATTATTAAAGGACATTCAACTATTGTGTTGGGGATAATGAATCTGTTTTTGTTATGAACTGTCTTTCCTTTATCTGTTTAATGGTTATGAAATACGAATTTTATAATACTAAAGCATTTGATCAAAACGAAACAGTTTTTTCATTTATTTATTTATTTATTTTTTTTTTTATTTATTATATGTTATATTATATTATATTATCATATATGTATTTGAGACGAAATTTATTAAACTAAATATTTGCTGTTTAATTTTTGTAATTTTTCGATCGGTTTTCTAAACGGAAAACTGATCCAATCCAATTACATTTTGCTTAGATACCTCTACGGAACTTAAATTATCTGCGCAAAAAAATTTCTGCAGATATCGAAATACTTAGTTGATTATTTTAATTGAATCACTTGCTTCATTCTAATAAATTGTTAACCAGATTGTAGAAGCCTAAAATGAACAATTTCCTTTTTTATCGACAATGTTTAGTGTCAATCCTGTCTTTACCATCGTCTGCGTAGTTAGACCTATTCTCATTCATGATCTTTTTTTTCATATTATAGTTTTACGTGATCCACTTTTCACCGCCCATTTACTTTGAGTTCACGTTATACTCAAACTTCTAGCTTCTATGTGAACCCAGATTTCTTCAAATGATTTATACTTGTTTAGTTAAGAATGTCTGGTTCTCTTGCAATGTCCACACTGTATCTATATGCCAATTTTTTCAAAGATTCTACAAACAGTTCATTTGCAACATCAAAGTTATTAGATTTAAAACGAACAAATCACTCTACCGATGTTTTTCCAATTACGTCATCGTCTCCATAAACTTCACACATTACTGACAAGACGACCTCTTCAAGGCGCCGTGAATTTTTGTAGTAGTACTATAACGAAACTTATAAATCACCTTTTTATTCAAAGAACATTTTTTAAGGGCCCTTATCCCCCAAACAATGGTTTTATGACAGAAAGGGACAACTCACTTAAGCGAAATATTCTTAATTTTAACAATAAATGTATCATTGTAGAGTTATGAAAAAATATCCAGGCTAATGCGTGTTTGCTAATTCGTCAACGTTTTTGCAAAGACAAAATTTAAACGCATTGTTGTTTCCATATACTCGTATGTAATTTAAACAGTAATTTTATATACGAATTTTTATAACGTTCAATTATATTGAATTAATTGAAATGTAGAAGATTCTTACGAGCGTTTTGTGTGAAAGACTGAAGCCATTTGCCATCTCACTGATTGGACCTTATCAGTGCGGCTTCAGACCCGGTAAGTCCACCATTGAACAGATATTTACACTGCACCAAATCCTGGAGAAGACAGGTAAAATTTAAAAATTAATTCAAATGAAATGTATAAGAAGTCAAAATATTTTAATTAATCTGTTTTGTGGACTGAAAAAGAAGAAAACGACAATGCAAGGTCATGCGAAAATAACAAATCGAATGTTGGCTTTTAAGTATCACATTTGTTGTATACTTTTTTACATACTATTCTCATAAAATTGATTTTACTGCAAAAGTATAAATAAAATTAATTTAAAAAACTTTAAATCTATATTAATTCTTTTCAGCCCTTTTTAATGTGCTCTTAGCTCGTTTTGCTTCTAAAAAGTTGGCATCGCTGGCTGTAGCGCCTTTACTAACAATCAGTCTCTATTTTTTCAATGTAATTGAATGTTTTATGCTTATAAATCACATTTCATTACCACTTTTTTAATATAAATAAAGTTGATGTTCTCTAACTGCTCTGCACATTAAATACTATTTATATGTAAGTATAAAGTACAATGAATGTGGTTTAATGGACTTGTAGCTCTATTACAATTCAATTTAAGGTGTATACGTCATAATATATGTTTGTATGTGTTGATATTTTATTTAATACGATTTGAATAATTTTTTGTAGAAATTTGCATGACGAATACTACGAGGCAAATACAAATTGGAGGCAATTATTTTCTAACGTCACTTGTTACCATAATTTCAGACAATAATTACACTGTACAACAGTCTGATATATTCGTACGTTTTTAAAACAGTTTTTAAGTTGGTGTCGAATTCTTTGAAAGTAAATTTTATATCATTACTTTTGTATTATATCAAGTGTTTGCGCTACAGTGCTAAAAAAAATGGTAATGCCCCATTGGACTTTTAGGAAGTGTCAGAAATAGACCCCTATAATATCACAAAACACATTAAAGCATAATCAAAATGCATTAACGTATTTTGTTCAAACATGTAGTTTTCTTTTAAGTTGAAACATATTGTAGTACGTTTAAATTGTACATTTTTTATTACTCCTTAGGTATGTACACTAAAGACGTGCAAGAGTATACCATAAAGTATTGCCAAAACAAATATACCATATACTTCTATGTTACATACATACACACATAACTGGCCTTTACAACCCTGTGTCAGGATTACGGCCTAACTTCTCGCAGCACTCATGTTGTGTGTGTCAATTTTTATCCATGAGTACCGGGACCTACAGTTTAATGTCGACTCCGAACGACAGACTTGAGAAGCTTGTTCATGGCAATTAGTTACTCTCAGAGCTTTTGCCAGAAGACTGCTGAGAGGTAGTCGCCGAAAGAAATATTTTTTTCATATTTCTTTTTTTGAAGATGTCAGAGCCTGGAGTCGAACCCAGGACCCATGTCTTAGTAAGCCAACACACTAACCACTAGACCACGGCGACTACACTATGTTACTATGGATATAAATGAGAGAACGAGTGTAACCAATATTGTATGCTTTTGCTTTTTCACACACACTATATTCCTATAAACAATAACAGTTGTTTATGGTTTTGAGTTGAGTATGGTATAGATTTTTTTTTGCTCTCAAATACTTATTGTCACCATAAGTATTTTCAAAATACTACTGGTGAAGCAAATATACAAGATAGCTCTGATAGTGTTTTTGGTTTTCTTTACTTTTGTGAACTGATCTGAATTCGTGCTTTAAGAGAATGAATGAAAATGTTTAAGTAGAATTTTGCTAAATTTTTCAATTCTAAAAGAATAATAATAAAGTATAAACATATTTATGTATGTACATATAATTTTTAAAAAAAATTTATATAAATAATTAATAAATTATACCTAATTAAGATGTTGTTTATGTAAAATTTATTTTATTTCGTTTTTCAGTTGATATAAAAGAATAAATAATTTTTTTACAAATTTAAAAAAAAAAAACTAAAATTTAGTTATAAAATTTTTTTAATAAAGAAATAAAAATTAATTTATAAATATGTGAAGAAAAAAAAAACGATGCTCAATTCTATTAAAAAATTATTAAATAGGACAATCCATCACACAACATTACACAATATTATAGAAATAATCGAAAAATCCCAAAATTTGTAGATAAACGGTTTACTTCAAAATAAAGCAGGTAACAATTTGCATTTTATTTAATTTAAATTTAATAATTAATTAAATCATCTCCAGAAAAGATACGTCTACACCGCTTAGTCACTCCAGGTCCCAAAACCGTATCCTCCTCAGACGAAGAAGGCACAGCAGGACTCATCTCTCGAACATTCAGCAACTCGGAGGCCTTAGCCTTTGCAGGCTTCCTCTTTTTACCCATATAGACAGCGAGGGTGACACACAATCAACAAAACAAGCCAAAAATAGTAAAAGAAAACCTATCAATAAATACACACAATAAAATGTCAGCAGAATACCTACGGCGAGAAGCTAGGCCGTAATCCTGACACAGGGTTGTAAAGGCCAGTTATGTATGTATGTATGTAGAATACCGACGGCAGATAGGCAAAATTTAAAAAAATAAAATTTGCAAACAATCCGACAAGCCGGCACCAAACAAAACAATGAAAAACAAGAAAAGGGTTGTAAATAAAAACAACAAAAACAAAGAAGACTGGAAAATTTACAAAATTAAAATTTTTAATTTAAATTACTATTATTATACATATATTTATTTTATTAATTAATTAAATTAAATGAAAAAATATTTTTTTATAATAATTCAAAATAGTAATCAAAACCTACATATAAATATATACCTACTTATATGATTTTAATATTAAGTAAAAAATAATAAAATTTAATAATTTAAATTAAATGAAAAAATATTTTTTTTATAATAATTTAAAATAGTAATCGAAACCTACATATAAAAATATACCTACTTATATGATTTTAATATTAAGTAAAACATAATAAAATTTAATAAGATTTTTTTAGACTATTTTTTGGTAAAATTTTTGTAAAACATGCAATACGAATTTTTATTTGCATCGCACAATAAGTTACTTATTGTATTCCACCAGTATCTACAAGTATTTGCTTGTGCGAAACATAGGAAAACAAATGTGTTACTCTCATTTTCTCTTTATCCACTCACACTATATCTGCTACAAATAATAACAATACAAACCTATAACAGAAACACAAAATTACTCATCTATACTAACAGACATCAGTAAGCACACACAAACTTGTACAAACAGTTGTAACAGTGCACGTCTTTAATGTACACCCTATGGATCTCTTGTTTCCTTTTCAAAATATACATTAACATATATACTACAGTACAAACTCGATTACTGCAACTAATAGAAAATCGGGCAGTTGCGATTACCGCGGTAGTTGCATTAACCGAGTCATAAATTTTAACCTTGTGCAAACCAGATGCGTTGGTGCAGCCTAAAAATGTAATGCGTTCCTTGCTTACTTTTCGAATACCATGACGTTTTTTAAAATTTGAGCACCATCCGTTACTTGCATGAAAATCACCACGACTTTCATTAATTTTTTTATGTAGCAGAATAGCCTTTGACTTTAAGATTTCAGACGAAATAGGCAAATTTAATTCTCTTTTTTTTTTTTTTTTTTTTTTCTTTTTCCTTTTTTTTTTTTTTTGCCTTTAAACTGATCAATATTTCTTTATAAGTTCTTTTGTGTATAGATAAGCTAATAAGATCAAACAATTTTCTTATGTAAATAAAAACAAAATTTTTATTTTACTTTTCCCCGACGTTTCGTCAATTATTTGTTGACTTTTTCAAGGGTGGTGTAATAATTATTATATTTTCATTAACATATTAAAAAAGGTATATTATAAAAAGGATATTTTACAAAAAACATTCCAATATTTTATTATCACTGTTTAAAACATTAGATACTTTTTTAAATAATATTATCACTTTGCTGTTCGTGACAACGCAACTGTTTTAAAAACCATTTACACAGAGCTTTTTCCATTACTGGATACTCACAGACTCTAATTACTATACGCTTTCCTGGGCCGGATTCAGCATTTGTAACAAATTTAATTAATTTTGATTTATTTTGCTTAATTCTGGTTATTGTTGATTTATGCACATTGTATTCCTGGCATAATACTTTGACCGATATATTTTTTTTCAAGTTTATTCAAAATTTCACTCTTTTGTTGAATGTTTAATTTACTGCACTTTGTCACCTTCTCCATTTTTATGCGTTTTTAATACTGTGACTGATCGCGAAAATGTTTTTACCAAACTGATAAAAAACATCAGACACATGCTGCTTGTCTGTTTTTATGAAAACTATTCCAAGAAATAACTGTAAAATAATGCAAAAACTATCCAGAGGACAAAAAAAATAGAGTTAAAACAAATAGTTGCGTTTATTGAGGTAAATTTTTTAAAAAGTTGCGTTGACTGAGTCTACAATGCATTTGATTCAAATGTTGCGTTAATCGAGTAGTTGTGCATAACGAGAGTTGCAGTAATCGAGTTCGCACTGTATTTTAAATTCTGTTTCTATCAATGTTTTCAATAATAACAATTATTTACAGTAGTTGGATGGCTGCAAATTTAATACATGAAACACGCTATTAAATCTTTGTTAAAATTCCTTCTTTATTGTTACACAACTTTAACGAATGCTAAACTTTACAAACTGTGTTGCCATCGTTTACACTAGGTCTGTTTAAACTTAACTGACTTGTTTGTTCATTTTGCGTCCCCCTTTTATAAATAAGTAGGTATATAAAAATTATTCAAATCCTGCGTACTTCGCTACCCGGACAACTAAATTACTAGGATTGAGTTTAGAAACTTTTTATTGCCGTTTTCATGCAAAAATAAAGATTTAATCGACATATGTATATGAAGGATATCATGCCTAGTTTTCCAATAATCGCACTTTTTCAATAATAATTTTTACTGACAATAAGTCGTTTAGAACCAATTGTACACTTTCGGTTTTTTTCTTTCTTAAGATATAGAAAAATTCAATATTAATGAACTTTGCATTGGGGTATCGCCAAACTCACGAGATATTCAGGTATGTGATGAAAAACGATTTCGTTTGAAATTGAAATCGTTTGTGTTTTCAAAGTCATATAAAACTTATCTGTTTTAATTATATTAAAATAATATTAATGAAGGGTGTAGTGGGAATAGGCATTAACGTAATGAGTAAAAGAGGAATTCCAAATCTGAAGAGGCTTGGATTTCATTCGATTTAAATTTCGTCTCGAAATCGATTTCCATCACATACCAGATTCCTTTAATTTTCAAGATATAAAGTGTGTTTCTTTACTTTTTGGGTAAAGTTCGGGAAATAGAGAGTAAACAATAATTTCTCTCTATAAGAGACAAATTTGCCCAAAAGTACGGGAACGCAAAAAAGCAAATATTTTACCCATTCACATAAAAATATGAAAACACACAACTTTATGTCACACACACACGCATATTGAACATGTACTTTCGCAAAAACAAACGACAATAATTAGACTTATACATGTTAACTAAGGCAAAGATAAACTTTTTTATATAAATATTGAATTAAATTATGCTATAAGCCTTTCACTGCAGGTTTATAAATATTTTTTAATTCAACTTTTGAAATTTTTTTTAGTTTTTGAACCTTTCATTTTTCAATTATTTTTTAAAAAGCTGATTATTTGTTTACTTGCACAAAATAGCCCGAAGAAAAAGTACGGGCTATTTCGTGCGTGAAGAAGAAGAATGTTACTCTCTCAAAAATTCTCTCATTTACCCAAATTTTGTGTACGGGAACGCTTTTTGGTAAAATTGGGATCCCGCGGGCGCCCAATGTAGAGTAAAGAAACAGACCTATACAGAAATCAATACAGTGCACGCGCGGTAATGAACATCGCATTATATGAACACCGCTTAATGTGAACATATTTTTTGCTTCATTAACTATTCTTAAAGATGAATAAATGTAAAAAGCTCTATAATTTGAACATTTTTTAATTTTTTTTTAATATTATAACGTAACGAACTTTTTCTGTGGCCAACTTCGGTTCCCGGCTAGTGGATTCCTCAGGGGAGATTCTCAACCCTATTCGACCGTTCGTACGATAGAAAAAAAATGAAGTGAAAACAAAAAAAAACTTACACACAAATAAACTGAACACAACACAAATAGGGAGTTAGGTCTTCAACTCCAATCGCCCTGTCCCATCCATGGCTGCACAATATCCAATTATATTATTCCTGCAGACCCCACTACCCATCTTTTCCGCCTTACCTAATGTTCACCAATCCAAAATTCAATAATTACTCCACTTTATTCATTATAATACAATTTTATTAAATAAATTAGGTATACATATTCTAAATTAATTTTAAATTGATTAAAGAAATATATAAAATTATACAAAAGACAGCAAATTATTTAAAATATCCTTTAAATACAGTAACATTTAAAAATTTTCTTTTAAATCACTAAAAAACCGTAAACAAAATATATTATTTTTGTAATAAACAAAATTCTAACTGTTTCCAATAATTTTCCAGATCTAGGGTTAAATCTTTGGGGGTTCTAGTACGAATGAACAGAAACCTACTCAATAAGGAGCTCCCTATGATGCTGTTCTACACAATTGAAAATTTTCACCCTGGACTTCTCCCTATATCTAGTTTTCTGAAACTATTTTAAATTCAATATATTTTGTTTAATGTGGTCTCTAAATAACTGTATTGAAATGGGTAATTTAACAACAAATAAAACTTAATGTAGACAATTAAAATAAATAAAATTCACTAATTATACGTATTTAACTACTTAATCTACCTTAAACATAACTTAAATTTTATATATTCTAAAACTGTTTTATATTAATCCTTTTTTTTTTTATATAATAAATTCGGACGAAGTGTTTTCAATTATTTTGGCAAACAGACAATTTTATATGGAGTGTAATATATATGTTAAATGAAATATGAAAGGTATAACATATATTAAAGTATTGCACCGAGGTCTGATTTTAAATAAATTTTTATCAAATAATTTGTTTTGATTTTTATTTGAGTTCTTTTCCTTTTTTTTACGTTTCGAGAGTATAAGGTTACTTGTGTCTCTATTCTATCTAGTTTAATAATTATATTATTTTATTCTTCCTACCTGGTTTTGTCCCGTCTTCCTTAAAAGGCCTGTCTTTGGGGGACACTTTAACCAGCTATAAAAAAAAACATATGTTTAACACCCTCTTAAATCTTTTCTTTATGATGGTTTGACTTACGTAGGTAATGACACACAAAATTTTAAAATATAATGCCAATGGTATTCCTGGCACCTGAGCTCTCCTCGGTTGATTATCTTCCTTCTATCACACTTTTTATAACACTTTGCCTATAATAGAATTATTAAATTTCTTCGCTATGCACTGCACTTTTTGTCTTTTACTTTATTTTTACCTTTTCAACTTCACTATATAATTTTACACGGCACTTATCACGTCAACTCACAAACTTATTATGATCTTCGCCAAAACCTCATATAAAATTTTTCTATAAAATCCAATTTCTATAACGGTGTCCATCTACCCAAAATTTTCCATTATTGTTACATAACTGATTTACCAAATACCTCTTTCCCTCTATTTTTCCTAAATATATACATATTTTGGCGCGAAATTCCTTTTCCCTTCTCCTCAACATGTAAACCCTTATTTCAAAGTAAATAAAAACCTCTATTCCTAGTTTCCGTTTTCTCCCGTATTACCAGGCTCACTTATATAAATTAAAACAAGTAGTTTTTTAATTATATTTATTTTATTTACAACGATCTTATTCGTTCAATGTCTACTTTATAATTAAATGCTAAGCCAAAACCCAAGCATAATATGTGTTTCGCTGTCAAGTGCCGTTGGTAAAAAATATGTAATGTAATAAATATGTCAGTTTGTGAATGTGCCATCGAATTTAGCAGAACAATTTGTTTGTAGCTATGTATGTGGGTGCATATGTTAATGGTTTTACAGGTCTTGTGATTACTGCAGAAGTTAAATGCTTCGCTGTTGTTATGTGGTTTTTTGTCAAAATATTTTTATGATATTTTTATTATATTAAAGTATAAAGTAAAGTGTGTATGTTTGTCAGTATTAAGCAGCAGATCATATTAGGGCGGCACTCATCATAATAAATTACAAAACAAGATCTGGTGACGGTTGGTACTATTTAACTATCCCCCTTCTTAATTCCGAAACGTCCTCGTTTCGAAAAAGTAAACTGCTTACCCCTTTTTCTTTCGATGAAGGTATTATGTTCACAATTTATTGACATCATAAGGGTATTAACTTGGCTTAAATTGTGCAAAGGATTTGGCTTAGTTGATACTGATTACAATTATGAATATATGTAATATGAATATTAAACAACACAAAATAAATGAAACAAAGTAATATAAAAATAATTATATGTAATACATTTTGTGACTATTAAAAAAAATTAACAGGTGGATCATTTAAATATGTTTCTGGTGTTTTTGATACATTATGCTTGCTTTAGTCAGAAAAAAGAAAAACCAATTCAAATACATAGCTTATTTTCAACGAAGATTGCTTTTATGCACTTTTCTCCCATCAATCAATACTGTAGTGCCAAGGTCTTTTTCAATTATCTTCTCAATAAATACCTTATCAAATTTATTTCCAAGTCTTTTGTTCCGTCTTATAAATACCTTTTCCCCAACACTGTAAGTCTTAGGCATTCGCCCCTGATTACTTCTATGTAAAGTCTTTTCCTGAATTTCAGATAGCCTTTCCCTTATAATATCTAAATTCTCTAACGCACAATTGTGAAATATATCAGCTGGTCTAGCATTGATGACAGAATGGTAGCTACGATTGTATTTATGCGTTGCTAGAATAACCAAACTAATAATATCGTCTATCTTTTGCTGCTCTTTAATACAACGCGCAATTTCCAACAAGGTGGAATGGAACCTCTCCACCTGACCATTGCTTTCACTGTGAAGAGTTGGAATGAAAAATTGGTCTATTGAAAAGCTATCCCTCAGTAAAACCTTAATAGCATTTGACTGGAAGGCCTTTTCATTGTCAGAAACAATGACCTTGGTATTATTAAATACTAATAAAATTTCTAATATAGCGTATTTTATGTCAACCGTGGCTCTCGAAATAATTGGTTTTACAATTGCATACTTAGAGAATTTATCTATGCACGTTAAAAATAATTGTTTTGAAGTTATAAAAATATCCATATGGAGAATTTCTCCTGGGAGGTGTGGGATTGGTGTTTTACCAATTCCAGGATCGGGGGGTCTTCGTTGGTATTTATTCTCTAAACATATCCTGCAATTTGTTATCATTGATTTCAATAATTTCTTTATGTTAGGAAAGTAATACTCACGAGTAATTTGGCGAAAGTTTTCGTGTAAACCACGATGAGCTCGATTGTGTTCCGTTGCTATTACTTCCATTTGATCGTCCCTGTTAATTAAATCAATCAAAAGAAGTTCAGTGTGAATAAATCTAATCCCTGGGAAAGCCGATATTATTACATTCTGTATCTCTGCTAATGTTCCGAGATCACAAAAAATTCCATTAGTAGCGTGAGGATTAACACAGCTTTTCAAGCATTGAAGAAGACTCTCAGCAGTGTCAAATGTGATCGTATGACGAATCAATCTTCCAAAAATAATTTTAGTATTCTTGCTAAACGAATTTGATTTGGAAACCATTAATTGGTTTCTGAATTGGTTAATAGGGCATTTTACTGACCTAATCACTTTACTTAGAGATTGTTCGCTATGCACAGTTTCGTCTGATGCGACTTCGCTTAGGTTATGGGAAAACTGCCTAGAGAGGGCATCCGCCACTATATTATCCTTTCCAGGTTTGAAGTGAAAAGTGGGCGAAAACTCCTCTATAAAAGCCCTCCATCTTTTCATTTTAGCGTTAGGGTTTTTCTCTGACATTGCAAAAATTAGTGGCTGGTGATCAGTAAATATTTTAATATCTTTGATTCCGTACAAATAATGCCGAAGTTTTCTCAATGCCCACACAATAGCAAGTAGCTCACGTTCGTTTGTAGCATAATTTTGTTCGGTAGCAGAGAGTGTTCGCGATATCATTGTGATTGGACGACCCTTTTGCGACAAAACCGCACCTAACGCAGTAGAAGACGCATCTGTTGTGAGTTCAAAACTTTGGTTATAATCGGGATATTGAAGCAAAACATCCTCTGAAGCTAGTATTCGTTTTATACGCTCAAAAGCTTGAAGTGCTTCAGGGTTAAGATCGAGTTTTATGTTTTTGGAATTACGCGCGCCTACTTGTCCGTTTTCTCCACGAAGATAAACAGTCAAGGGTTTAGTAATTGCAGCGTAATCTTTTATAAAGCGCCGATAATATCCGGATAGGCCAAGAAATGAACGTAAAGCTTGAAGAGTTTGCGGTGTCTCGTAATTAATAATGTCATGAACCTTATCCGGACAAGTTCTAATGCCTGCTTCAGAAACTAGGAACCCCAGAAACTCTACATGAGTTTTAAAAAATTTTGATTTCTCGGGTGACACTCTCATCCCCGCATTCTCAAGTTTTTGAAGAATTGAATCGATGTGTTTTAAATGCGACTCTCCATCTGGAGAGTATATGATTATGTCGTCGACATAAACATGACAATATTTACCTATAGCTTCGCGTAAAACATCATCGATCGCCCTTTGAAAAATACTCGGCGCGTTTCTTAACCCAAAAGGTAATCTGCAGAATTCGTATTTTCCATTGTTTATACTAAACGCCGTTTTCTGCCTATCCTCCTCACACATAACGATCTGATGGAAGCCTGACTTAAGGTCAATTGTCGTAAAGAATTTCGAATTCCCTAAATTAGCCAAAATCACCGACGTATCAGGAATGGGATATCGATCCGGAATCGTTCTCTCGTTAATCTTCCGAAAATCGATCACCATTCGCAATTTTGGGGTTCCATCTTCCCCGAAACCTTTCTTAGAGACTACATGGACAGGTGAGTTATAAGGCGAACAAGATTTCCTAATTATTCCTTCTTTAAGAAGTGTTCTTATTTCATTGTTGATAAATGGAGCCACGGAAATGGGATAGGGATAACTTCTGCTATATATCGGCTCGTCTGTATTCGTCCGAATTCGCCCTTTAACAGTCGTGTTATATGGCAGAGCTATGTTTGGGTCAGCAAAGGCATTAATATTGTTATTAATTATCTGTCTAAATTGGGCTTGAAATTTGTTTGGAACCGTATCCTCCTCTATTGTAATCAGATTCACTTGATCACATGAAAGATGTTGTAATTTTACTTTACCGTTTCGGTAAAATAAATACCCTCTATCAGTATCAATTTTTGCGTTAATCTGCCTCAAAAAATCATAACCTATAATACCGTCGAACGTGCTTAAGCTTGGGAGCAGAAAGAACGTTGAGGTATTGTCCAACACATTAATTAGGCATTTTGCTTCTATTACATTTTTACCGTTAATTGACTTTAAATTGAAAGGTTTATCCAAAAGCTTAATTCCCTGAAGAAATGAGAAATGCTTTATATAATTTTTTGATGTGCCAGTATCAATTAAAATGCGAAGCTCCTGACCGTTTTTGCACCTTTTCGTAATAAACGGTAGGAGCGATCTTAGTTTAAAAAATTAATTTCATCACCGTATTCAGCTACAACGTCGTCATTGTAGTCATAACTGTTACTCTGAGCGCCTTCGCAATAATGTTCATTATCAAAGTCAATATCCCCGTTTAGATGTTCCCTTTCATTTGAATATATTTCTAATTCTTCCGGCATATAATTGACTCTTTGTAGCTTCTGGAAAGGTGAACGATCGGAATGTAGTTGCTCACGACCCCTCTTATATGTCACTGGCAAATTGGGATTCGGGTGCTGCGGTTTAGGAATATAATTCGGTGTAGTATGTGGTTGGACTGGATTTTTAATATGTTGCTGATATGAAGTATGTAGGTTTTGGAAGTTATTACGCTGTCTGAAATAACTTTAGAAGCATTTCGGTTGAAGGGTATACTCGCATTAGGTCGGTTATTGCGCTCTATTTGTCTGTATTGAGACATAATTGGCCCGTTGGGCTTAAAAGTATTTCCAACTGCAAAGGCTTCTGCAAAATCGTATCGTTTGTGATTTGTTTGGAGTTCTTGAGCAATTGCAAGAGCAGTTTGAAGATCTTTGGGCCTTGTTGAGAAAAGTATATCGCACAATGGGCGACGAAGTCCAGATATGAAAACGCGCAAAGCGTTCTCCCTAGCGCGTTCATTTAAAGTGGCAATGATATCCCCATTTCCGCCATATGTCATGATTTGTTTATTTATTATAAGACATAGCTTTCTATCCACCCTATTGTAGTACTCAGTGATAGAATGATTATCCTGCCTAAGAATGCTAAGCTCATTCTCCAGTACATACAATGGTGTCTTATCGGCATATTCCTGGTCTAACCTAGCTATGATTGCCCTAAAATTAAGCACTGTGTTAAAGGATGAAAGTGTGGCGTTTGCAGAACCTATAATTTTATTTCGAAATATACCAATAGCGATGTAATACTTCTCCGAACCCTCTGTATAATATTTAATGGCAAACTCGGCTGCGCTTCGCCAAGCTGGGTAAGAAATAGAATCTCCACTGAATTCGGGAAGAGACTTTATCAAGTCTAGACTTGAATTATTTTCTACAACTAATGGATTAATGGAGACAGGCAAATATTGTTCAACTCCACGTGGTTGCAGTTGGTTAAACGCCAATGTCAGGCGACTTAGCTCTTCGGTTAACTGTTGCCTCGTCTGCTCATTTTTCTCATTTACGATTTCTAATACCTGATCTCTATTAAGAAGCATCTTATAAGACTATAATTAATTTTTTCAAAAGACTTGGTAGATAAAACTTAATAAGAAATACAAAAATTCTTTCTAATGCACTCAAGCAAAACATATGCAAAAAACAATAGTCGTTTTAGAAAATAAGCATTACTGTATTTTAGTAGTTTTATATTAATCTTCAATCTGGAAAAAAAAAGTATGCCAAAAAATCATAGAATTATGTAAGCAGCACGATGCAATCGCCAATATTTGCTTACAAATTTCAAAAGCTTTTTCTATCGAAAATCTATAAAAATTATTTTATATTAGGTATTCGATTTAGTTTAAGAAAATATTTTTAAATTTTTTCCGAACTGAAAAACAAAATAAATTTTGCACACCAAGTACCAATTCTATGTTTTTATGTAATGTTCTTTTAAAATATAACACGTACCTATTACTAACAATTAATTTTGAAGTAATATCCACTTTGAAAATTTTTTTTAGATAATCACTTACACTTTTTAAGTTTGTTAATATCTAAACTGAAGACAATCGGTTTTTCTTCGTCCTTTTAGGATTCTCATGTCCTTTTGTAATTCGTAGGATTCCAAAAACCAAATAAGTTTTGCACACCGGGTTTAATTAATTTTTTAAATTTATTAATTAAAATTGAAGGCAGGGGGTATTCCTTTATCCTTTTAGCACGTGTAGGTTCTTGAGCCCCACGTTGGGCGCCAATTAAAACAAGTAGTTTTTTAATTATATTTATTTTATTTACAACGATCTTATTCGTTCAATGTCTACTTTATAATTAAATGCTAAGCCAAAACCCAAGCATAATATGTGTTTCGCTGTCAAGTGCCGTTGGTAAAAAATATGTAATGTAATAAATATGTCAGTTTGTGAATGTGCCATCGAATTTAGCAGAACAATTTGTTTGTAGCTATGTATGTGGGTGCATATGTTAATGGTTTTACAGGTCTTGTGATTACTGCAGAAGTTAAATGCTTCGCTGTTGTTATGTGGTTTTTTGTCAAAATATTTTTATGATATTTTTATTATATTAAAGTATAAAGTAAAGTGTGTATGTTTGTCAGTATTAAGCAGCAGATCATATTAGGGCGGCACTCATCATAATAAATTACAAAACAAGATCTGGTGACGGTTGGTACTATTTAACTTATACATAACACTGGCAATGATTTCAACAAAAAGTAAAAACAACGATAAGAAAAACAAAAATAAGTATACATTTTACAACAAATAAATCGTCACTTTCCCACACTGTTCTATGAATAACATATTTACATATTCTTTCCATTATTATAAACACTTCCAAAATGTTAAAATAATCCTTGCTATATTTGTCCCTTTTACTCTTCTGCTTTTCCTTTATACCTATTTTATCATTAAAAAAAAACATAAAACTGATGTGACAATTCACGACTAAGGTAAGTATCTTTTTGTAAAAACTATTAAAAATTCGAACTAATTTATTTCTATTTAATTTCAGGATCTCTACTGGAGGCTGGGAATTAGCGTGGTCAACCGGTATCGTAAGTGTCGTTCCAATTCCACAAGACATTTACCTAATAAACATTTTCTTCTTTTCCTTACAGGTTTTTTTGGGACGAATTACAATTGTGTGCAAGTACACAATTGTTTTAATACACCGGGACATGAGCATGTGGAAGTGGTGTCCCACATATTCTTAGTGCTCCTCCCCCACAAAATCATTAAAATTAATAAATATCCTGGCTGCAGCACTGAGCTGGCCATTTTGGGTGTTTGTGTAAGTCGGGGTCACGCAAAAATTTTTTTCGCCCCCGACTTAGAATTTTTTCATGATGCTGGTGGTAATACTGCACCAACCGCAACAAAACTCCGTTCTCGCCAACTTCGGAAGGAGTGAACGGTGTGCGGGATAAGTCTAATGACCAACGTGGGGAACTCCCACACCCTGAGTCCCAAGCCGGGCATTTATCTAAATATATATGTTTCATCACGATGAGTACTAAAATGTACACCATGTTAATGCAACTATGATGAACTCTGAGCTGTAATTGCAGATTCTTTTTTCAATATCAGGGCAAAATAAGTCAGGTATTTATATTAACTATAACTACATAACTAAATATCTTAACCTAATATTGCACTATAAATCTATATCACAGATCATACTCATCATTATTGCACTGAGGTTTCAGAATAAGCTGAAGGGGATATAAAAATTATTACGGGAAGTATAAATTGAATATTCGATTCTAGTTCAGGTACTTTGTGAATCCTTTTTTTATTTTCAGGCCGGGTGAAAACTAAAACTACTATATTGCACAGGAAGAAGTTGTTATTGCACCAAATATATTCTGGGTTGTTAAATCTACAAAAGTTGGACAAAACATCGAAAATAATAAAAATATCACAGTTGGGGAATGAACTTGGTAATAAGATATTGCACTAAATAATAATTAGGTAAGGGTAGTGTATATTATTTCCATCGCGGTTATATTGTTGGATACGATTATATTTTAATGTCCTTAACGTGGTAAATCCCTAAAGGTTTACCCTGTAGAGTCTCGAGCTCGTACATGTTGTTTCCTAAAGGTCTAACGACTCTACTCTTAAGAAATTTTCTACAAAATTTCGAGTTTATGTTTTTCTCAAAATTGCTCAACATCGTATTCCTATGGTACACCTCCTGTCCTGGTTTGAATTTTATAATACGCGCTCCTTTATTATATATTCTAGCACTTCTATTAAACGCTTTCTGTACATTCTGGCCTATTCTCTCCCTTAACATTTCTAATTTATCCTTCCTATCTAGTTGGTTTATCTCATGATCTGTCATGGAGATCAATTTTCGGCTCAATTGGTAATCAGCTCCATTGGTAAACATATGGTAGCCAAACAGTGCGAAAAATGGTGAAACACCAGTGGCTGCATGTACCGATGTTCTGAGCGCGCATTCTATCTCCGACAGATACATGTCCCAGTCTCTATGATCGTCAGCTAAGTATGCTCGTATTGCATTTAATACTGACTGATTTACGCGCTCACTGGCGTTGCTTTGGGGCGAATATACGGCCGTTTTCATATGTTTAATGTTGTACGTTTTCATAAGGTTTTCGAAGCTTTTCGATGTAAACTGGCTGCCATTGTCGCTGTGGATTATCTCCGGTACACCGAACTTATGAAATATTTCCTTTATTAAAAATTCATTTACATTAGTTGTAGTTGCGTCCTTCATCGCTTTTAAAAACATAAATTTCGAAAAATGATCAACTACGATGAATATATATGCATTCCCTTTTCTGGATCTCGGGTATTTACCGAGAAAATCTATATAGATTTTCTGGAATGGTCGTTCGGTTATTACCGGTTTACCGATTTCAGGCCTTAGTCTAATATTAGACGGTTTTGTCTCTTTACACGTCTGGCAATTAGCGACATAATTTCTTACTTCCTTTATCATGTTTGGCCAATAAAAGAACCTTCGCAATCTTTCCAAAGTTTTAGCAAAACCTCCGTGTGCTGAAGTTGGGGTATTGTGTGCGTTTTCGATTAATGGCATCGTAATTGTTGCTGGTATCCAAAGCTTCCACATGAATTCACCTTCTGGTTGGTCACCTTTTGTTCTTTTATAGATCTTACCCTCATCTATTTTTAAATCGGGCAACATGTCTCTGTGCTGTTCGATATGACGTATTAAATCCAGGTATTCTGTGCTTTCGAATTCTGTTGTTTCAAAACCTAATATTTTATTAAAGTCTATTTCATCTACTATAATTTCTTGTGGTGATCTTGATAACATGTCTGCTACGATGTTTTCCGGTCCTTTACGGTGTTGTATCTCGAAGTCGAATGCTTGGAGTTGTAGTGACCATCTGGCAAGCCTTCCTTGTAGATCTTTCATTGACATTAACCATTTCAGGCTTGCATGGTCAGTCACGATGGTGAATGGCATCATTTCGACGTATTGTCTGAATTTTTTCACAGCCATTACTGCCGCTAAACACTCCTTTTCAGTAACACTGTAATTCTTCTGACATGCATTCAATTTCTGCGAGTAGAAGGCCACTGGGTGTTCCTGATTGTCATCATCTAGTTGGTACAAGACTGCTCCTATGCCATAATCGCATGCATCGCATTGGATGAAAAATCTTTTAGAGAAATCCGCATGGCGTAGTACTGGAGCTGACGTCAAAGCTTTTTTGAGATGGTTGAAGGCACTGATAGCCTCGGGACTCATTTTAAATTTTGTTGTTTTCTTTAAAGCGTCTGTTAAGGGTGCTGATATCACTGAAAAGTTTTTTATGAATCGCCGATACCAACCAGCGGTCCCCATGAAACTTCTTACTTCTCTTATAGATTTTGGTATCTTTATGTCTAAAATGGCTTTTACTTTATCAGGATCCGTTTTCAGCATTCCACCACCAATAATGAATCCTAGATATTTTAGTTGTTTGAAACAGAATTTCGATTTTTCCAATCCTATAGTTAAATTAGCCTTCGATAAACATTCAGCTACATCTTCTAATAATTCCAGGTGTTTGTCAAAGTCATTAGATATAATTAATAGGTCGTCTAGATATATAAATACGTTGTCCTTAAGCCTCTGCGGAATGGCTTTATCCATGAGTCGACATAATCTTTGAGCCGCATTGCATAGGCCAAATGGCATTACGCGGAATTGATACAATGGCCTTCCGGCAACCGTGAATGCGGTATAAGGCCTACTCTCCTCATCCAGCTCGATTTGCCAGAAGGCATACTTTAAGTCTACGCTACTTATGTAATGCGTCTCATCAATTCGGCTTAGAATCCCATTTATATTTTGCAATGGGTACGCATCCTTAACAGTTAATTTGTTGAGTTTTCGCGCATCCAAACAAAATCTGTTCTTGCCAGGTTTTCTCACAATGGTAGTTTTGTTACTCCATGGGCTATTGCTGACTTCTATCACTTTTAATTCAAGCATTTTATCTATTTCCTTATAAACTATATCCTGAACAGCTGGAGACATTGGGTAGTGACGGTCTTTTACTGGTTCTGCATCTTTAACTAGCTTTATGGTATGTTTTTCTAGACTGGTTCTACCTAAGCCTTTATTTTCAAATGTATCAAATTTGTTTATTATTTTTCTCAATCTATCCTCTTGTTCTTTATCCAATTCATGTGGTTCTATTTCTTCGGATTTATAATCGTCTTCAAAATCAAATTTTATTTTATCGATATCTAATTCATTTACGCCAATAATGTCAGGGGCTAAGTTAAACAATTTCCAAAAATCGATTCCTAAATATAGGGTCTGCTCTAAATCTGGGCAAAGGTATAGGGTTATATTTTCCTCTTTTTCTTTATATTTGATTTTGGCCTGTATTTTACCTAATATTCGATGTTGTTGGCCACTGGCAGTTTTTACATTAGAAAATATTGGTGTTATATTACAATTTAATCCATCAACCAGTTCTCTGCAGTTTCTACCCAACAGACTAACTGATGCGCCGGAATCCAATAAACCTTTTAGTTTGTTTTCTGCAATATATACATCTACGAATATTCTAGGGTCTTGAGCCTGATTATTTTCTGTTCTACCTATGGACTCAATTACAATTCTTTTTGTCTCTCGCCTTCTTTTACAGTTTTCTCTAATTTTTCTTATTCTGTTTGAAATATTGGTTTGTGGACTAGGATTAAAAATTTTAGATTTAACGTAGTTATAATATTTTTGCCGAGCTGTTAGTGGTACTAAATGTCTTTTATCAGGAATATATGTTGCTATATGTTGTATATTATGACTGTCATTGTTTACCGGATCTTCTGGTGTAAGTTTTACAGGTATCAGTTGGTAGATTTTGTCGGACGCAGGACTCCTGCTCCTCCCACGTCCCTCGTGCGGTTTTCCTGTTGACAATCTGGACATTTTGGTGCTACTACATTTGGTTTGCCGCATCGGTAGCAAAACAAATTCCTTTCAGTAGAATTGCAGTCGCGAAACCCGTGTCCTGGCGTTCTACAATTCCAGCATGTTAAATTTTGTTTAGTCGAAATTAATTTTGCCGCTGCTACTTCCTCTATATTAGGTGATTGTTCTTCTTTATTTTCATAATCTAATTCGTTTATATTTCTTATTACCCGTTGTTGATTGAAATTGTTACGCACCTCTTTTCGGGGAAAATTTTTCTCGGCTTCTTGACACTCTATTCTTAGCTGTTCAACTGTAGATACAGCAATTGGATAAACTATCCTAGCTACATTTTCTCTGACATTTCTCTTCATTATTTTTATCATGTCATATTCTGGTATGGGTTGCATAAGCCTGGATCTCAATTTGGACATTTCAAAAAAGAATGTGTCTAATGACTCGTTAGGATGTTGTTTTCGCTCCACTAAATCGCGCATGATTTCAAAATTAGACGTATTTATTCTATATTGATTTCTTAATTCATTTCTTAAGGTAGGCCATCTCAAAGCTCCATGAGTGCGTATTAAAAGCCAGTACCAGTCCTTTGCAGCTCCATTGACCAATAAATGAAAATCTCTGAGGATTTCTTCCCAACTGATGTCATAGTGTGACTGTAAGTATTCTATACGGAAAATAAAATCTTCAACAGTCATGTGGGTATTGTTGCCGTCAAATATAATTCCCCACTTATCTACTCTAATATTTGTCTTTTCAGAGCTCCTGCTATTATTAGTTCCTGTTACACTGGTGTTTCCTAACGGCTGCTCTTCACCACGAATATTAAATTCAGTGCCCACGAAATTACTTCCACGTATGTTATTATTTAAATATATATTATTTGTGTCCAAATTAGTTAGTCTATTATTTTGTTGCGAGTTTATGGATTCGTGACTTTGTGTTCTTGCCACTGACAATTCCTTTACTGCTTTGGATAATTCTAATATGGATTTTCGCATTTCGCTCATTTCTTCTTGAACCATGTTTCTCATTCTGTCCTCTAATGCTTTCTGTGTTGTTAATGCTTCATCGGCCACGACTTCTCTAATTTCGGGATTAACACTCGTACCTGTTGCATTATTCGACACTACACGGCTTGAACCGGTTATATTTTCTGTTGTATTATTATTAGGAGCTACTCTTGCATTGATCGTACCTGACAGATCTATAAACTCTCTATTATTATTCGGCATATTTGTATTCCTACTATTATCGTGTTTAGTCTGTTTGGTCGGTATATCTGAGGTCGTATTTAAATTTACCTCCTGCCTAGTTCTCTTTCTAATAGCGGACTGAGGTTTACCTTCACTGCTCATTCCTAAAACAACACAAACCCAGTGATTATAAGCCTATTCGCGTGATAAAGCCTATATATCCCAAATAGGTGTGTAAAACGATAACTTTATATTAATAGCACCGACTATCTTGAAATTCAAAAATTCTAAACAAACAAAAATTTTCCTATACGACAAATTGTTTGAAAATTCAAATCAAATAGAAATTAATTAAATAAATAGGTTAGTAGAAACAAAAAAAAAAATTTAAATAAAAGAATTAAATTAAGTAAAATTAATAAAAAAAAACAAAATAAATAAATAAACAAAATAAATAAAATAAATAAATAAATATAATAAACAAAAAAATAAAAAAAAAAAATAAATATATGTGTAACTATAGAATACGTAAAACTAAAATATCTAAAATACTATACTGATAAATAATTAAATAAACTAGTTTTCAGAATATGTAAATAAATAAATGAGGGAAAAAAAATTAATATGAAAAGAATAACTAGATATAACAATTAATTATTCAAACAAAATAGACTTCTGGTATTTCCCTTACTCTTGTTCTTTTGAATTGGTTACATTCGGTGGCGGTGATGGTTAGCTTTACGATTCTCTATTTCAGAGCTATTTGTTGTGTTCATCAATCAAACTTAAAACAAAGGCAAAAAATTTTCTCGCTCCGAGTGTGCTGATTACAAAATCAGGCCAGTAAAAATTAGTTCCCACGATACTGCAGACCTTGCGGCTATTGCCCAAGCGGTTATCGCTTATCCAATCTACTGCTCCACACTGAAGTTACAGGCTGAAACTACTAAAAAACATTTCAAAATCAGGGATAAAGCGAACATTTAGAGCGAATTATCTTCCTCTAAGATTCTTTCCCGATCCCTGCTGCACTGGTCGCAATTTTAAAGATTCTGAAGAAATAAAAATCTTCCTGTACATCGGACTCTGTGGAATATTCCCAGACGGCTACAGGCAAAATTTCCCTAACTTCAAAATTATTCTCAAAATATACGTAGGTCTATTTCGAATCTAATATTATTTCATGGTAATAGCTGTTATCATACCGAATTATACTATGATATTTTGTTTGGGCGCCATTTTCTATAACGTAACGAACTTTTTCTGTGGCCAACTTCGGTTCCCGGCTAGTGGATTCCTCAGGGGAGATTCTCAACCCTATTCGACCGTTCGTACGATAGAAAAAAAATGAAGTGAAAACAAAAAAAAACTTACACACAAATAAACTGAACACAACACAAATAGGGAGTTAGGTCTTCAACTCCAATCGCCCTGTCCCATCCATGGCTGCACAATATCCAATTATATTATTCCTGCAGACCCCACTACCCATCTTTTCCGCCTTACCTAATGTTCACCAATCCAAAATTCAATAATTACTCCACTTTATTCATTATAATACAATTTTATTAAATAAATTAGGTATACATATTCTAAATTAATTTTAAATTGATTAAAGAAATATATAAAATTATACAAAAGACAGCAAATTATTTAAAATATCCTTTAAATACAGTAACATTTAAAAATTTTCTTTTAAATCACTAAAAAACCGTAAACAAAATATATTATTTTTGTAATAAACAAAATTCTAACTGTTTCCAATAATTTTCCAGATCTAGGGTTAAATCTTTGGGGGTTCTAGTACGAATGAACAGAAACCTACTCAATAAGGAGCTCCCTATGATGCTGTTCTACACAATTGAAAATTTTCACCCTGGACTTCTCCCTATATCTAGTTTTCTGAAACTATTTTAAATTCAATATATTTTGTTTAATGTGGTCTCTAAATAACTGTATTGAAATGGGTAATTTAACAACAAATAAAACTTAATGTAGACAATTAAAATAAATAAAATTCACTAATTATACGTATTTAACTACTTAATCTACCTTAAACATAACTTAAATTTTATATATTCTAAAACTGTTTTATATTAATCCTTTTTTTTTTTATATAATAAATTCGGACGAAGTGTTTTCAATTATTTTGGCAAACAGACAATTTTATATGGAGTGTAATATATATGTTAAATGAAATATGAAAGGTATAACATATATTAAAGTATTGCACCGAGGTCTGATTTTAAATAAATTTTTATCAAATAATTTGTTTTGATTTTTATTTGAGTTCTTTTCCTTTTTTTTACGTTTCGAGAGTATAAGGTTACTTGTGTCTCTATTCTATCTAGTTTAATAATTATATTATTTTATTCTTCCTACCTGGTTTTGTCCCGTCTTCCTTAAAAGGCCTGTCTTTGGGGGACACTTTAACCAGCTATAAAAAAAAACATATGTTTAACACCCTCTTAAATCTTTTCTTTATGATGGTTTGACTTACGTAGGTAATGACACACAAAATTTTAAAATATAATGCCAATGGTATTCCTGGCACCTGAGCTCTCCTCGGTTGATTATCTTCCTTCTATCACACTTTTTATAACACTTTGCCTATAATAGAATTATTAAATTTCTTCGCTATGCACTGCACTTTTTGTCTTTTACTTTATTTTTACCTTTTCAACTTCACTATATAATTTTACACGGCACTTATCACGTCAACTCACAAACTTATTATGATCTTCGCCAAAACCTCATATAAAATTTTTCTATAAAATCCAATTTCTATAACGGTGTCCATCTACCCAAAATTTTCCATTATTGTTACATAACTGATTTACCAAATACCTCTTTCCCTCTATTTTTCCTAAATATATACATATTTTGGCGCGAAATTCCTTTTCCCTTCTCCTCAACATGTAAACCCTTATTTCAAAGTAAATAAAAACCTCTATTCCTAGTTTCCGTTTTCTCCCGTATTACCAGGCTCACTTATATACATAACACTGGCAATGATTTCAACAAAAAGTAAAAACAACGATAAGAAAAACAAAAATAAGTATACATTTTACAACAAATAAATCGTCACTTTCCCACACTGTTCTATGAATAACATATTTACATATTCTTTCCATTATTATAAACACTTCCAAAATGTTAAAATAATCCTTGCTATATTTGTCCCTTTTACTCTTCTGCTTTTCCTTTATACCTATTTTATCATTAAAAAAAAACATAAAACTGATGTGACAATTCACGACTAAGGTAAGTATCTTTTTGTAAAAACTATTAAAAATTCGAACTAATTTATTTCTATTTAATTTCAGGATCTCTACTGGAGGCTGGGAATTAGCGTGGTCAACCGGTATCGTAAGTGTCGTTCCAATTCCACAAGACATTTACCTAATAAACATTTTCTTCTTTTCCTTACAGGTTTTTTTGGGACGAATTACAATTGTGTGCAAGTACACAATTGTTTTAATACACCGGGACATGAGCATGTGGAAGTGGTGTCCCACATATTCTTAGTGCTCCTCCCCCACAAAATCATTAAAATTAATAAATATCCTGGCTGCAGCACTGAGCTGGCCATTTTGGGTGTTTGTGTAAGTCGGGGTCACGCAAAATTTTTTTTCGCCCCCGACTTAGAATTTTTTCATGATGCTGGTGGTAATACTGCACCAACCGCAACAATATGAAACGTTAAAATTCTGTGTTTATTAGCTGCGTTTTAGGTGTACATGTGCATGTATTGTATGTACATATGTATGTATACATATGTATGTGTAATTATGAACATATTCATACATATAAATATACACAAATTTAATTATAATTTGATATAATTTTAAAAATAAAAAAATTCATAAATATGTATTGATTTTTGTTGACAATATGTTTTAAAATTTTCGGTATACGGAAATGTGAACAATTTGTAAAAGTGAACAATGCCAGTTTTAATTAGTTCACATTTGCGAGCGTGCACTGTATTTAGTTTGTATTGGGAGTTACCGCGCCCATTTGCTCTATTACACCGATTTTTCTATCAAAATTAAAAATATTTGGTATTACTTTTTGATGCTTTTTGATTATTTTGTAGTAATTGGCAGTAATTCTGATTATTTTTTTTTTTATTATTTGTAATCATAATCAATTAGTAATCAGAAATTTCTATTTTCTTAATTAGTAATCATTACGATTCTTTTTTAAAAGCAATGTAATTGATTACTAATCGTTATCGCAATTTGACAGATATGCTTCAAATAATTTGAATGCCACATACATATATGTTCTTGAAGGTTAGTCCGAATTTATAATACAGAAATTGAATGACAGACAGACGAAGTTTGTAGAAATGGTGACGAAAATGTGAAGAGTGTAGTACACGAATGTTTGTACCAGACATTTTTCCTTTTACTTATTTTTATACATTTCATAATTTTTACTTATTTTGTTCGTTTTCTAAATAAGAATTGAAAAGTGTCTGCCTTTCAATATCTACATTGTAAATCCCGACTTATGACACTTTATAATTGCCTTGGTTACCTTTTCTGTTCTTTCCTGCAAAACAAAAAGAAAATTTACAAAATCAGAGAAAATAAAACAGCTGTAGACAGCTGATTTTGATTGCTTTTTGTTTTGTTAATATAACTTCAGTTGGCAACGCTAACACTAACAAAGGATTTCTGCTCTTATGGATTTTTTGTGTACTCTAGTATTTGAGTATCCTTGTATAGAAAACTTTGAAAAAATTTATTAAAATTAGATATAAAATAGAATAAGAAAAGTAATGAATAATATACATATTTTAAAATTACAATAAAAAATGATTACAGTGCAAGTAAAGTAAAAACAAATCAAAATTTGCAGTTGGTTTATTATAACGAAGAGGGGAAACTAAAGGGATAAGATAGGTCCTCGCCCTAAAAACAAAGTGACTCAGTGAGTATTGTTGTGTATGAATAAAAATGCCCAGTAGTCTCCTGTTGGCTACTAGTAACGAAGGCCGGGTATATACATTGTCGACGAGTTCGGCAGCCTGGCGAGAATTTCCCTATACAGGCTTGGAATTCAAGAAGATCTCGGCCGTTTCAAATTTTATGTGGGCTATAGGTGGGGATCGCCAGGTATATGTTCATGTACACGGTCTTGATGTGCCCATACGTGTTAAAGAAGAGGCCTATGAAAATGAAAGGTGGTTACCCATAGAGGGTTTTTCTAAAAAATTATTGCCTACAGACCGCTACAAATTCTCTTCGTCAGATGGTCTGCAAGACAGAACAATAGAGAAGATACGTTTGCCTTCTATGGCCTGGCAATGGGACGGTGATTGGCATTTGGAATTAGATTTGGATGGTCAACCTTTGGCGGAAGATGGTTGGATGTATGCTTTGGATTTTCCAGCCACATACTCGGCAAAAAAATCATGGAATTCTTATGTAAGACGTCGCAAATGGGTAAGATTTAGACGTTACAGTGCTATGAATAGTTGGTGTGCAGTTGCACCCCTTCATAAGGATCCTACGCAAGAACCTTTCATAGATGTAGCTGTTGGAGGAACAAATGTGCCAAATGCTAATGATGAGACTCTAATAGTATGGGCCATTACAGCTCATGGCAGAGTAAGTTTTATATAACATAACAAAAATTAAAGCAAAAGGATTTACATTTAAAGAATTGTTAAAAGATTCAATATTTAAAAAAAGAAAATATTTTGCAAAAAGAAGTCTAAAATTATTACGAATTTAACTTAACTTTTATTAATTTATAGGCCATGTTTCGCGGTGGTGTCCATATATCCGCCCCTGAAGGTTTGCGTTGGACTGCGATTTCCACTCCAGTAGGCAGCGAGTTGGCTCAATTAAGCGTAGGACCTACTGGCTTAGTTTGGGCCGTACTTTTTAATGGCCGGGCCATTGTGCGATCTGGTGTAACCCGTGATAATTTATCGGGTAATGCCTGGTTGGATGTTAAACCTCCAATTCATAGCAGTGCTACCGATTCCACAAATAATTTAAAAATTGTACAGGTATCGGTGGGTACTAATGCCGTTTGGTGTGTGTGCAATGACTGCAGTGTTTGGTTTAGAAGGGGCATTAATGGAAATGCATCTGGCATAAGTGAGGATGCTGCAATTGGTAGTGGGTGGGTGGAAATGATTGGTAATATCTCAATGGTATCAGTTGCAGCTAACGATCAGGTAATTGAATCAAATTAAAGGTCGTTTAATAAAAAAAAACCATTTTTTAATATCGTTAAAGGTTTTCGCTATTGGTTCTGCTGATCGTTGTCTTTACTATAGATCTGGAGTTACAACTTCAGATCCTACTGGCAAAAAATGGCGTCAAATTCAACTGCCTATGCAAGTAAGCCGCACTTCAAGTTCCATGTCTATAGTATCACGTAAAAGTGGTAGTTCCTCTACTCCCGGATCAAAACATCAAAGTTTTTCTAATCTTTATAACAAAGATAAAGAGAAGGGTGTCGTAGAAACCTGCGCTCCCATAGAAAATGTAGTAGCCCCTAATGCAAACGGTGGTAGTAGCTCTGCTAATGGTGGTCATCCACCTCGTTTTAAATCAGAATTATTTCGTTACTATACCGACTCACCACCAAATGTGGGCAGTTTAAATTTAAACGAGAGACATAAGAAACGCTCTAACATTTTAAGAGAACCGACTCATGCCTCTAGTGCACCAGCTACTGAAGTTGCGGAAGTAACAGGTAAAGCTTATGAAACTCAATTGAAAAATCCGAGAGCTTGGTCACCAGTTCGTAGTGTAGGTTCTATGGTTGGCACCGAAGCTCATCCAGAAAGTGATTCAGCTGTATTCGAATCAGATTTATCCATACATCATGGCTCAGACGCTTTTTTAGGGGATGATGATGATCATGCGGGTTAGTATTTGTAATTTATACAATAAAAGTGTTTTTAAATCCATAATGTATTAAAGGTTCCCAATTTTGGACTGAGTGTGAGGTTATGTGGTCTTATATAGCTGCTGGCGCTGTTACAGTTGATCCTTCTTGTTTACCAAATTGGTTTAATGAGCAAACGTCTCTAGATAGCCGCTTGGATGTGGATGCCACTTGGCGTAAAACTATATTGGAAAGATTACAAAAACGTCAAGATGTAATCAGTAATATCCCAAATCTTTCCAAGTACGAAAAAGCTGTAGAGTTGTCTTCTTGGATTAAATCTGCGGAAGCACGTTATCAAAGACCGAATACTTTAGAATTTGAAGATTGTCTCATTGAATTGGAATGGGTTAGTGGCAATTCAGCTTCAACACCTACCACCCAAAATCCTAGCACTCAAAAGGACTCTGAATCGGGAACTTTTACAGTGTTGCATCCCGATGGCGTCACCACAAAGATACAATTCTCCTTGTCGGCGATTACATGTGTACAATGTTGCAGTGAACCGGCCTCACCACGCCTTGCAATACATGCCCCCTGCTTGCCTTCAAATTGTTCACCCGTACGTTTACTGTTTTCTAGTGATGCTGAAATGGAGGATTGGTTATCACATCTTACATCGGTTTGCTGTCAAATTAACGAAGTTATGGGCAGGCCAGCAAATAATTCTATTTGGAGTACCTCTGACTTGGGAGATGTTTTCGTTTTTGATCCTGGCAATGTGAAGACTCAGCAATTGGATGCAGCAGAAAATTGTTATAAACAAGTAATGGATATCAGTACTATGGAGACTCCATACTATAATACTTTATATAATGGGTATGATTAAGAGAAATCAAAGTTTTCTTATAATATCTTTAATAATAAAATTTTTTTTCCAAAGTATGCCACGAGGTTCAGAGTTAGAAATATCCGGTTGTGTTTACGATGATGCTGATCAAATACGCTTTGATTTACAGTGTCATCCCGCCATAAAAATGGGTGTTAAAGTTGAAAAATACCGTGTTATTGCCATGCATATAAACCCCAGGTAATTATTGATCCTTTTATATGAAGATTTTATATCAACGTTGTGGGTAGTGGGTTTTTCATATTTTTTTATTTGTAAGTTTCTTACTAAAGAAACATTTTTTTACTAATCCGTATGTTCAAAAGCTTTCTTTGTTTCCATATCAAACCAAAACTAATCAATATGTATATATTCGTACATAAGTAGTCGTACCTTGACTCTTAATTGTGTCTTATGTTTCATATCGATAGTTTTTGTCATTCCAAGTTCTCGTATGATTACTCAGCCTATAAGAATAATTGTAGTATTTTAGGACATAGCTTTGCCTCATATCCTGCAAAGAATTTGTTTAGAAAATTTAAATAAAATTAGTGCCTGAAAATAAAACATTTCTATTATTCTCATTTTATTTTTAGATTTAACGAAAAAACTCTTGTATTTAATACAATGGAAAATTCAGAATGGCAGGATGAAACCCGTTACGACAAAATGGTTTTCGCTCCAGGTGAAAGATTTACCTTAAAGATAAGGTAAATTCAAATTATTTAATTTCTAAAATCTATTAAATCGGTATTACTGATTTCTTTTTGTAGAGCTTTGGAAAACCATTACTCGATATTTGTAAATAATGTATATTTTGTAGACTATAAATATCGTGTGGATCCCGATTCTGTCACTTGTCTATATGTCAGTGGTCGTGTCAAACTTTTCAATGTAATCTATCGTTGTCCCTCTGTTATTGTAAATTTGCAGCAAATGTTTTGGCGTCAGATTGGTGGCCATATTAAGAAGGTATTTACTTGCTCGGCTGGCGTAGTATGGGGCATGACTTGTGACAACACTGCTTGGGTTTATAATAATGGATGGGGTGGTAATTTCCTTAAAGGCTTAGAAGGTAGCACTGGTAAAATTAATCATATGGTTGATACCCACAACTATTATGTTTATGAAAATCAACGTTGGAATCCCATTAGTGGTTTCACTACGAAAAGTTTACCTACCGATCGTTTTATGTGGAGTGATGCTACAGGACGCCAAAAGCGTAGCAAAGAACATACCAAACTTTTATCCTCACATTATGAGTGGATCTCAGATTGGGTTATTGACTACAATATACCTGGTGGCTGCGATAAAGAGGGCTGGCAGTATGCCGTTGATTTTCCTACCTCATATCATGCTCAAAAACGCATAACTGACTGTGTGCGTCGTCGTAGATGGATGAAAAAATGTCGCCTGGTTACTAGCGGGCCTTGGCAAGAGTTAAGTCATTCTAAAATACTAGATGCAGCCTTGCAAGTTTTACATAATAACATAACAGTCTATGACGATAGTGCATTGGGTGATGTTGATGAAATACCCATTAGTGCCTGGGCTATAGCTTCAAATGGTGATGTACTAATAAGGCATGGCGTTACTTCGCTTAATCCTAAAGGTGATAACTGGGAGCATTTAGCCAGTGAACAGCCACTTATAGGTATTGATGTAACGCCTGCCGGTCAGGTATGGGTTGTTGGTAAAAATGGCACAATATTTTATCGCTATGGCATAACAAAACAAAATCCTCTAGGTATGTTTAAAAAATTGCTTATGTATCATATAAAGTCAATATTTATTTGACGGAGATATTTTAGGAGATGCCTGGCAAACTATTGACGCTCCTTCTGGTGTTAAATTTAAGGCAATCTCAGTAGGTCAAGCTGGCATATGGGCATTAGATACCAACAATCGTTTGGCAGTGCGCAAAGAAATCACAAAAACCTTTCCAGAAGGATCTCATTGGCAATTTTTAACAAATATGGCTAATATAGCTCCCCATACAGATACCCATATTGGTTTTAAATCGGTCTCAGTAGGAACGGAAGTGTGGGCAGTGGCAATGAATGGAGTTATTTGTAAACGTTGTGGTATAAGCAAAGATAATCCAGCTGGTTCTGGCTGGAATATGGGTATACCTGTAAGTGTTTGATTATTAATAAAACAAAATATGTTAATTTAACTTTTATATTTACTTTACAGGGTCAATGGCAACATATAAGTGTAGCAAGTTTTTCTTAAGAAGATTATTCATTATTATTATTTTATTTATATTTTTTTATTTTTTTGTTGCTATTTTTATTTAATAATTTATATCGTATTTTAAGTTCCTTATTTAGGTTGTTTTATTATATTTACATACATTCTATTTGTTTTATAGAAATACATACATACATAAGTATGTACATTTATACATACTTCTTTTAGACTGCTTAGCTTTTTAAGATTCAAAAGTTTATTGTCGTAAATTACTTACATATATTTGCCATTATTATATAAAATCAACATTCCATATGTGCTTGTACCTAAAAAATCATTGTATTTGTAGTCTGCTATGTGTTTTCTAATTAAATATTAAGTTTATTTTTCAGAATATATGTAGACAGACGACCTAATTCCATTATATATATTGATAAAATAAAATTATTTATAAAACAAAATATATTTAAAAAAGTATACTTCATCATGATACATATTACATATATATGAAATAAACTAAACAATTCGTATTTATGTATGTATTTTTAAAAACCAGTAAAAATTATTAATTAATAAAAACTAAAGTATAAATATGAATATATTATCTTTTTTAATATGCTATAGACAGTCCTTGTATTAAATATGAATTGGAAAGAAAACATTTTTTATTATATGCATAGGTTCTGTTAAGCATAGGTCATTTTGAAAAGTCTTCACTGATTGCATATAATAGTACAACTTCCGTCCCAACTGTTATTCCAAGAAGTCTCATTGAAATTTAATTACTGTCCCATTGAAATTTACTACTGTCCCAACTATTATTCCAAGAAGTCTCATTTAATCAAAATTTCCCAACTGTTATTCCAAGAAGTCTTATTTAATCAAATTTCAATAAGACTTCTTGGAATAACAGTTGGGACAGTAGTTATACTATTATATGCAATCAGTGAAGACTTTTCAAAATGGCCTATGCCCGGAGTGCTACGCTAAAACTACCATTCCCATTTGTTTAAATTTTTTTCTGATGATGTTTAGTGATTACAAAGAAAGTAAGGTCAAATTCAGAAGCTTTAGCTGTAACGATCTCAAGATATACAGAAGTCAATAGTAAGTTTGTGTGGGAAGTACCACGCCTACTTGTCCGCCTTTTTCCTACTGATTTTATTGACTACGAAATTATTCATATTAAATGAATAAAAAAATAAAATATATCACACCAAATTCAAAAACTTCAGCTTGAACACTTCTCAAGATATAAAGAAAGCAATATTTACTTTGTATGAGAGTACCACGCGCACTTGTTCAATTCCGTCCATTTTTTGATTTATGATTTTCCTTGACCGTGAAGTCATTTAGACCAAAGTCAGAAGCTTTAGCTTTAACCGTTCTCAAGATACCTATAAAAAATTAGTATGTATTTAGTTTGTATGAGAGTTACAACGATTGTCTTGACTTTTGAGAACAAACAAAAATATGTATATATGTATGTACATACAAGTTAAACAAGGGCGAATCCTTGTTTCCAATTCTAGGCTGATTTAATATAATTTTTCTATTTCGTTAAGAAGTTTCTTTATTATTTTAAACATACGTCGGTATGAAGTTCTACATGTGACACATAAAGGGTGTTTTTTATTGAGGTATAGAACTTCGAATTGAAATAAAGCACAAGAAAATCGTTTTAATGTCCATCAATTTGGCTTTATTGGAAGGATAATTTTATGCCATTAATGTTTAAATATGATTTCGGGCATGTGGCCGCCGCGACTAGCTCGAATAAAGCCAATTCTACAGGTCCAATTTTCAACCACTTTTTCGAGCATATGGGGCCGTATGTTGGCAATAACGCCACGAATGTTGGCTTCCAAGTCCCCTAACGTTTCTGGTTTGTTGGCGTAGACGAGCGACTTCACATATCCCCAAAGAAAATAATCCAATGGTGTCAAATCACACGTTCTTGGTGGCCAATTGACAGGTCCATTCCGCGAAATTATGCGCTCATCGAATGTTTCCTTCAATAAATCGATTGTGACGTGCGCTGTGTGGCATGTAGCGCCGTCTTGTTGGAACCACAACTCATCCACATTCATGCCATCTAATTCGGGAACAAAATAGTCGGTTATCATGGCTCTATACCGGTCTCCATTAACGGTAACTGACTCTCCAGTATTATTTCGGAAGAAGTATGGCCCAATGACTCCACCAGCCCATAGAGCACACCAAACAGTCAGTTTTTGTGGATGTAATGGCGTCTCAAGGGTCTCATGTGGATTCTCTTCACTCCAAATGCGGCAATTTTGCTTGTTGACGTAGCCATTCAACCAAAAATGAGCCTCATCACTGAACAAAATTTTGCGATGAAAATCAGCATCGAGATCAATCTCATTTCCGGCCCATACACCAAAATCACGACGCATTGCATGGTCTCGCGGCTTTAATTCTTGCACAAGCTGGATCTTGTAAGGTCGCATGCCAAGATCTTTGCGCAAAATCTTCCATAAAGTTGATGGACAAAGCTCCAATTGCTGTGCACGGTGGCGAATCGATTCATTCGGGTTCTCTTCAACACTTTGCTCTACAGCGGCAATTGTTTCTTCGGTGCGCACTGTTCGACGTTTCTGCGGATGCGTATTATCACATAGAGTAAACGTAGTGCGAAAACGATCCATGGTTAACCGAATTAATTGCTCTGATGGACGAATATGTCGACCATAAAATGGACGAAGCTTGCGGTAAACTTCGCGAACTGAACCATTATTTTCGAAATAAATTTGCACGATTTGCAAGCATTGTTCTTTTGTCAACCGGTTCATGATGAAATGGAAAACCAAACTAAATATTAATCACTTGACAGCTGACAAAATGGCCGCCAGTTAAAAAAGTGATGTCAACTTAAAGTTCTATACCTCAATAAAAAACACCCTTTAGTATGTATTCGTATCTAAAAACGCAAAAATTATATATTCTTCTTCTTTTTATATTTTTTATTTGACACTTTTATTTTTCAAGCTTCTTTGGTAATTATTTTTTCATTTTCTTTTCTCATTGACAATTTTCCTTTATATGAATTTTATTTTCAATCATTTATTTTTAATTTGATTTGTGGAATTTTCATTTTATTATCATTTTCGTAATTTCCTTATTTTGGAGGAATGTTTAATTCTCATGATATTCCAATGCGAATAATTCCTTCCAATTGTGTGAAATCTTTTAATATTTATCGTGGCTTCTTTATTACATTATTTTCTTTTATTCTATTATAATAATCCTTAAGACGGAGAACCTTTTACCCCTTTTCGAACAGTAAACACTGACGTACTAAGGAACGATTTATCTCACCCCATGAACCTTCCAACCATGTTTTTGTTACCCGACGAAGGTGAAAAAGCTTCTTTCATACTGAGTAGTGTAGGTTCTTAAGTTTACTACAACTTGTAATGATATTCGAGCCCACCTTCGCCTTTCGTAACTTACTAATAAATTTTCGAAGGAAAGTTGCATGTTTTTCAGAAGGATTTTCATAATTTCTTATTTTAGTGACAGAAAACATTTTTTACGCACTGGAGTTCAGGATCGCAGCACGCTGGAATCTGTTTAGGATTCCATATTGGTCACATTTTTATTATTATGCACGATACTTACATATTTGACTAATTTGCCTTTTTATAAGCAGTAAAAAAAAATTTGGTTTTCCACAAATCACTTTTTATTATTACAATATTTTTTTCACATTCGTAAAAATATTTTTAGCAATTTCCTTTTTTTTCTTTTACGTATTCCACAAATCGGAAAAAAAATTTCTACAAATAATATTACTTAGATCTTTCTTATTACTAAAATTTTTAACAATTTTTTATGTTTTCTCTTTTAAGGATTTTACACCTTCGTTAACAAAGATTTATTTTATAATTTTTCCTTTAAACATTATTTTTATAAAATTTTTCATTTTCATTTAACAAACATTTTATTAAAAAAATTATAATTATATTTTTTTTTTAACACTTTCTCTTTTTTTGTTAAGGTTTCACAAGCCAAGATAGGACCCGGTACGTCCTTTAAACCGACTGGCCGGTCCCTGCTCGGGCGCCAGTTAAACAAGGACGAATCCTTGTTTCCTCATGGGCGGCCTGACCGGACTTTTACCTGATCAATTAAACACAAGCGAGTTTTAAGTTTTACTTCTGATTTATTTCAGTCCTAGAATTGGAATGACCAAATTATAAAAAGAACTTAATAAAATTAATAATTGTTAAAAGCTTAATAAAGTACAAAATGCTTAGGTTAACTTAAATTAATGGGAACGTTTAGTATTCCATGTTCCCATGCATTCGTAATTAATATTTCACAATCTGGGTTTCGTATTACAGAACACTTGCCAGTAATATTTGATTTGCTTGCAATCTGTAATATGCGCGTGTACGAGGTGAGTCAATGTAATGACGGTTGGTTAAGGTGTTGTACGTTAACTTACATAATCTTTTTTGTATTGCTGGAGAACTTTTAATTATTTGATACGTATATTTTTTAAAACCTCTTCTTTCTCCAAAAAAGAAATAAAACAAATTTAAATATATCTTCTTGATTTATATATTTTGAACATTCCGAGCGAGGTTCACCATCAGAATCTTAACAATGTTAAGAAGAGGTTTTAAAAAATGTTCATATCAAACAAAAATATATTACAATAATTAAGATTTTAACTAAATTTCATTATTTTCCATACGGTTTCTTATTTACATACATTTAAGTTTTTTATAATATTGAATAATAATAATAAATCTCTTTTATCGAGCTTAAGGTCTTTTTATATTAATATTAAATATTTATTTTTTTTCAATATTTCGCTGCCCCTTCGTGTAGCGTCCTCAGCAATTATTATTTTAACAAATAAAAAGAGGTCAATAAAGTTATTATATTAATATTGAATAATTTTATAAGTATGTATATATATGTATAACGAATAACTCCGAAATTTATTTCAGTTTATTAATTAATTGTGGCAGTTTCCCCTCTCTGATTAATGGCAAAATATCAATTCATAGTGAGTGTCTAACAAAGTGTCAGTTTATTTTACCTCAGTAAGAATTTTCTGATTTAATTTGTTTGTGAAAAGCGAACTTTGCCATTTTTTTATTAATAATTTAAAAAGAATATATATAAAAAATCCCTAATATGGATGACAGTGAATTGGATTCAATTCGTGCTCAACGCATGGCACAAATGCAGTCACAGTTCGTGAGTATTCCAAAAACCATTTTGATTTTTCAAGTCAATGACCCACCCGGTCAAACATTGTATGGTATGCAGCGCTTATAGGAGATACACATGGTTTGGAAATCAGTTGTTGTCGCGAACGAGGTTGAGAGTTTCCAAACTTTATAAGGCCAATATTATAATAAAATAAAAAAATTTTCAATGAACATTTGTATTCCTGCAAAAAATCTATAATGAACTGTGAGTCATGAGTTGCCGGGTTTGTTTGTATAAGAGGTTAAAGAATTGTATATACGAGGTTTACTACAAAATTTAAGTGATCGTCCCGAAAATGAACCTTATCAAGCATATTAAATTTTTTTACTTTATCATAGAAAATCTTCTTCTGCTACTAACGTCTTTATAGATTTGAAAACACAAGAAAATTTGTACATATAGGTATAACTGGACGAATATTTGTTAAATACGTATGATGCTTATGTTCAACAAAATGAAGGAAAAATAATGCAACAATCTAGTTCCTGTACGTCTTCGTTAAGAAAATTTTGTTGATGTAGTTGGCTTGTCCTTCATAGAGAAATTTGTGTTACTTAGAAAGGTTATATAATTTAGAGCAAATTGCCTATTTTTTACCAAACATATTTATCATTAAGGCTTAAAATAGATAAAGTAGCTAAAACTTCAAGTTACATATTGCTCCTTTAAATATATAAAAATGTCTAAGTGTGTTTTTAAAAAAAGGGATAAATGAAAGATATGTATATATTTCATACGACTTGCAATAAATATACGATACCTATATATTATTGTTTTAGTATTGGACATACCTCAGTCTTTTATATATTTTTTAGCAATGAATAGAATCCAATTAATGTGAAAATATTGGAGAAATATTTTTGTTTTATGAACAAAATTTGGTCCTATTATTTTTAATAATTTCATTTGATTGTAAAACATTTGTGTGTTTTTGGAAAACGGTTTCGGTTTACCTATAACATTGTTTCATATTCAAACTCGGCACTATTTAACATGCTTTTAAACAGCATTTTGAAGTTAAATAATTTGTATACTACATATCCAAAATTGAGTGTTTTAAATCGCTCTAAACCTTAATCTATTTTTACTTATAAAAAGGGAGGCGCTGGTGGTGGCAATGCAGCCGAAAAGCAAAAAGCTCAGGAAGAACAGATGCGTCAACAAGAAGAAATGAAACACTCTATTTTGTCTCAGGTATTGGATCAACAAGCTAGAGCCAGATGTAAGTAAATATAAACTCATAATGTAATCAAAAACATTTTTTTTAATATTTGTTCATTTTTTATTGCATGCAGTAAATACTTTAAAAATTAGTAAACCCGAAAAGGCAGCCATCTTTGAAAATATGGTCATACGAATGGCACAAACCGGCCAACTTAGAGGTAAACTGGATGATGCTCAATTCGTTAATATATTGGAGAGTGTCAACGCTCAAATGCCACAAAGTAAAAGCACTGTTAAATATGATAGACGTCGCGCTGCCATTGATTCAGACGATGATGATGATTATGGTTGCTGATACGTACTTTATATAAATTGTTCATTATAAATAACAAGAAACGTAATTTAGCTTCGCTTACATAACTTTTTTTATTAAGTTTTAAAACATACATTTTAATTTTTCATTTATTTATAGATTTTTTTGCAAAATCAAAATATTTTTACTCTCTTATTTAATTAAACATAAAAGAAATGTCAAAGAAAAGTGAAATAAATTAATTAAATGGAGATTTTTGTTTAAGAAAGAGATCTTTTCTGCATATAAAAAAATTTGACTAGATTCTTTGGCATTTTTATAATGTTGGTAACATTTTAACTACTTTTACTAAACAGGTCAGCTAATGTAGCTTTTAGTAATGTATAGTCGGCTTTGTGTTCCATTAATTACTCTTTCTTTTCATGATCGTCTTCCTCATCTTCAGACACCAAACAGTCACCACAGAATATTGAGTAGAGTATGAGTGATAGGAAACCCAAAGGTAAACCAAAAATTACTGATGTTAGCACGGGGTTACCACGCCACATTTCGATAAGTGCCTTTTTACCCTCAAATAACGCACGATTTAAACGTACAAAATATGTATCGCCACCTAGAGCTGTGGCACTTTCATTGTGGATACTTTCTAGGAAGATATGCAAAGCCTGAGGTGTCATTTGCATGGGATCATCATCCGGTAGGTAGTGGTGCTGAGTAGTCGAATTAATCACTATCAAATGAGGAGTAGGTAATTCATCCATAATAATGGAGTGCGTTATACTGGGATCACCAATCTAAAGGAAAAACAATAAAACAAAGCAAGAAAATAAAATTTCAAGCGTATCAGAAGGAAAATGATTTCTATAACATACCCAACCAAATTGGAATTTATCATGATAACGATCCCGATGCTTGCGTATGACATTTTCGACCATATCTCTAAACTCAAGTTCGTGTGTAGCGACCTGATTGAGTTTATCTTCGGTTACGACAGCCACTACTAAATATTTTTTAGTTTTAAGCAATTGATTTATATTGAATCTTGTAATTTTTGGGAAGGCTACAAAACGTTCTTGATTGACCCATTGATGTATAGTTTCGTTGACCAACAGAGGGTCCATTGCATGAGCCTTGTGTGCATGAGGATAGAAATGATGCTGTTCTTCTTTGTAGACTATAACCGCGGGCAACTTTTCAAATTCAAAATGTTGGGCCGCTACATCTTCCGATGTGGCATAGAAAAAACCATGTTCCTGATAACTCTCAGCAGCTGCGTAAAAAGTATCCCACACTATACCTTCTTGAGCACCCACAAACATAAAGAAAATCGTATGCGAACCCTTAAGCATATCGACACTTTCGGTGCGTGTAACTAGTTGCACGGGAGGACCACTCATTCTTAAGGCATAATCCACCAATTCATCTTTACTACGATCACCACTATAGGTATATTCCATATTGCCTTTAATAAACATAATTGTTGGATAGGAACGTACTTTAAACTCTCGAGCTGCTGCCGAGTATTTTGTGCAATCCAAACGTCCTACACGAACATTAGTGGCATGCAATGCCTGGGCAACCAAGGCAAACACTGGTTCAGTACGTTTACAATAACCACACCAAGGTGCATAAAACATAACTAACCACTGGCCTTCATGGCGTACATCTATAAAGCGATCTGACAACTCAAATACCCTGGAAGCTGCCGCATCGCTCCATGGCAAGAGACAGGGTGTGGCCGAAAGCAGTAATATTACTGAAACAAACAAATTTTAATAATTTTCATTCTTTATTTTTCGACTTACTTTTAACAATTCCTTGCAGACTGGCGTAATACATCTTTCTTTTTGTTCGTAGTCCGCTATTTCTTATGTACAGAGCTTATTTTCTGTTTGTTAAAATAAACTTTATTGTTAAGGCGACTGATGTTGTTTTTAAAGCCTTAATCTGAATTTCATTTACTATTTGACTTTGCCTTCCTTTGTTCTTTGTATTTAAATATAAATATTATCCTGAAAAGTACTCTAATTAAATTAGTGAAAATGTAACTTTTTTTATTTGTAATTTAATTCTCCATCGTATGAGCACTTGGTAAAAAAAATGTTATCAAAGAATAATTGGGGTAGAAATAAAAATAATTTTCTAATACGCTTAAGGGTTAAGGTAAGTGTTACCAATCACTTTTAACAAAATATATAAAAGCTATTTGTTGTGAAAATATATAAATAATGATTGTTTTTGTTTGGATTCCCTTTTAGACCTTTTTCGTTCGGTTTGTTTTCAACAACACGTGTTCCTGAAATTCCCTGGATAAATCCGAATAAAATAGTTTTTCTTAATAAATTTTGTAGATAAGGAAATTACAATGACGGCAGGAAGGTTGAGTCTATCAAACACACAGCCAAAGGGACGCACTCAACTACATAATGTACGCTTCTACAATTTATCGCCTCGTTCCATACAAACGATGGCCTACAGCAAAATTTGGAAAAAATTAGCGCTCTCTAGGTAAGTTAGTTTTAATTAAAAAAAAAAGTATTTATCAAAGAGTTGGCGTATTTATAATACGTAATAAACCACAAAAATCATGGAAAATATAACTTGTATGCAAAGAAAAGCCGAGACGTTCTATGGATCGTAAATACTTACTCCACATAGAATGTAAGCTTTACTTTGTAATAAGCATTTTGGCTTGAATGGCTTACTATTACAAATAAATAAAAATGTTTTTAACAGGAAAAAAAAAAAAAAAAAAAATAGAAAAGTGATATGATCAAGAAAACAAAAAAGAATACTTTTTAAAAAAAAATATTTTTGTTGGTATAGCAAGCAGAGTTGTTACAACAACAACAACAAAAAGCATCGAAGCATGGATATTTAATATTTTTACCATTTATATATTTTTAGAAATGATGGCTCAATTGAAATCTGGGACATGAAATATGCTCCCTGTTTAGAACGTTGCATACCAAAGACACCTGGCAATTCAGTAGAGGGTTTGGCTTGGTCATCCGATCGCCTCTTTAGTGTTGGCCTTAGTGGTGAATTAATTGAATGGAATTTACAGACATTGAAACCACGTCACAAACAACATGTCACGGGTAATGCTATTTGGTGTCTCGATGTTAACCGGGAAGGCACTGAAATAGCTATAGGCACTGAAGAGGGCTACATCAATATATTTGATATATCCAATAATCAATTCCAATATAAAAATCTATTTGATAAACAAGAAGGTCGTGTTCTCTGTTGTCAATTTGATGCAACTGGTGATTATCTAGTAACTGGCTCTTTGAGTGCCATACGCATTTGGAACTGTCATACTGGTCATGCCATTCACAAAATGTCTGTTTCCCATAAAATAGACAATCTACAAGAAACTATTATTTGGTCTCTGCAAGTGTTAAGGGATTTTACAATCATAGCTGGAGATTCTCGTGGCTGTATTACCATATGGGATGGTAAAAGTGCGTCACAAGTGGAATGTCATCAAGTACTAAAAGCTGATGTTCTAGCCGTTGCTGTAGATGAAAAAGAAAGCAAGTTATTTTGTGCTGGTATAGAGCCTATTATAAGGGTTTATAGCAAAACTTTAATAAAGCGTGAAGATATGGTATTCCATAGATGGGTAAAATTTTTACAACGTCGTGTACACGATCATGATGTTAAGGCATTGGTGTGTGCAAAGGATAATATATATTCGGGTGGTGTTGATGGCTATTTAGGTGTGTCATCGGGCAGTAAAACCCAATCAGAAATCGCGATTTATGGACCATTTTTACAGGTGAGTTTATATATGTATTTACATCCATACATACATGTCTATGTACATATGTATGTATATTTTATTATTAAATGTAGTGTTGCTTTTATTACATCTTATGCTCATACACATACATTAATGGACATTATTATTTTAAATATGCTTAATAACTATTTAAATATTCACTTAAAATGCAATAAACACCTGTTCTATAACACATCTATGACTAATTGATAAACACTGTAAATTTCCTTAACTTTTCGAAACGCAAAAGATTCACCTAAAGTAATCTTATGTTTGTTGATACCCTCCCTGTCTTATTTAGTATCTATATATTTGTATTAATTTTTGCAATAACTTAAGACCCCAGTTCGTTTGAAAATTATTACATATTATAAAATTGCAAACCGAAAATTAAAATCTGAAATGTTCCAAATTTTCCTTTCTCTTAAGGACAAACACTATTATGTGTGTGCCATTAGACTTTTTATTGGGGGGTAATTTTCACAAAAACATAAAATTGGAAATATGCTTTTAACTAAATAATAGCGGTAATCAGTCTTCATTGTGGACGCGCTTACAAGTCTTGTTGCAAACGTAGCAAACAATATCAAACAAGAACAAAATGTATAGAGATATGCCACCGCAGGCGTTTGCAACGACGAGTGATAACCGCTAATATATTAATAAATGTAGTAAACTTGGCCAAAATAACCAACCTAATTAACTATAAGTTGTTGTCCGCCATTTAGCTGAATTTTTGAATGTGAATATTGTCGGAGTGCATGGCACAACTATATACTACAAACCGTTAAATTATAACATATTCTTGTGTTTATTTAGCTGCTCTACAAATGTTTGCCAAAAATAGCCACAAAATTTAACACAGGCTTTGCATGCATGTCAATGTGTCTAACAACGTTAAGTCGAAAGCGTTCATGATGAGTTAGTATGTAAATACAATTACCCAATTCACAAAATGTTATATTGTTGTAGATTATAGTTAAATGTTGTAGATTATAGTTATAAAATAAATAAATAAAAAAAAGTTTTCCAACTCTGGTGTATTGATCAGAGTTGTAAATGAATCATTCATTTTTGAATTAATTCGCGAATCATTCATGGAATGAATTGGTAAAATTTTGAATTAATTCTTTTCTTCAAAAAACGAATTGAATTAAATTTGAATCAATTCATTTGAATTTAGCGAACATTAATTGCAATTAATTTTCAATTCAAATGAATTGCAATTCATTTCCAATTCAATTAATGCAAAAGCATCACCCTTTTTCAAAGAATACTTAGCAGATTCTTCAAAATCTTTAAGTATGCTGCATAATTATCTGACTGTTAAGAAGCCTTTCTTAAAGTATAATATGCCGTTACCAACGTCAGCTGCTGTTGAACGATTGTTTTCGTACGCGTCTATTCTAAATATCCCTAAACCTGGAAATCTATTAGATGATAATTTTGAAAAATTATTATTGCTGAAAGTGAACAATGCATTCTAATTTAATCTAATTAGCATTTATTTTATAATTAAAATAATTAAAAAATTAGTTGGTGGCTATAATTCTTCCTAATTTCATCTTTATTTGTAAAATATAATTCCATTTTGTTAAATAAATATTACATACATTAGTATTACTAAAGTGTTTGTCCTTTAATGTTCGTGGGTCACAAAATTTCATAAATTATTAATAGGTTTTAAATACTGAATGTCTTGTTATTCAGCGTATATCAAAAGCGAAATAAGTAGTACTTGAAGAACCAAACTCCAAACACCAACTTTACTTCAATTGAATGCAATTCATTTTTGATTTGATAAATTTGAATTACAAGTTACCTTTGTAACTCCTTTGAATTAATTCCAAATCATTTCAAATCAAATGAATTAGAAATGAATTGCGATTCATTTTACCAATTCTTTTGAATTAAAAAATGAATTGCAATTCATATTGCCTAATTCAAATGAATTGCAACTCATTTTGCCCAATTCATTTAAATTGGAAATGAATTGCAATTCATGTTCCCTAAATTCAAATGAATTGATTCAAATTTAATTCAATTCTTTTTTTGTTGAAAAGAATTAATTCAAAATTAAACTAATTCGTAATGAATTGAAATCAAAAAAGAATGATTCATTTACAACTCTGGTATTGATACGACATTTCGGAAACATAGGAAAAATTGTCGTACATGTTGTAGAATTTTTTGACATGGAAATTACCAACAACATTATGTACAATAGTTGTAGTTTGTCATAGTTTCTACCGATCTACGACAACTATAACATTTTGTGAATTGGGTAAATATACATATGTACATGTAAATATATGATTGCCCAACAATCTCTTCAAAAAGAATAATATGTACTTTTGTTTTTCTAACGTTTAAAATACGTACATACATATGTGTGTATCCCCTATTCAATTAAGTATTTAACTACAGCAACATTAAACATGAACGATGTTTCACCGTTTTAGGTTTTATAGTTTGCAGCGCTACTCGTTATGTTGTGTAGTACGAGTACAGCGCTTATGTGTTGTTTTCCATTTAATACTTGTGTTAAAAACGTTTTTAATTTTGTTAAGTGGTTTTACATTTATGATATCTGGGTTTAGAAAGTAAATAGGAAGCCTTTTAAATGTTTTTCTTATTGATCTTCGCAGTTCTTGGTTTTGTAAGTATCTACAAGCATATACAGTCCTTATGGCGTTTAGGAATGCAAGTCACATTTTATATACTGTTTTTATTTATTTATTTATTTTTTTGTTTGTTTCTAACACCGTCAATACATTCCTATGTAATGTTACGTTTGTTTTATTTTGCGCTAATAATAATGAATATTTTCTTACTAAAACATTAAATCATTTTTTTTTTGGTTTTTATTCAATATATCTTGTCTATCTATCATTGCATCGCTATTTTTTTTTTTAAATTTTATAAAATATCCAAAGAAACTAATAAGATTTTGTATTAAAATTATTATCTTAGCAACCGTGCGTTACAGTTGCTCCTCAAGAACGTCTTATTTTACTACGTTACACAAACTATTTGGAAATATGGCGTTTGGGATCCACTTTAGGTTGTCAGAAATTGATCGAAGAAAATGACGAAATTAAAAACAAAGACGGGACGTCGCACACACAAGAAGAATCGAAAAAGGGATCTAAAATACTTTCACTTGATACCGTACCAGAAAAACTTTTAGAATTCAGAAGTAAAAACGATGAACCGATTGTTTGCTCGTCTCTGTCACCCAATGGTCGTTGGTTGTGTTATTCAACACGAAAGGAAATACGTCTCTTCCAGTTTTTACCAGGAACTTCTACGGACAACAAAAAACAAAATTCACAATTAGTAAGAGTTAAAGACCTTCCAGAACAATTTGCTGCTGCTTCACATATATATTTCACCGCTGACTCTATGCGGCTTCTCATAGTGAATCGTGAAACTAGACAGATTATTATATTTTCCATACTCTCAACAAATGATTTGAATTCCAGTGACTCACCGCCTCTGGATTTTATTGAAAGTATCGATACAAGTAAACATATTAAGGACTCTATTAAATTGTTTACGGTGTCACTTTGTGGGTCTTATATAGTTGCCGCTAGTGCTGATCGTACTATAGCCGTATGGTCCGTATATAAGGGAAAACATTTCAAACATTTAGTTAATCTGCCTCGTTATACAGCCGCTACTACAGCTTTAGCTATACATGCGAAACAACCACGAATTGTAGCATCGTTTGCCGATGGTAAAATTTTTGAATACGATGTGGAGGAACTGTGTTTTACTTGCTCTGACGTAAATCGTTTTGTTTCGAACTCTGAACACTTTTGTATTACAAATATAGTTTTAGATTCTCGTAATCCGAATATTTTTGTCATGCAAAATGATTCAAAAATGTTTGTATTAGAAAAGTGTAATAATCGAGATAAATATAAAGAGGCTGTCTTGGAAGATTCGAATGAAAACCCAAAAAAAAGATCGAAAAACGATGCATCTGATGAAATAAAAGTGGATGTTTTAAAACTGAAAATGAAAAAGGCTTTTGAGGTAATTACTTTCATTGATATAATATTTTAAATTCCTATTTCTTAACTATTCCAATTTTCTTTTCTATTTTAGCACTTAATCAGTTTAAATTGGTTAAGCCCAGATGAATTGGTGGTGGTTAGTGTTAATCCTTTAACGTTATTAGAACAATTGCCCGATCCCTTTAAACAAAAAGTATTTAGATCTATGTAATTATGGCAATAGTTTGATATTAAAAAATTGTAATTGTAATTATGATTTTGTTTTTGTTTTTAGAAATAAATACGTAATTCTAATAACTTTAGGATAAAAAAAATAAAACAATGCAATGTTTGTTATAAAAATTAATTTCTGGAGTTAAAGCTGTTTCGTTTTCGTTATTAAAATTATGACGTTATCATAATTTCAATGATTATTAGTCGATACGAAAGTTTTTTCATTACAAGTGATGTTTACCGCATATTTTGGGCTCCATAGTACGACGATATGTGTGCTTTCATTTGGAAAAATATAAATTAAAATTACTTTCTTTCTTCTTCTTTTCTGCCACTTGAACATTTTTCCAACAGATTTCATTCTCTGGGCGGCAGAATTGTCTTCTTAAAAATCTAAATTTATTGTTTTTATCTTTTAAAGATCTGCAGTGAAAATTTATTTTAAAACGTAATTTTGTTTTTTGATCGCTTTTGCATCCAAATGTGTTTTCTTGTATTTGTCGTATTTATAAATAAAACCTGACAACACATTCGTCAAGAAAGTAGAACGTTTACATACATACATATATTGCCGCTATGGCTATGGGGGTAAAATTTAGTGTGAATATAAATTTATATTTCTTTGGGCGCAGATTTTTGTCTTGTACTTATACAAGTAATTTTGTTTTTTTTAAGTATTTTTTTTGTAATATCGCATTCGAACAGCGTCAAGCTGTCTACTTGAATGATAAAAACCAACGAGAAAAAAAAAAGAAATGCATATATGTATGTATACTTATATACATACATATGTATGTATATGTATTCATATTCATATAAATACAGTGACGAGCAAATTAATTGCAATTAATTGAATTAGAAATGAATTGTAATTCATTTCCAAGTCATTTGAATTGAATTGATTTTAAATTAATTCAAATGAATTATAAAAGTAACTTGTAATTCATATTTATCATATCAAAAATGGATTGCATTCAATTGAAGTAAACGTAGTGTTTGGTTCTTCAAATACTATTTAAACTAAAACTTAACTTTAAACAAAACACTATTAACTTTCAATCAAATACAATAAACGTTAATCAAAACCATGCGTTTGAAATCCTTGCAAGTCACTCCACCAATCTATTGAATAACATTATGCACCAAAAATTACACTTGTTTCTTCAAAACAAGAAATGGCTGCTAAATTATTTTTTATTCTTTAAGTTTTTTTTAAACAATTTTTAGCCGTATTTATCTCCAGTAATACATTCCTAAATTATTTTCTATACGAATAATACTTTGAGAGTTATTGAATTTGATTTTACAAAAATAGTAATTTTTTTTTGCAAAAACTTTCCAAAATGACAAAACACCGTAAATAGCAAAGCGCACACCCTCAATTATCTGCGTTATCAGTCTTTTTTAAAGATCAATTCAAATGAATTGAAAATGAATTGCAATTAATTTTGCCAACTCATTTGAATTAAAAATGAATTGCAAATCATGTTTGCTTAATTCAAATCAATCGATTTAAATTTCATTCAATTCGTTTTTTTTGGGGAAAAGAATTAATTCAATTGTAGTCGCCGTGGTCTAGTGGTTAGTGTGTTGGCTTACTAAGACGATAGCTCGGGGTTCAAACCTCAACTCTGACATCTTGAAAAAAAAAGAAATATAAAAAAAAAATATTTCTTTCGGCGACTACCTCTCAGCAGTCTTCTGGCAAAAGCTCTGAGAGTAATTAATTGCCTTGAACAAGCTTCTCAAGTCATTTCAAGTCATTTCCGTTATTTTTTAAGCAAAAAGAAATGTATTTTATTAAAAAATGCAGTTTGTCTTTAAATGCGCAGAAATGCAGACACCAAATTAATGTTTAAAATTAATTAATATGTACAGCTGCGTGCAACTAATTAAGCACACGAAGCTTACATGTGAGCTTGAAGCAAAAAAATAAAAATAGTTGTATACATTGTCAAAATTTTTTCCGAGTTTAGTTATTTAAACTCTTAGTCGTAGAAAATAACTTTTTATTGTGTCAATTAAATTATTTTTTATAAAGCAGTGAGCCATATTTTAAGAATATTGAATTCAGTCGTGCATATAATTAAGTTCACATCGTAAAATTTAAGAAAAACTTGTAATTTTTAAAAAAAATCAATATTTTGTTGCAAAACCATTGTTGTCGATAACAGCTTGACACCTGCGAGGCATCGAGCTAACCAGATTTTCACATACACTAGTTGGAATGGCCTCCCAAGCTTTCTTTGTTTCGGCGAAGAGATCATCAAAATTGTTTATTTTTACTGCGCTTACTTTGGTTTTTACAACTTGCCATAAATTCTCAATCGGATTGAGATCTGGACTGCATGAAGGCCAATCAAGTACAGTGACCGAATTGTTTATAACCATTGTTTGACGTGATGAGCCGTATGCTTCGGGGCCCTATCTTGTTGAAATATCCATGTTACTGGCATATTCTCGTCTGCATACGGCATCATTGTATCGCTTAGGATTCTTACATATTGGAACTTGTCCATGTTTCCGTCAACTTTGTGCAGCGGTCCAACACCGCGTGACGACATAGCACCCCAAAGCATAATCGAACCTCCTCCATGCTTTAAAGTGGCCCGGGTGTATCTTGCATCAAATTCTTTTAACTTTGTCCGGCGAACATATTTTTTTCCATCGGGAGAGACTCTATTAATTTTTGTTTCGTCCGAAAATAACACTCTTTTCCATTCCACAGCGGTCCAATGGCGGTATTGTTTTGCAAACTCTATTCGCTTCTTCCGGTTACGCTCAGACAACAATGGTTTCTTTCGGGAAATTCTTCCAAAGAGGCCAGCTTCCCGCAATCGACGTTTTACTGTGTCTACAGATGGTTTTGCTCCGTTTTCACCAAAAACTGCTATCCGAATTTCATTTGCTGATTTATGCCGATTTTTTTCTACTCGCGGACAATCAGTGCATCTTCACACACTGTCGTAATTCGGCTTCTTTGTTTACGAGGCACCTTTTCAGCTGTCGAATGTTTTTTAAAATATTGCACCGCTTGGAAAACCATTGTTTTAGAAACTTTTAAGGCTGTTGCGATCTCCCTATAAGAGCTTCCCTCCTAATGCATTTGTACAATAATCTTTCGAGTACTGACGTCACATGACTTATTTTTACCCATGTTTAGCAATAAGTAAAAGTTTATCAAATTCTGAAAAACACTTTGTGTAATCTCATTTATTTGAATTTAACTGTTAAAACTTACTTGAATCTTAAAATTTTAAAAAATTTTTCACAGTCCTTAATTAAGTGCACGAGTAATTTATTTCACAAATTATGAAAAACACCACAAAGAAAAAAATAACGGTAAAAATAGGGTTGCAATTGAGAAGTTTCAATAAACAAAGTTGGATTAACTAAACAGGGTCAAATTTTAGCGGTTTTTTTAATAGTATTATTTTCAACATAATGATTTAAATATTGAGTACTACTGTGCTTAATTAGTTGCACGCAGCTGTATATTAGTAGCTATTCGGGATTACTTGTTTGACCGTTCACGATTTTTTTTTACCTATAGATTTTCATATCTTTTTTATATTTATTTTAAAACTTAAATTGAGCGCAATTATAGGTGAAATAAAATGGTAAATAGTGAAACGAATATTACCGATTAGCTACTATTATTTTATTCTAGTGGGGGAAATTAATTTAAATTCATTACTAATAATGTAATATATTATAAATACATTAATAATATAATGTATTACAAATAATGCATCATAGAATTTATTCCTTCAAATTATTGTATTAATAAATAATAATTTTGTGCATTACAAATAATGAATTCTCATACTTATTACGGGGGGACAGTAAAATAATTTATTACTTTCGTAGGACATGATCTGTGTTAAGCGTAATGCTTTCCGTAATCAATAGATTATACATTCCTTGTATTACCCTCTCGATTCTCATTGATTACCATTTCCCGCTGGGTGTAGTTCGGCGCTTAAGAGCCAACATGTCCGCCATGCTTTAAATACATACACCTTATATATAGGCATATAACTGTTGGCATTTTTTGCAAATATCGAAATTTAATTTGAATGATTGCTGTAACCTGGGAGCCGATACGTTCAACGTCCCTACTCGTCGAAAGTATGTACTTCGTCTTGCTCTCATTTACCGCCAGTCTCATTTTAGCAGACTCCGGTTAATAGCATTAAAGTCTGTGGTGACATCTCGCTTGGTATGCCCAATGATGTCTATGTCGTCTGCATACTCAAAGAGCTGAGCACTTTTATTAAAAAGAGTATCATTATGCCTTTCGAAAAACACTCTAAATGACGAAATTGAAGAGGTCTCTGACACCTCGCACGGTATTAAAAGACTCGTAGAGGTCTTTTCCTACCTTGACGGAGCTTCTGAAATTGCTCAAGGTCATTCTGCGCAGCTTTATCAGTTCTGCAGGAATAGTGAGCTCAGATATTGCGGCATATACGCTATCCCTTATTGGGCTATCGAACGCTGTCTGACAGTCGATAAAAATGTGATGTGTGTCGACTTGACTTTCCCATGAAAGTTAATTTGATGGGCGCAGTGTGGATATCTGGTCAATGGTGGACTTACCAGGTCTGAAGCCGCACTGATAAGGTCCAATCAGTGAGATTAATAAATCCACTGTAAGACTTACTGCTATATTCATAAAAAATATTATACTTACAGAAAAAGTTTCCCTATTCCAAAACCAGCCCTGGACTTTTCAACAAGATTCTGCACCAGGTCATAAGGCTAAAATGACACAGACCTGGCTTCGAAACAATTTGCCTGCTTTTATATGTTCTGAAGATTGGCCATCTGGCAGCCCTGATTTGAATCCTTTGGATTACAAATTGTGGACGGTTTTAGAGGATATGGTCTCCCACAAAAGATACCATAGCATTGGATCTCTTAAGACAGCTCTGGTTCGTGCTGTAGCCAATTTTTCAATGGATAAGGTGAGGGCAGCTATTGATGACTGGCCAATGCGACTTAAGGCGTATATGAAGGCCAAGGGCGGACGTTTTGAATAAAACTAAGACATTAAACATATATAAAACAAATTTGCTCCAAAAACATTAATCAGCTTTTGTTTTATAGCCCAACATATTAGTAAAGTTATATTTACACTACCTAAGTTTCTCATCTGAGTTTTATATCAGAAGCGCACTTAGAGAGACTCAGATAGTTTAATTACAAATCTAATTTAATTTTTATTGTTTTTGCCTGATCTCAGTTAAAAATATAACATTTTCCACTTTCAAAATTATATTTGTAACTGTTATAATCTGTTATAATCAGATGAGAACTTAGGTGGTGTAAATATAGCTTAACTATCTGAGTCTATCTGAGTGCGTTTTATATCAGATAAAACTCAGATGAGAAACTTAGGTAGTGTAAATATAGCTTTAACAGTATTTATGTATGTAAGTAGTAGAATTATTGATAGTTTTTTTTGACAAGTATTGAACATAAATTAACAAATAAACCCTTAATAAACCTACAATATTTAGTATGAATACAGCAGCTAATTTCTAACTGAAAAATTGATTCTAATCCTCTATATTTGGTATTTAGTACATCATTCTACACAAGGTTAGAGGAAGACTTGTATCAAAAAATAATTTAAAGATTAGGGGCATTATGTATAATGAAAAATTAGGAACTCGTTAGTATATGGGACAAAAAACTGGCAAGTTTATCACCCGCTATAGACTGATATTATTAAAACTCTCCATACCCTCTATTTGATAACTAGGTAGAGAATCCAAAAATTTAAATACCTTGTAGGTTTGAGCAAGAATTTCCACGTATTGGAATGACAAACTTAGCCACTTTGTACAAGACCTGCTAATTTTTTATTATACATAAGGCTGTAGAATTTTATTTGTTGGTTGAAAAAGCTTATGGTTCAAAACAAAAAAAATTATAATTTGATATCTTATTAGTTTACATTAGACAAAAAATATCACGTTTGGCTTCCTCCAAGCATCTTGCACAACCCAAAATATACGGTGGCTGAGAAGTAGTTGTTTGAATCAATTTTTTTTTGGTATGGTTTTGGTTTTTTTAAGACTCAAATGACCCTGTTCTCTTCGAACATAGCATTTAAAATATTCTGATACCATATGCTTCAAAATTTGTCTGCATTGCCAAATAAGGCAGATATAGTCAGGAACCCATGGTATGCATTGGTATTGTTTTTTTTTTCTTATCTAAATTCTTCAACGATTATTTTAATTGAAAGTGTTTTGTGTAGACTAATTTTAATCTTATTGGTGTAGCCTTTTTATTATTTACCGCATGCCACTTCCAAAATCGGAAGTTTTTAAAAGCAAATCATTGGAATCTTTAGACAAGACGACTGTAAAACTGTATTCAATGTTGTGACTTCAGATTTGATAAGTTGCAAACATTCTTTTGAACTTGAATTAGGGATGCCAATCGGGACTGGTTTTTGCCAAACCCGTGATTCGGGATTTTGAAAATTCAAATCCCGGAATATTTCGGGATATTGGTATATTTTGGGATTTCGGGATTTTTTGAAAAATAAAAATTAAAACTATATTAATTTCTATATAAGTTTATTACAATTTTTATCAAAGAAAGACCTTTTAAAAAGATATAAAACAAAAGCTTTGAATTTCATTAATATAAAAAGTGACCAAAAAACAAAACAAATTGTTAAAAAAAACAGAGTAGCAAATAAATTATTAAAGTATTCGGTATTTCAAAATTACCACTAATATTTAAAGTTTTAAAATGTACATACACATCGAGTTTGATCTGCAAGAAGGTATGACTCAAAATTGTTAAAATTTTAGTAGAGGCCAACGATTTTTGTGGTTACATTTTTAAAGAATCCGAAAATCCGAATACATCATAGTAAGCAAATTACACTTGGAAATATGTTTAAATTGTTTTTCCTTTAAAGTTTTGAAATTATTGCAAAAACAATCAATTTTTCGAGTTAATGATATATCTGAAGTATTTCGAATTTTTTGTTTGTTATTTTATTAACAAAACTGAAATTGCAACCAAATTGAAATAAAGAAATTTGATTATTTTTTAACTTGAATAAAGGCTTAAATCAAAATAATACCTTTTAAGAAAATATACGACACATTTCTATTTCAACTATTGTTTTAACTTAAAATACTACCGTCTTGTTGATAAAAGGGTAGCCAATACTTTAACACAGAATTGGTCTTTAATGTGGTTTCAAAGATAAAAGAGTAATCGGAATATATTTAAATTTTCACAAAATTTAAAATATTTTTAGTTAATTCCCCTATTGTTGATCAATTGCGATATGTATATATGTTCATGCGTATACATTTTTAAGGCTTTAAAGTAAATATCTGTATAATATTTAGTCTTCTTTTTCAGTTTACGATTTATTACATTTTGTCTTCTCTTAAAAACTTTTGAGAAAAATTAAAGCATCCAGTATATCATCTGAAAGTCTTGGATTTTATTCTCTCTATCTTAACCTAAAATAACAATTTTATTTACTTATCATTAGAACCTTTTGCACTTTTCTTTCATTTTAATTAAAATTTTCATTTAGGGATAGATATGAGAATTATGTCATTATCTAAGGAAGAATCGAATCTATAGTTTTCAAAAAGATTTTGTAAATGTTCTTTGCTATGAAATTTCAAAATAAACTTATTTAGTTCACCTTTTATAAAAAGTATAAAACTAAAAATTTAGCATACACATATTTATTATCGGGATCCCGAAATAAAAATCCCGAGATTTGGCTAATCTCGTAAATCCCGGGATTTTTCGGAATCGGGCTTTCGGGATTGGCATCCCTAGCACTAATGTTATGACTATTCGATGTAGTTAAATTTAGTATTAAATATAAGCTGAATTACTACTTTTATGTAACAAACATTAGCACAATACTACAAGTAAGCAAGGGCATAAATACTATGTAACGTCTGTTACTTTTTATCTTATTTAGGTATTCAAATTTTTTTTTACTAAAATTGAATTTAAAATAGCATTTTGAAAACTAACAAATCCCTTGTTTAACATTTTGTAGCCAACATTGATTGCAACAAATCACTGTCTGGACAATGAAAAATGTGTTCTTTTTTGCGTTTTTCTTTTATTTTTACAATTTTCTCTTGATTTTATTGTTGCTTAAGCTCAACAACAATTGTCTGTTTCCGTAGTTATAAGTATGTAAGAAAGAACATAAAATCTATTAAAATTCAAATGCAAATACAAATATGCCATTCAAATTTGGCAAAAACAGCAGTTGAAGAAGGAAAAAAAAAAACGCAAAATATCCAACCAAAACTAAAATGAAAAAAAAAAAAATTAAAACTTTTGCCCAAAACGTAGTCTAATAGTGAACATTTTTATGCTGCTCATCCCTTGCTTGTTTTTTTTTTACATATAAATTTTATACCTTGGCTTCTACCATACGGTTTACTCAATGCATACAATACTTGGTTTTCGGGCACACATTTTTCAAAACACCTACACAAAGTAATAATGCCTGCAAGGATTTTTTAATGCCACTGCAAAAATTTATGCTTCACAAAAAGAAACAAAAAAGAAACTCAAACCAAAGCCATCCCATAAAAGTATACAGTGCAGGAAATTAGATGAAATTCAGAGAGAATAAAATTTCGCCAAATACGCATATTTAGTAATTTTACTTCTTTTCTTCACTTTACTATACAATTTGCCATACTAAAGGGTGTTTTTTGCGTTAAAAATACTTTTCAAAATAACCTTGAAAAAGGATTTTGTGTTTTTTTTTGTAAGAACATGCCCTCAAAAATAGCTGACTTGGTTTCATTTTTACAATAAATTTGCGTGTTTTTCTTTACAATTTTTTATAAATAAAAGGTTGCATTTTTTAGTGTTCATGTTATATTCTTAAGACAAATACGATCATACAAAGACGAGGTTAGTACAAGCTTATAAAAATGTGGACTTAAATATGGCAAATTTTTTTTAGAAAAAAAAAAACACAATTAGTTGTAGCAAATGCATCATTTTAAAATTAAAGGCTATTCAGATCAAAATAATAGCGCAACCAATATGGATTTGAATTTTTTTAAATACATTTGTGGTATTATGTACATATAAAATTTGTCTGGCAAACCACCGATCTCTATTTATCTTCTGCATCTTAGAAGTGGAGCGAGCTCAGAAGAAACAAAATTCTTCTTGTGGACAGGTGAAGAAGCTGCAGCCAACTGCTGCTGGGAAAACGACTGGTGATTGTTTAATCTTGCCAAAGCAGAGGATATCGTCTGGCTACTATCTAGTGGCCAGACATTCGGTCCATCTGGAATTTGGTAGCTCAACATTATGTAGTTATTGCTGAAACAGAAAGCGATATCAACAAAACACTTTCTCCTGCTGTGTATGGCGCTTTCTGGCTTAAGTTGGGGATGGTGGTAGAGCACCTTATGTATGAATGCTGCAAGTAAGCTGTGAACGTTGCTCAGTAGTCCAAAATGACTGTTATTTTTTAAGTACATAAGTAGTAGTGCCATTAGAATTGTAATTCGGAATCACAATGGGCCTATGTTTGGTTTAAGTGGGCTAATATTCGGATTCTATCCTAACCTATGGCCAAAATTTAAAATGCCGCTTTACTTTACGATAAATTAAATAGTGCTTCTTAATTAATTGATAAGTTGGCATACAAAAAGGATTTGATTTGTAAATGTATATAAAAAAGAAACAAAATATCCGATTTTTCACATCGTACATACATTCATACATAATTGGCCATAATAGGCCTGTTTCAGGGTTACGGCCTAGCCTCTCTCAGCACTCATGTTGTGTGCTTAAATTTTTATTTGTCGACTCCGAGCCACAGATTTCATAAAGCTTGTTCATAGCAATCAGTTACTCTGAGAGCTTTTGCCAGAAGACTGCTAAGAGGTAATCACCGAAAGAAATATCTTTTTGTAAGCCAACAAACTAACCACTAGATTCTGGCGACTACATCATATCGTTTCATTTTATTGCTACACGCTTGATATTATGGCACGTTGTGTCTTCTTATTGGCTCGAGTTTTGGCCTCAGAAAATTTTCTATCTTTTCAAAAACTAATAACAGTAACATACTTCTATAAAATCTGTTATTCCTATCTCTTCACATCATAAAAATGATTTTTTATTTTCATTAATGATCTGAAAATGACCATGGTAAGCAATAACAAAATGTAGGCATATATGATACGATTGCTTGTTTGCACAGACCTTTGCAACGAAGAGTGATTACGCTATAATTTAACAGGTCTGATACTAGAAGCAGCCCAAGAAAACCTGAGCCTCTGTTTGCATGTAAACGTCTTCTTAAAAAAATTAACAGACAATATCAAGAAATAATAAACAAATATTTTAAGATAATAGTGGTTATACTACTTTTTTTCGTGAAATATTTGTCAATAACAATATTTGCCCCGAATCACAATTACAATTTCCGCTATTGTTTGCTCAACTGAAATTCACCTTGTGAAATTAAAATTCTCCGTTGATTATAGCATTTATTAATAACAATAATGTTGTCGGGCGTAATATGAGATCCGTTGCACTGGAGAGCGATCTTGGCATCTTGACTCCCAATACCATCACGGGAGTCATGTTAGGAAACCTCGCTGCATGGAGAAGTATCGCCTTTTTGGTGGGGGATCCTTCGTCGGAAGGAGAGAGACCTTGCAAAGTCGGTGGCACCGTAGGGTCCAAATGGACCGGAATATAAGGCTTCATCCTGAAGTAATGTCATAAATTGACGGTTCCAGGATGGAGCCTGGTGATATAGAGAGGGATTTTAGCCGGTAGGCACGCAATAACTGCGTGGAGTCCGGTACGACGGGTGGCAAAAACCACCTAAGTGCGTAAATGCATTTCCCCTCTCACCAAAAAAAAAAAATAATATGAGATCCGTTGCCTTTCTCTGGTTAATTTTGCTAGCTTTCATATTGCGAACAATCAAAGAAACAATGTTTCTTGATTTTGTTTATACTCCAACACTATAGGGAGGATACATATTATCATTGTTGTGTTTATACTTAAAAAGCTTTGCTCTGAAATATCCGTGTTCGGCTCACAAATCGAACGTTTCTTTTCTGTCCAATTCGTTATTCTCGGAATAATTCTGTACGTTCATCTTTTTTTATCGAAGGGTTTAAATTGACTGGGATCTGCTAATTCCATGCCGTCTGCAGCGGCATTATTCACATGAGGCGCTTCTTATTGTTGATATATCGCTCATTTGCGAGAAGAGTGGCATAACTCAAAAAAAGCGATTCTGAGAAAAATGTATTTAAACATTTTAATTTAGCCAAACTGATAGGAAAAGTACAAGACAATTTTGGTCGCCACTCAATGAAAAAAAGAGATAAAAAATACAATTTTTAGATATGCTTTAAATTACAATTCGTCTTATATTTCTGCATTATTATCTCAAAAATTGTGCAATAAATGTTGAATAAAGCTGAATCGCCTTAAATCAAGTGCATTTAATTGAATTTTTTTCGGTATGGATTTTGAATCAAAAATATGTTGTTATTGCTACATATATGTATATATTTGTTGCTATTGTTGATTTCGTTATTGTCAGCATAAAATATATCCACACGAACAATAACAATTCATTCAAGCATTCAAATATACTCATACTGTGACTACGAGTATAGACAGGACAGTCACATACATACATACAGATGTACATACTCTACAATATACTTTTGCAACTACTTTTCGACATTTGTTTTGTTGGTGTTTTTGTTGCTTTTGCTGTTGTTTTGTTGTTTTTTTTTTCGTGGTATGCACTTGTCTAGACTTTGGCTAGACGGTGTTAAACCAAATATCAGAGTACTTCTCTCCATGATGATGATGACGACAATGAGAGTTTTATGCTTAACTAGTAGCTCATGCAGACAACAATAGATGACAGTTGTTGTTATTATTGTTATTGTTATTATTTATATTATTGTTGTTTTTATTTGTTTTTAATTTTTAGATTCTAAAACACACACACGTCTTATCTAACATTAATCCCTTTGAAGGATTTTCTACTCAAGAACATACATATAATTTTGTCTACAGACAGACTCAAGTATTTGACAGCAATTGGAAAAGTGATTGAGAAGTAGAAAATCCTATGATCGCATAGAAGCAAAAGTTCGAAAATTTATCATTGATTTAGTAACTTACACAAGGAACAGCAATTATTTAAGTTGAAGTCCTTTAAACTCTTCTCTATGCCCTGCTTTTTATTGTAATCAGATGTTAATTTTGTACTTAAAAAGTACCGGTGGCTTTGGCCTTGATTATCATAACAAACTCTATTCGCTAAGTTCTAATCACACACAGAAAAAATTTTAAATCGATTTCAATTAACAAACTTGTACTACCAATTAAATTGTTTACTAGTTTTGCCCCTACAAACAATATTAATTATATCAATTAAAAAATGAATAGTGTCGAAGTTTTTGACAAAAAAAATTTTTTCAATTAAATATTTAATTGGGCCAATTAATCTTTTAATTAAAAATTCAGGCAAATTTTAAACAAATAAATTAATTGGTATAATTAAAAAATTAATTGACGCAGAAATTTTAAACCGATTAAAAAATTTAATTAATAGAACTAAAATTTTATTTGATCCCGCGGATTTAAAATGATAGTTTTTACAAAAAATTGCAAATTGTAATAATTTTTAAAAATTTTATTATAAATATACAACTAAAAACATAAATATACAACTAAAAACATAAATTATGTAAATATTTAATTATTGCCAATTCGTCGTGCGGGAGTTTATGTGCTCTATCCGCAATTTCATATTTTTTATATACATCGAGTTAATGAAGCCACTTTAAGTTTTTGACACCAAAATTTTTAAAATAAAATGTTTAAAAATATTAAAATTTGTACTTAATTTAATGAAATAAAGAAGTTTTGTGTTATTTTCGACGTGGAACTTTTTTGATCGCATAAGAAAAATAATTATAATAAGTAATAATAAGAAAAATTATTATTTATGTTGCAAAAACTATTTCTAATAGCGTTTTGCGAGGTTTTGTGTAATTTTTTTTTATGCGATTCCTATCTACCGCATTAAAACAGGCTTCTCTGTATAAAATATGTCTTCTTTATATTTTAATGCTAAACATTTATTTTAATTACGTAAATAACAATACGTATTCGAATTTAAATTAAAAAGTAATCATATACTGATTATTTATATAACATACTAAACAACACTAAGGCAAAAGAACAAAACATATGCACAAACATTTTTATTTTTGTTATTCTATTAAAATATTAATTGTATTAATTCAAAATTTAATTGGAAATATTGAATGATACTAAATAATTTGTTAATTGAAATTATTTCAACAAAAATTTTTTCTGTGCAGACATTGAAATCATTTGAAAGTTTGGTTAGTTTGTAAAAAATATTGAACACTCAAAATGCGTCACTTATTTTGTGTGGTATGTTCTCTTGAAAAATAAACATACGAACTTATATACATTCATTCCATTACAACCCTGTTTCATGGTTACGGCCTGGCTTATGGCAGTACCCTTGTTGGCTGTGTCAATTTTTATCTCTGACTACCGGAACCTACAGTTTAATGTCGTCTCCGAACGACAGACTTGAGAAGATTGTTAATGGCAATCAGCTATTCTTAGAGTTTTTGCAAGAAGTCTGCAAAGATGTAGTCGCCAAAAGAAACATGTTTTTCATATATCTTTATTTTTAAGATGTCAGAGCTGGAGTTTGAACCCGAACATATTGTGTAGTAAGCCAACAACGAACCACTAGACTACGGCGAAATTAATTATTAGTGAAATTGCAGTCGAGTGTTTTTTTCAAAGGTATGTAAATAAATTCTAACTGCGCCAATTTTAGTAATTGAAAAAAATTACACCATTTGGTTGCATTATTCTGCCTTTTATTCAGGTGTTGAGAATTATTTAAATCACTGCAGCATTGGTTGCAACCCAAATAAAATATCATTTAAATCAAATACTTTTTATTTGCGACAAATACAATTGGCTCAACTGCAAAAAGTATTTTCCATAACAACACTTTTTTTTTGTGTATCAACCAGATATAGAAAAATAATTTGAAAGCAATGCTAACAAATATATGACTTTACTTATATTAAATATAAACTTTGTTTTTATGTACACATATATAAGTATATAAAGTGGGCGTTCAGTGAAAAAGACCACGCCTATATTATCTGAAATTAATTTTAATGCTGTTCGTAGCACACTGTAGACGTTTTAAGACGATATTGCTACTTTTAATATTTTTGCCGCTCCTTTATATAGAACTGCCACCACTGTGCTTTACTTCAAAAGTAACAACTAAAGTCCTACTTTATATCGTCGATGGAATTAAAGAACGCTGTAACTGACAAAACCTTAAATGTTCACCAGAGAAAAAAAATTTTATAAAAGTAGAACAAAGACACTGGTATTTTTCATTTCGCAGACGGCGTAAGTGAATTTATTTTCGTCGTAGAAATCTGGGACCGGGACAAATCGACGCGTATTTTTTTCTTATAAAAACGATGAAAAAAATAATAAAAAATAAAAATGAAATAAATTAGCCCGCAATAATTTTCAAGAGTTCTTCTCATTAAAACCCAGGGACGTGTTGTTGACCTTGTATTATACGGTCTTCACCTGCATTCATATTTATGCACTCAGGCAAATACGGTTTTCATTTGTGCTGCAGGTCACCACCGTTTACTATATTGGCTGCTTTTGTTTTTGTTAAGAACTTAGGATGCCATCTTAATCGTAAATATAATATTGTATTTATATACTTAAACATTATTTAAATATTTATAGTTTAGTGTTGTTTCATCACAAATTTGTTTTTATCAAAAACCCTTCATTTTTTTTGCGTTTTCTATAGGTACCTACCTAAAATCAATATTTTACATTTTTGTCATACTGTTTTTCTATTGTTAGTTTTACTATCAGCTGTTCAGAGGTGCCACTTTTAAATACTTTTCTGTATATTGTATAAAATTGTTTCTCAAATTCGAGATGACACCCACCTAAAGTTGGTTGAACTTAAAAAGAAAACACACTTAAATGTTCACTATAGTTACGGGAAAAATAAAGAGAATCGACTTTATTGTTGAACTATGGTTACGGGTCATCAACTTTATGACAATATAGCCATAATAGCACATACATATTTATTTATTTTTTATATATTTATGTATTTATTTCAGTCAATGGATAAAAATCCTTACTGACAATTACATACAAAATTAACATTAAATTGCAATAATTTCATTTAAAAATACAGATAATTTTGACGATGCAAATGATACAATTACGTATTAAGAAAAGCAATAATCTCTCGTTTTATAGCACGAGAATTAAAAGAAAAATCAACAAGATCTGACAAAAAATTATATTGTCGACACAGCCTAGTAAAAGGATCAGCAAGAGCGTAATTAGATCTACATAAATGAACATAAATAGGGTTATAATAACGTGAATTACGACAAGGAATATTGAATCTAACAGAATTTACATAAAAATTGACAGCATATATCTCCACTGATCAGATTAATTATAAATGATATATTTAATATAGTACGTCGACTCTGAATAAGTGCTGGCAAAGAAATCTTCAAATATCACATATAGCATTATCGTTACAAGATTCTTGATTACGAAATTTCATAACTGATGAAAATCCAGTAGAGTTTCTTTTTGAGTTAACAAATTTGAAAAATGACCTTGGGTTTTAAAATTCTTCATTTTGACTAAATAATTTTTATATAATTCAGGATTTAATATGTTATATTCAGAACGGCTCACAGAATATCTTCTATAAACAATAATCGTACCAGATCTTTTATATTTTGTATAACATTTATTCTAAAGATTTTTCAGTCTTGACAATTGCTTTGAATTCCATGGTGGACCAACCAAAGGATAAGTAGACTTTCTCGGAACACAAATTTCGAAAAACGAGTAGACAATCTTGTAAAAATTTAAAATTATTACAATAATGTCAGAATTATTGTTAATGGAAGTGGATAAAAATTCATTCGAACGCGTATTTATCATCAATTCAGTAAGTAAATTAAAATTGGTACGATTGAAGCAAAAAACTTTGCTAATATTGGAAGGTTTGAGTTCAGGTTCAGTTTGAAATGAAATTCAAATTTTGAACGTTGGATGATAGCGATCCTCAGGCAAAGTAGCAGGTGCAGAACGTACAATAGTGCAATTATTAAGATCATTAACAAATACCAAGTCAAGTATTTTTCCAAAGTCATTAAACGGACAATTGATTTGATATAGGGATAATCCAAACAAGCCATTCAAGAATTCATCATGGCTATTTTTATTCTTTATCGGAATTGAATAAGGTATATCGACTGTATGTTTCCAAGAAGTCGATGATAGATTAAAATCACCAACAACAAAAACAGTATCATTTACCTCTGCAATTGATGAGACCGACCTGTTAGCATTAACATGATTAGAGTAAACAGAAGAGTCAGAGTCTGGAGGAATATAGGAGCATGTAAGGTACATCCTTGACCTTTTTAATTTAACAACAACAACAACAAATTCAATATCAGAAAAATAAATTTCAACAATTTCAGTTGTATACAATGAAGAAACTGCAATAAGAACACCACCTCCTCTATGTAAATTACGATTATATTTATATATTTGATACTTGTTGCAAAGAATTTCCGTATTAAAAACTCCCAACAGTAAGCCAGGTTTCAGTAAACATAATAACATTATATAAAGTGTGATTTTTTAAGACCTATAGAAAAGTTAGAAAAAAAAAAAAAAAAAAACACATAAAATTCAGAAAAATTAATGAAATCTTTATTTGAGTCGATAGTACGGTCGGTCCATATAATTTAATATTTGAAGATTATTTTATGAAAATGTTGACCGTGACTGCGCCTCAAATGGTCCATCCGCTTAGTCCAATTTTGGCATACTCTTTCCAACGATTCGGCCGGTATCTCACGAATAAATGTTTCAATGTTGTTTTCCAATGCGTCAATTGAAGCGGGTTTGGCTGTATAGACATGAGCCCTCCCCCGGGGATACAGAAAAGGCTGCTGATGATATGTCCCGTCAGTGGCCTGTTTTCTCTGGGGAATATGGAGTTCAACCTAGCTCTGAGTGGTCTGGCGCTCGATATAGGTAGGGAATGGATGGTAATGTGAGGTGCATGGTCTTTATGCCAAGCGTGTTTTGGGTGCATGTTCGAGATTAGAGGGTACCGGCATCGGGTGGCGGTGGTTGGACGCATTGAATTCAACTACCGCCCCGGCAACGGGCGGCATGTGGTTAAGTCTACGGACAGGTACGCATGTTAAACCCATAACAGTTGTATAGGCATGAGCTTTAACATAGCCCTACAAAAAAGAGTCTAAAGGCGTTAAATCGTACGATCTAGGCGGCTAATGACCGGTCCCGAACGTGAAATAAAATGTTCACCGAAGTCGCCTCTCAATAAGTACATTGTTACGCGTGCTGTGTGGCATGTGACACCGTATTGTTGGAACCACATGTCATGCCAGTCAAGCTCTTGCATTTTGGGCCAAAAAAAGTTGGATATCATCTCACGGTAGCGCTCATCATTCACAGTTACGTTACGATTCGCCTCATCTTTGTAGAAGTACGGTCGAATGATGCCACAGGCCCATAAACCGCACCAAACTGCATTGGTAGCTCTTGCAATTTTTCTGGCTGATCTTCACTCCAAAATCGACAATTCTGCCTATTTACGTACCCATTGAGCCATTAATGAGCTTCGTCGCTGAACACAATTTTCGATAAAAAAGTGGATCTTCGGCCAACTTTCCAAGAGCCCATTCACCAAAAATTCTATGTTGCGGTAGGTCGTTCGGCTACAATTCTTGCACCGGCTGTATTTTGAACGGCTTCAAATACTAAATACTTTCACAAAATTTTCCACGTCGTTGAATAACAGAGGCCGAATTGCTGCGAACGGCGACGAATCGATAATTGATGGTCATCATTAACACTGGCCGATACAGCACTCTTTGTAAGCGTGTTGGTGGTTTAATATCCAACAATGTAAATTTGATGAGAAATTTAGTCACAATAGCCCGAATAGCCGCTTCCATAAAATGGAAGAAGTGCGCGATAAACTTTCTTAACAGACCACGCATTTTGATAATAAAATTCAATAATTTGTAGGCATTGTTCGTTTGTAAGACGATTCTTAGTTAAATTATAGACCACCACACGAAACGTGCGTTAGCTGTTTGAACCAGCGTTGTCAAAAAGATAATAGCTCAAAATAACTTTTAACTAAATACAATAATTATAATTTTGTTTATAAAACTTATGAGTAATTTTAAATTTATTCTTAAGCGATTATGTCGTTTTTTTTCCGAAGTATATTATCTATTCGTTTTCAAATATCGAAAAAAAAATATTATTATAAATGAGGGGGATGGTATACAAAATAAAAACAAACTTTATAATGTCACATCCGTGTATTAATATTATTGTTATAAATAACTGTCTAAAAATGAAATTAACAAAATCAAATTATGTGAATTTAGATACAGTTGGTCTCAAGTTCTGAAGGTTCCATATTGGAAGATCCTTTATAAATACATACAAAATTTAAGAACACAAAATATATTTAGAAATTTAAAAAAAAAAAATGTTTTCATGGCCGTTACCTGTTCAAAGGCTCAGTTGAAACAGAATACTGCATCATAAGTTAAAAAAAGCAACAACAACAATAACAGTAATATTAACAAAAGATATTGATTATAATCCTTTCCTGTTGCTAACGTTGCATTTCTTCTCATCACATTGCATCGTATTGCATTCCATACCAACTGCATTGGATAAACTTTGACAACGTCTTGTTTCCTTTTTTATTTTAAGGTACACACATGTTTTTTCTTTCCATTTTTTCTTTTTCTTATTAATTTATCCAATAGAGGAAGATAAAAAAAGATAAATCTTGTTGTTAAATTCACATTCACATTCATTTATCCTTGAAAGTTGTTTACAAAAGTGCATCCATTCATTGCACTTTAGTACCGAGTACGAACGAAGTACATACATTGAGTTTAAATAAGAATTGAACTGAGCTATAAACTGAAACGGCTTAATGCTGTATATTATTGTATAATGTGCAGCATCGCACTAATGCAATAAAATGCACTTTTTTTATTATTAAGTTATATTATTATGTATTTTAAAATTTGTTTTGTTTTATTAACCCCCATCATCATCATCATCATCATTATTATTAGTTTACTCGTTTAGCAAAGAGTCTATTGAACTTCATTTCATGTATTTCAAGGATTTTTGAAAGACATTCAATTCAGTTGGTTGGTTCAGTTATTTCATGCTGTCATACAGCCACTGACTCTTTTTAGTCCTCCCCATTGCAGTAGCTTGCCAAGATATGAGTTTGTGGCTTTAGTTTTTTTGTTTTTTATATTTTTATGTATTTTTAAACTGAATTCTAGTGATTATGCGCAACTTGTTTGTATGTGATTTTCTTTTCTTGATATATGAATGCAGTATATACGCTTTTGCATTTGAAATTAACGAATAAAAGGAATCTATGAAATTTGAGAAGTGCTTTTGTGGAACACAACTATCTACAGCAGCAACAACTTATCGAAATTTCATATAAAATTGTTAAAAAAGAAAGGGTCGATATATTGTTTGGTCCTTTTCATTACTACAACCGTCTATCCTGTATCCTCTATTCTGTGACTGTATTTAGTTCTTTTGTGTTTAAACAGGTAATTTTCTATTTATTAACAAAAAACTATTTTGATTGGTTGTGTGCTACTTTAGCGTCAGAAACACCAATTTTTTTGTACTTTAGTAGTTGAGTATTTGATGCAAGCGTGCATAGATTGTGTCATTAGAGGACAAATGAATAACAAAATCTTTTTAACAACAAACTGACAACTTGGTACTTTAACCTCTTGAACTTTCTGAATAAAACAAAACCATAAGTTGTTGAAAAAGGAAATACAATATCAAATTTCTGGCTTATATATGACTTTTTTCCAAAGGACGAAATCTAAAAAAGAGAAGAAAACTAAAATCTAATAAATTTGAGTGTTTTTCTTTTAATTTTTTAAATTGTTAAAAGATTATTGATTTACAAGATGGTACAAAATCAATAGTGCTATTAGCTAAAAATGCAGTCCCAAAAATAATTCACCTAACAAAGAAAACATCAAAAATTTATAGAAAAAAAAAATTCTTTACCTATCTCTCAACTTAGGGTCTGTCTATGAAGCGAATGTTAGAAATCTCCAATAATCCCAATCTCCAATCTTATCCCTAAAATATTCCTCAATTGTGAACTTAATTTCAAAATTGTTTTTTTTTTATGTTGAAAATAGAAAAAAATACGAGTTAGCTAAATTCAACTGAGGACAGCGATGCCAACTTAGCCTTTTTTACGCCGTTTTTGGATCTTTTTTTTTATTTAAGACCAATACTCAGGCGTAAACCTCTAGTCATGAAGTTTATTGGAAGTTGAAGATACTTACATACATAGATGGATTTTTATTTAATTTTTTGTTATTATGCTCATTTTTTGTTGATGAGAAAGGTTGCACTCAATTTGACTACTCAAATATACCTTCACCCATGAGTGATCCCCAGCAATTGTCTCATCTGTCAGTGGATGTTGAATGTGAGTGGCGAGCGTCTTCGGTAGGTTAGCTGTTATCTTCCCAGAAGGTGGCGGCGCTGTACTCCTGATCATTCGTTTTGGTTAACTAGACTGGAAATGTCAGGAAGCAGTTTCTTGAAGATGGACTGCTTGGAGGGGAGGGGGGAAACCTCTTATTTTTAAATTATAATTTTAGAAAAACCGCTAAATGTTTATTTCATAATTTTTGTCCTTCGCTGGGATTGAACCTCGGCCATTTGAGTTTCTGTGCGAGTGCTCTCACCACTCTACCCCTACCCCCCAATGCCTGGTTGTTTATTTTTTATTTATCCCTTTAAGAAAAAAGAGCTGCAATGGCTCTTTTTGATTTAGTTTTTAGCACTTTTAGCCCCTTTTTGCAAAAAATATAGATCAAAACTGCTATCTTGGTTATAATTTTGAAAAAGCTTGTGCAGAATCGAAAATATTTTACTCAGAAAAGAAGTTAATTGAGGAGAACTCGATAAAATTTTCTAATAATTTAATTTATGAAATAAGAGCTTAATTACCCACAAACTTTAAAATATTTGAAAGCATTTCTCCATTCATTGTTACAAATATTTCTTCGTGCAATATGGAGGATACTAAAGCTGTAATTTGTAAAGAAATTGTGAATCTTAAACATTTTATAAACAATTTAAAACTACAATAGTATAGTGGTAAAATCTGGATAGAAGTGAAGCGTTTTAGATCGAAGTCCATCATTTTAAAAATTCAACCAACGAGAATCCATGTCACAAACTTTAATGTGTTGTTTTATGACTTTTCACACTGCCTCATGCAAATGCAGAAGTAAAACGCACATTCAGTGTTAAGTATTTTTTTAAAATAAAGTACGAAACAGAATTACCGAATTCACGAGGTTTTGTATCGTTGTTTCACGTATTGCAAACAATTTTTGCCTGTGAACACTTAAGGCCTGGTTAGCCAAACGTTGATGTCGTAAAAACGGTACGTACATTAACGTACGTACGTTAATATACAGTGCAGTTATACAAACGTGTCATATGTCAACAGAAAATGTAAATAAAAACAAAACAAACCAAAAAATTATAAAGGCATTCATTTGCCTGTACCAGTAATATTAATTTTTCGTCGTCCACTAAAAACAAAATATAATAATTTTTTATTTTATTGGTATTGATTATATAATTTATTATATTTTTTACTTATTTTTCACAAAACACAGCACAAATAAAAAATTTTAATTTTTAAATGGCTATATGAAGCCAGCTGTTTAGAGCAGTGATGAATGTTGTTAAATTAACACAAAGTTAAAAAGGGTACCAGAAGTACCAAAATAAAAGCATATTATAAATACTTCTTATATTTTATGCTTCCTAAAAAGTTATTCTTATACTACTATTGAGTATTCAATTTTTGGTTTAAAGTCATTATTTATTGAATCGGATCCATTGGTCCATTGTGGACCGGAAACGAAAAAAGTTAATTTTTAAGTAGAACTTAAAAAAAAAATTGTAATTATCTCGGTAACTAGCTAGCACGTAAATCAATCATGCATCCATAGCTGCCAGATAAATTGATCATGAAATCGTCAAACTTCGACAAAAAAATCGTCAAAATCGTCAAATTGATTCATTAAAATCGTCAACAAAATATAAGCAAAAAAATATAACCTTCTTAAAAAAATTTTTGTTTTTATTTGATTAAAACTGAAAAATAGAATTGACAGTACAAATGTATATAAAATTTCGAAACTTAAATAAAAAAAAACATCAAAAATGTATTATATTTATTATACACTGCATTACTATTACACATTTTAGTCAGTTTAGGTACAATTTTAAATTAATTACAATTTTAATTTAATTATTTTCAATTCCTTATATTAGAATAGTTTTTTGTAAACGTAATGGCCGCCAAAGACGACTTTTTTTAGATTTATTTGTCTAAATATTGTTTTAAATCTATTTTTTTTTTCAAATAAATTTAGATAGAGTTAGGAAAAAAGAGTAGAGTTTCTCATTTTCATTTCTTATATTTTTTTCAAATCTAACAGTTTAAGGTTTTTTTGGGCGAAATTGTTTTATAAATTGAATAACTTTAACTGTCTTAATTCAGATTTTAGCTCTTGCCTTTCAAATGCTTCAATAAAATGGTTAAATTCATTCATAAAACGAACGATTTTCTTTGTTTAATATATATTAAGTATTTAAAGCTCAATATTCGTTTTTAAAATCAAATCTTATTTGGCCACACTGTTCTAAAAAAATGTATGAAACAAATAATATATTTTCTTCGAGGTTTAAAAATTTGTATATCTTTATAATCTACCAAATCAAAATGTTTGATCTTGGCTTTATTTCCAATAATAACATCTTTCAAAATTAAATGCATTAAGTTGGTGGATGCAACAGTTGCCAATTTTGGATTTTACTGTGTAAAAACACCATAAAATTCCTTTCAGAAATAGAATAATATTCTACATTTAAATTTATTAATTTGAATTTCCAAAAGCCAATTTTGGATTTTTTTGTGTAAAAAATACATAAAAATCATTTCAGAAATAGAGTAATATTCTACATTTGAATTTCCAAAAGCAATAGTTACAAATAGTGTGATAATAATTGTGACAATGTTAAAGAATTCAAAGAAATAAACGTTGCAAATTTTGGATTTCCAAAAATCGTCAAAATAAATAAAAATCGTCAAATTAAGGTCAAAAATCGTCAAATCGTCAAGGTGCTATTTTTGTGTCGTAAAATCGTCATAATGACGATAAATCGTCAAATCTGGCAGCTATGCATGCATCCCACATGCTTCTTTTTAGATAATCGAATAATTTTTCATTTGGTATGTATATAACTCGTCTGTCGAAGATATGTTAAGTAAAACATGGGACTTTTAAATTAAAAAAATTAAAACAAACTTTATATTCACATAAAAATTTAAATTATTAACACAAATATCATAATATGTTTCTAAAGACTTCAAAAATTAAAAAGTCTTTTTGTACACATATAAAAGAAAATGATTTGGAAATAAGCATGAAAGTACCAAAAAGGGCATTTGGGCCACATTGCTATTTAACATACAATAGTCCCATCACTCGCATTGAAATGTCACGTAAAAACGTTGAGAAATTCTATTTTATACAGATTGTTCCGTTCCGTCAACGTGACATTTATTTTGGATAACCATTTGCAATGTTTTCATATGCTAGAAACCAACGTACGTTGCGTTAGGTTACACAAAAGTTCGGTTAATTCTACCTTCATTCTTTGAATATGAACGTATTTTGTGTATTAAGGTAGAATTAGCCGAACGTTAATGTAATGCTGCGAGAAGCTAGACCGTAATCCTGACACAGGGTTGTAAAGGCCAGTTATGTATGTATGTTTTCGATGCATGGTATCATCGATGTGTTATTAGGTTGTTTGTTGGCCTTATTAGGAATTAAAAATAAATAAAATAATTCCTGACGAAGCTGCCCAAAGGAGTAGTGAAATATTGAAAAAAAAAAAAAAAAAAATAAAAACATTAAATAGACCTAAAGCTAAAATAAACCTTAAATTATTTTTCATAAAGATCTTTGTATTTCTGAACTTTCTAAGAATACGTTTTTTTAAGGTGAATACCATTACTCACAATTGTTCCAATTTATGTAAAATCTCTTCTAATTTTATACTCTTTCTCGGTACTTGTTATGATCCTTCATACTTCACATGTTCTTGTCAGAACGAATTAACAGAAAAAAAGAAAAACAGTAGGAGTGAAATATTTATGAATAAAATGAAATGTATTGTAATTGATTACACAGACACAAAAAAAAAAAAAAAACAAAACATAAAGGTTAAAGAAAGAAAATAAGAAAAACACATGTTTCTTTTCTTACAAAACCATGCCAACCACAAACTGATAAAGTTTTTCATCATTCTACCAGTTTATACAAAATTTTATACTCGTATGTATGCATGCCGTAGGTTGATATTAAAATGTTTCTACGTTTGACGTAAGAAATACCAAAACAAAGAAACAAATTTTTTTCAAATTCTATTAAAAATAAATTTTATTTTCAAAACAATTTTTGATTTTCTTTGTAGAAGTAATCCTTTGAAGAAAATTTCTTTTATTAACCCTTTTGAACACGAGCACAATAGGAAATATTTTTATGTAGGTTGGTTAGTAAGATTTCTTGATAATTATAAATATAAAAAGATTGTTTTATTTAATTATTAAACTTGGATATCTGAGTCTAAGCACGAATATAAATTAATTTTGTTTTTTTATTCGTTACGCTACCGTAGATAATTGGTTTTGTGCTAATGTCGGTTTCAATAAATTTTAATTTAATTTACGGTTGTCACTGACATAACAGATCGTATTGATTTCGCCTCAACTGGGTTTCATTATTTTCTAGAACTTACCAATAAATCAAATTTCAGTATAAGTAAATGAAAATATTTTTGTTTTTAACTCAAACATGTATGATTATAGGTTTAATTTTGTACACAAACTAGTAGCAGATGTGCCACTGTGGGGTGCGGTAGATAATACATCCGCCACTAGCCAAGAGATCCTGACTACAGTCTATGGCTATAACTATTGCGTTATGAAAAAACTTCTCTAAATAATAGAGCCTTCTTAATGAGTCTAAAAGAAGAATCGATGGAGCTCATTGATTGGTAAAATTCTTTTCTATCCCAGTTGGGATGTTGAGAGAATTAATTAGTCAGTCTGCTAGTCAGTTGAATACTTTTGCTGTACCATGTCGTCGTGCGGGAGTTTAAGTGTTCAATACGTCATTTAATATTTCTCGAGTTAATGATGCCACTTTAGGTTTTTGACACCAAAATTTTTAAAATCTGCAATCCGTTTTCAACTATTTATCTCCGAAACTTGACGAGATATCCTAAAACATTTTTTTTCTTACATATAGTAGCGAATTGGATTTGTTTTGATTTTGGCACTACCTTACCAATTGATTCCTGGTAACTGGGTTGAACTGACATCCCAGAAAAATGATTAATAAATTACATGTCAATGCTACTGGTTGATGTACAAGTTTTAAATCTCATTACATATAACCCAATACAATATTACATGAAACAATTTATTTTGCAACTTTAGGTCAAGTAAAAACAAATTGGTTTAATTTGAGCATCTGTCCGATTATTTTTTTATTTTTAAAGATACTTTTCCTCGTTTATCTCATTAGCTTTTTGGTTTTGTTTCTGTCGAGTTAAAGCCAAGTTAGTCTACTGATAAAACAAATTGTTAAAACCCTTCTAATTATTATCGACCCGCTGCAAGAGAATAAGTTTTTATTATATCCAAGTTTGGATGCGATAAAACTGTGCTTTTACGAGCTATTTCGTGGAAGCTCTTATTTTTATCGACTTCATTTTTACAATGTTTCGGAACCCAAATAAATTAACTTGAACACCTGATTCTAGACTTATCAACTTCTTTTTGCAATGTGCGATGTTCCATTGACATAAGGCGCTTAACATCTATCTATCTATATCTATATATTCAACATTCAAATACAATGCACTGCATTTAGTAGGGGTTTACCCCTGCGTATTGGTCTTAAATAAATAAAAAAAAATAAAAAACTTGCGATGTAATTAATGTCAGGAGATGTATCACATGTCATGACTTTCTATCAAACTTTCTATCCCCCTGTCATCATTTTGCGGCTTGTCATACGCATAGTTAATGCAGATGCTATTGTGACCATATAGATTTTGGCGCTATTGTTCGCTTACTGTACAGCGTATACCATTTTAGTAGGAGATAAAAAGAGTATTGAAGTTCATAGGCAACAAACTAAGTAACATACCCAAGGTTAACTGTGGGCAATTCTCATTCTTCATATTTTGTATACAATTGTGCGTATAGCATAGTTGTATAGCATAGTTGTGTTGTATAGCATAGTTGTATAGCATAGTTGTATACCATAGTTGTGTTGTATAGCATAGTTGTGTTGTTTAGCATAGTTAACCAAAACTATCAATAAATGAAATGCGTCTGTAGCACAAATACATACATACATACATACATACATTATTGGCCATTACAACCCTGTGTCAGGATTACGGCCTAGCTTCTCGCAGCACTCATGTTGTGTGTGTTAATTTTCATCCATGAATACTGGGACCTACAGTTAAAAGTCGACTCCGAACGACAGATTTGAGAAGCTTTTTCATGGCAATCAATTACTCCCACAGCTTTTGCCAGAAGACTGCTGAGAGTTAGTCGCCGAAAGAAAAAATTTTTTCATATTTTTTTTTCAAGATGTGAGAGCTGAGATATGAACCCGGCACTATCGTCTTAGTAAGCCAACACACTAACCACTAGCACAATTGTGTACAGAAAATGAAGATTTGGATTACATTGCTATACAAGCAGTTTTGTACACGATTTAGTCCCCACGAGATGTACGGTTTTTCACTGATCCTCCACCAATGAGAGCGCGCTTATAATCAAATAGGTCGCACTGTGTTGTACATCCATAATGTAAGGTGAGAACGTAGTAGGCAAACAAGAAACCGATGTAATTTTTAAATGTTAAAGCCATGCACTGCTGTTTGTGATTAAAGAAAAAACATATTTTAAATCTATATTGGCCTTAAGAAAACTCTCTATATATCAGTTATAAATGCCATTGGAAAAATTAAGAATCATAACTGTTTCCCCTGATTGCGTAGTTTAACGATCTACGGTTTGGCATTCATTTGGCTATCATTGAATTACGTTTCGTCAAGATTAGCCTTATTTTTATCTGTACCTGGTGCCTCAGTAGATGTAATGTACAAGAGTTCGGCAAAAGAGTCGTGGATTCGATTCTTACCAGAAGTTTGTTTAATGATGGTTTTTGTAAGAAAACTCGAAAAATTAAAATACAATGAAAGAACAAAGAAAAAAAAAGAGAAAGAGAAAGTGAGTCTGAGTAAGTTTTTAACGTGTGAGTCTCTTTACGTTTATTGAATTTATTAAATTGCCTTCTTAGAACCACAGAATACAAATTCTACAATAATTTACTGGTAAAGCTGGTACTAACTGTTGCGAAAGAAGTAGTAGCAAATTATTATTTAATTTAGTCTTAGCACAACTGCAGAACACTGCGATCTTTTACAACTATTGCGTACACTTGAGTCTATCGTTTGTTCAGGTCTGAAAGTCCAGTAGTGAATATGTCCGCCAGCGAGAGCTAATAAAATACGTAACTTAGTAACACTCAGATAGGGTGGACAAACTTCAAATTATTTTTTCGAGTGGGTTTCAATTTGTTAATTTTATTTTATTTTTATTTTTATTCTGATTTTAAAATTTTGATAACGTTTTAAACGGATTAATTGTTTCTTTGAATGTCAATGTTGCTTCGCAACAAAAATTCTTTTGGTGTTTTAATATCACTTTTAATAGTTATATTTTTATTCATTTATTGTCAACAAGAATTTGATGCAAAAATGTTTTTTATCATCGAGCATCATTTGGCTTTTTATGCAGATGTTCTTCAAAGAATAACAACGAGGTGGCAAATTGAGTTTTAATTGTTGAGAAAATTAGCAGCTTGGATTAGAACTTTTATATTTTCATTCATATAAGGGGGGTTGGAAAACTTGTTAGCTGGGGAATTCGAATTTAAACGTTGGCGTGTATTTCTTGGCAGTTGGAAAACTTATTAGCTGGGGAATTCGAATTCAATCGTTGGCGTATTTCTTTTGGCAGTTGAATAGATTAAGGCGGGTTGATGTTTTTCTTATTTTCATAAACTTTAACTTAATTATGGTTTTCATACTTTTAAAGAAATTGAATTAAAAAATCGTCTGAAAAGTTTTAAAGCAAAAGAATGTTGTTGGTGTCTGCAGCCGGAACTAAAATGCTGTTTAAGTGGGTCTAGCTATTGAACAATTAGAATTTGAAAAGGATTTCATAAATCTTTTGTTCTTAAAAAAAAATTCTAAATATTTCCGTTGTACTCTATATACATATATGTACATATATTTCACTTATAATATTTTTTTTTTTGAAATCACATATTTCCGAAACAAAAAAGTTGTATAAAAAACTCGTCGCAACCCCTGATATAAACTAATGTGAAAAGTTTTGTCCCTGGTAGGAAAAACCGCTAAAGGCAACACGCTGCGTTCACAAAGACAATAATTTTTTCCAGTTTGATGTCTGCGATGTCTTCTGATGTATGGAGCTATGCTGAGTTAATAAATTCTACCCCCATTCCAAAAAACGCTGGCCACATGTACAGTAAATGCTCTACTGAATCCCTACTATCATCCCTTCCATAGTGCAAGAAGGATTGTTTGCTCATATGCCTCATTAATTTTCGTGTTTATCCAGTGTCTGGTGCCCGGAATAGGAACACTTGTTCTCGGTTGGTTTTGTTTCTATCGAGTTGCAGCCATTTTTGCCTATTGATAGAACAAGTTTAGTAGTTTACAAGTCTACTATCGGAACTCCACGATAACCCACAACGGTTATAGCCTCTGTCGTATTATAATTACTTATAAATGTCGTACGTGGGATAAGTCTGTTCTTTTATAAGTTACTTAGTCCATTTCCTTATATCCATCGGCATTACAGTGTCCCGCAACTCAGCACAAGATAACTTGAGCAGCTGAATTTAGACGTATCAACTTCTACTTGCAACGTTCGACTTAATTGATGTCAGCGCATGTATCAGCGCCTGGCTACATTCTAATACCATTATATCATTTCCAGCAATTAGAATTATCGTCTTACCCACGGATTTGTCTGTAACACTCATCTCTACTCGAAAGGAACTGGCATAATCGAAGGCGAATATTATCGTTTAATATCAGGCGGTACTTCTACAATTCGAAGGTAATTACGCATATAAAGTTATAGAAGCGAAAAGTCGGCCAATATGTAACAAAAGGCATTCAGAGAAAGAGCTTTTTTATAGACTTACAGTCAAAAAGCAATTTTGAAAAATGAATTGCTGTAAAAGATTTTAAATTGAAGAAGAAAGTTTGGACTATGCAGTATTTTCTATGAAACTTTTTATTCCCTTATCACAAAAGAGTTCCGAAATAAGCTTTGATAGAAGGACTTTTCTGAAAGTAATGGATATACTACGTGGGGTAGTAAACATATAAATGTAGGACAACTGTCTGTTTTTTTTCAAGGATAATAAAACAAAAGTTAACGAATCAATATTTATAGTTAATCCTGGTTGATTGCATTAACATACGAGTACCAATTGTGTACCAACAGTACCAACAGATTAAAAAAAATTTTACACTGAAGTTTATCACTCTTGGCTATTCTTTATTATTATTATTTATATAATCATTATTTATCATAATCGACAATTGTGTAGATCTCAGTGTCCTATAAGCAGAACTCGTATTACAAATTTGTTTGCTTAAAAACAATTTACGATAGAAAATAATAGATAAGGAAGTATTTATCTACATTAGTATTGTTATAAAATTTCTACACGCCTTATGTTTATAATATAAATACATATTTGAAACTGTTTTTACCGTGTTTGTCCGAAACATTTTTATTTACACTGTTTTCTTTTGCAACATTGTTGCCATTAACGTCGCATGAATTTTAACTACTTTGAAACCCATTGGTGTTGTTTTCACTGTCATTACAATTGCTACTCTTTACCAATTTGTGGTTGGGAGTTAAACTTCCTGGCAAACATTTCTTTTATTGTCAATATTCTTACACTTATTTGTTCTTTCTATTTTTGTGGCTTTAATTTTGAGCTCTTGTCATTTCTTTGCTTTTTATCTTCAAAAATTACAATAAAATTTGTAGTTTTTTGAGTTTATATTTGACGACCATTTTATTTACAGATTAAGCCAAGTGTGTGAGGCTTTATTTGGTAGTATTAGCAGGTTGTCTGAGTATATTAAGGATTTTCTTGTCTGAGTGCCTTATTTAAAGTGCATATTAGTGTTTAAATTCTTTCATCTTTATTTCCTCTTGGGTCTGCTTTTGTTTGAGAAGAGTTTTGAGGAATAACAATATTTCCTTTTTGTAATAATAATTACAAGAAAAATAGTTATTGTCTTTAATTTAATTAAAACATTTACATATGTACCTCCTTATTCAAAATAATATTTTGGATTTATAAAACAAACGTCTTTTATTTTTTGTTTCATCTAAAATGCTCTATAAAGAAATTAGATTTTTGCAATTAATTTTTTTTTTTTTGATAATCAAGGAAGAAAATGATGTCCGTGAAGGAATAGTACACTAGCCAAACTGAACATGTTTTCGACTCCAGCTACGGTACTCTCATCAGAGTTCTTTGTATTTGCACATATTCATGACCAAACATCAACTATTTAACTAACAATTTTCAAAAAATCACATGCTGAAATTACTTTTTCCCTTATGCACACACACTTGTATGAGTTACTCGAAGTAAAGTCAAACAACAGTTTCTATCGTATTCTCCTTTACTCTCCATCGTGGCAGTTTTTGTATTTGTCATCTTATTCTATTTTATGCACATTAGTCGACATCGACGATATGTATGACTGCAGCCGTGGTGGTTAGAGAGGCATCGTCTCTCCAATAGATCTTGATAATTTACTCTGTTTCTTTTTGTTATAAAAATAAGTTGTAAATAGCATACATGGGCGTACTGCGTTACTTTTTTACTGCATTACGTAAATCAGTATTCAGTAAAAACTACTGATTACTAAAAAGAGAAATCAGTATTCAGTAAATTTTACTGTTTACTAAAAAGAGAAATCAGTAATCAGTAAAAAGTACATACATACATACATAACTGGCCTTTACAACCCTGTGTCAGGATTACAGCCTAGCTTCTCTAAGCACTCATGTTGTGTGTGTAAATTTTTATCCATGAGTACCGGGACCTACAGTTTAATGTCGACTCCGAAAGACAGATTTGAGAAGCTTGTTCATGGCAATTAATTACTCTCAGAAAATAAAAAGTACTGTCTACTGAAAAAAGTAAAAAGTACTGATTTGTGTAAAAAAAATTCAGTAAACATTAAATGACTGATAGTAGATACTGGGTGTTTTAAAAATGATATGTACGCATTGCTCACTGACATAAATAGTGGAATAACTAAAAAACTGCATTTCGAGAAAAATTGCTTTTTTGTGTGTTTTTACTCTTTTTAATTATGAAATGTATTATTGCGTAAATAAAAACTGATTTATATACATAGCTATGATAAGTAGCCAACAAAATATTGTATGACAAAAATGTAATGAAATCTTGGGTTCATCTTATGACGACGTGGTTTAATTTCAGTGAAATATGTATGATTTTAGCAAAAGCTTAGATGAATGAAATTGGATGAAAATTTCAATAAATTATTTTACGGTGAAAATAATGCTGGATACCACTACATGTTTGCTAAATTGATGGAGAATTAAAATTTAATTGATGTACTGTTTTCATGGCATTAGAAGATTAATTTTTAAATACCAATTTTCATGGCTTACAATTACGACCAAATATATGGGAATTTGGGATTTCACAATATTTTTTGCTGGGTTATTTTGAATTTCCAATTTAAAATTGTAATCACTCTTTGTTGCAAACACCCTTGTAAGTCTAGCAAAACGTAGCAAACTTAGCTTGTCTGCCTATATTTTGTAGTATTTTGCTACGCTTACAATGCTTGGAAGAGTGTTTGCTACGAACAGTAATTACCGTAAATATTTTTTCGTTTGTATTTTTAATATTTTTTTTTAATTTTTATTAAACAAAAAAGTCAATAAAATTGTTTTATTATTCGTTAAAATTAATTTTTATTTTATTTATAGGTTTGCACCCAAACAACATTTTCTTTTTTTAAATCTTTTGCAATAATCGTTTACCTTCTTAAATAACTCGAAACGTGAGATTTTTTTTTTACAAATAACCAAATATTTTTACAAAGCAAATTATTTTTTTTATTAAAAAAAAATGTTTTTGTGTTTTTATTTTTTTTTTATAAAAAAGCCGCATTTTTGTAAAGGTAAAATGTTGACGTACTGTAAAGCATTTCAATTTTATTTCCTTTTTTTTTTCCAACCATTTGGTGGTTTTCAGAAAAAATTCGAAATTCGTACACTACTTAAGAGATTATTTTATATAAAAATAATAAAATTTCTATTTTTAATTGTAAATATTTAAAAAATTTCACACGTTTCATTAAGGAATTCGTTTAAGGAATTTCGCTTGTTTTTCTGTTTAAAAATAGTTGTACTATTAAGCGAATAGTGAAAAGTTTCGTTGTTTTGTTTCGTCATTCATTTCAAGGTGAATGTAAAATTTTCAATGAACTTTTCACTCGTTTTTTTTAAGATGAAAATGCGGCAAACAATTTGCCTTTAAAAGTTTTTCACTACCATTGCTAAACATGCAAAATTCTCAATTGAATTGAAAACTTTATTTTTAAATAAAATTCATGATCATGACTCTTTGAGAGCTGCGTCACTAAAGAAAACATTTATTTTTTTAAGTGGGAAACGTTTTTTGAAATAAATTTTTTGTGTTATAAAAAGCATGCTCTAGATTAACATTATGGGCGTGGCATATATGATACAGCGTTATTATTATCATTTAGATATCCGCCTCGGGTTTGGTTGCGGCAGCGATTTTTTTGGAGATTGTTTCCAATCCAGTCACTTTTTTGTACGTTTCGTGTGATATCTAGGCAATAACTTAACGAATGTAGTTTTAGTCCGTTTTGTAAAACCATGAAAACACATATCACCCCAGCAGAAATTAGTGCTTACCAATTAGCTATTTTGTAAGGGAGAAATTGTAAACAATCATTTACTCGTGCGCATCAAATCAATGCATGATTTTTATATGAAATGAGTCGCTAAAATGCAATAGAAACGCAAATTTATTGCAACCAGTAAGCAAATAGTATAAAAAATAGAAAATAATACCTTATCATATAGCATCTTTGTAAGCTTTAAGGTGTGCATAAAAAATATAATGCTTCCATTATTGCTTACAATTTTATTTATTGCTTCCAAATTTGAAAAATTTTCTGCTGAGACCCAAGTCGTTAATTGTCAGAGAAAAAAATCAATTATCATATGGTCATAGGGCTTTAAATTTACGTTATTTTTTTCTCCAGCGTAATTTTCGAAAAAGAAAAAATACGATTGAATGACACAGTCGAACTGTAATGCCAACAAAATGTTCTCTTTTTCCGCAGGTAATGACTTTTTCAACACAATGGAAACCCAAGCCTATCACTTTTGAGTTCTCCCAGCTCCATATGCGCAAATTTCACACGTTCGTCGCTAAAGAGAATTTCGTTTACAATCAGCTTTGAAAGCCTTTTGTTTTAGCATTGTTGCTTGCCTTAGATTTAATATGGTGGGAAGTTCAAATCAGATAGGTCCAATTGCTGAAAGCGATAAATCCGGATTTTATGCCACACTTTCATTAACAGATGCAAGTGTTTGTATTGCGCTAATGTACAGGCTGACCACATCTGCCACTCTTCCAGTCTCTTCAAGTTTCGCTATAATCCGACAATTATTTGCAGAGTACGTCATTTATGACAACCATAGTTCCCCATAATACTGGAAAACTGGCCATGTTTTAACGCATTCTTCAGTTATTAAACTAAAGAATACTAAATTCACTGAATAAATAACACGATAAATGACAGATATTTAACAGCAAATACTTATTTGTATTCGTATATTCATGAATAGCATTCAAATTTTACGTTATCTGTCCCTTTCTACTAAGCCAACTCTTGTTTAAATAATTGGACATTTCCCGATAAGACCGATAATGCAGGCGGACGCTGCTTTTTTTTATAAGAAAATTTCAAGTCAAAGGCAGTTAAATAGGATAACAGGCTCGAAGAACATACCAGGTTAGTCTTAGCTAGACTGATATCTGTTTTTACTGGGCACCAGCTGTTTGTCGATCATTTCTGGCCTATAACAATGCAAAATAAAAACTACTACTACTTGTGGTTGTGATAATGCAGAAAAAAAGGTCTGTAGAGAACTCCAAGACTTATTTACTGCCAAGTTTAGCAACTATTCTTTAGCAATTATTTTATAGAAATTCGCTCTAGTATAGCTCGTAATGAGTTATGCATACATACATATATATTTGAGTTATACATATATAACATGCAGTTTAAGTTAATGGCAATAAGTGACGCTAAAAACTTTTAATTCAAGTTTACAAGAATAAAGTTTTAAAAACATTGTCTTTAAAAGTTATTGCTTTAAACTTGCATACATCAGTAAATTTAATTTTTTTTTAATATAATATGTGTGATTTCACGGTTTATTGTCATTATTATGGCCTATAAAACAGGAAAAATTATGCCTTTTGTCCTACGAACAATTTGTTTGGCACAGTGATGTTTTGCGTGTATGTTTTGCAACATTGTAAATGCCACTTATCTCTGGTTACATGTCAAGATCAACTTTAACGTCTTCTGCATGAGTAGGCATAATAAAATAATAAACACATGTAAGAGCCGGCATAAATTAAACGAAAAAGAAAAAAACAATAATAAATATATTTAATGTGAAGCAATGCGTTCTTTTGAGTAAATTACAGTCATTCTTCTGGAAAAAAATTATGGTCCATTCTATTGAATTGAAAAAAAAAAATTTAAAATTTTGTCGCAGTCGCCCTTTTACTGAATAACCTACACACAGTAGCTAGCAAAATTGGATGGATACATGCTTAACAAATGAATAATTTGTGGGATGAAGCAATTCGAACTTTAATTCATTGATTGTGACTGTTGTAGGTGTAAATGTGAGAGTTGTTGCAATTTTTTTTTTTTTTTGTGAGATCAATACTCAGGGGTTACAGCCCTACTCACGCTGTGCATTATATTGGAAGGTTTGAAGACATAGTCTTATGTCAATGGGACAAGTTGCTGTCAGTTGATCATTCAAAGGCCAGTTTTATGCCTTCACCCTTGAAATGATCAAAAGCAATTGCCCCATCTGTTCATGTTAACTCTTTATCTGTTGTGAAGTGATGAGGATCTTTGCTAAGTTGAATGGTAGGTTTTAATACTTCCTTAGTTCTATCTATTACTTTCCAGTAGGAGGCGCTTTCACGATGGACTTCTTAGAAGGGGAGGGGGGGAACTGCCCAGAATGGGTAGTCAAACTCTTGAGCACTCATCCAGGGTCAAGTATCTGGGTGTAATACTGGACCCCAAGCTCCATTGGAGGCTTCATGTAGAAGAACGGGTGTAAAAGGCCTGTGTGGCTTTTTACTCTTGTAAATCTATGATTGGCAGAAGATGGGAGGGGACTCAGACCTCATATGGTGCTGTGGATGTACAACCAGGTGGTCTTGCCAATTCTAACCTTTGGTTGCATTGTGTTGTGGGTGGCCCTTCGCAAGGGCTATATTGTCACTAAGCTGGAAAGAGTGCAGAGGACTGCGTGTATAGGCATAACTGGGGCCTGCAGGACTTGCCCCAATGCTTCTCTGAACGTCATTCTGCACCTACTGCCTGTAAATCTTCAGGCTATGTCTATTTCAACTCAGAGTGCGATCAGATTGAGGGAGCTGGGCCTCTGGGGACGATTTTCAGGTGGCTATAGTAATATTCTAGGGCTACTCCCTCCCCATATAAGGAATTTACGTACTGATGTGGCCCTCCGGAAGTTGGGTTTTGGGGGGTGTGCCAGGGTTTTCTTCCCCAGGAGGGAAGAATGGGCATTGGGAAGTATTGATATGGGTCCCGGTGTTTCAGTCTTCACGGATGGCTCTAAGATGGATTCCGGCGTGGGGGCTGGTATTTTCTCCGAGTCTGCCAAACTGGCAGAGTCTTTTAGATTGCCGGACACATGCAGTATTTTTCAGGCCGAGGTGTTTGCGATCACGCAAGCATTGAGGTTACTGAGGAAACGATGCATAGGGGGTGAAGTTAGGGTTAGGTTATTCCTACCTGGATGTCCACTGCCCTATGACTGTCATTAAGGAAAGGATATCCAAGTTTTTCCTTAGGAAAGCACAGAGCAGGTGGAATTCCATCACTACCTGTGCTGCTTCTAGGATACTTGGCCTCGGTATAATCGGGGTAAGACTCTGGGAATATTGGGGATTCCTCGTCAGTCCTTGTCCAAATTTATAGCGGTGTATACGGGTCACTGGCTGGTCGGTAGACACGCAGAGAGGTTGGGCCTTCCCTTTAATCCGCACTGCAGACGTTGCGGGAATTCTTCTGAGAGGGAGACTGTGGAACGTTTTCTTTGTGATAGCCCAGGTCTGGCAGTCAGACGTTTGAAGTTTTTTGGGGTGCCCTTTTACGACGGCTTGGCGCAATGTGCGATCCTGGACTCCCTTGCTTTACTTCACTTTATAGGCAGCTCTGGTTGGCTGTAGTTCTTTTCCTACTTTTAGGTAACCTCAGTTTGGTCCTGCAATGTTTTCAAAACGATTGATCAAGTTTCGGGATTAACTGACCATTTGACCTACCTACCTACCTAAAAACTCTATTTTAGAATTTTTTACTTCAGCGCCAAATGAAAATAGCTGCAGTTTTTTAGGTTTCTAAGACAATTCACTGATTCGAATTTTTTACTGTTATGAAATTTTCAATGTTTCCTAAAATTTGAATAAAACGTACTCCTTTTGTAGATTTCTCAAAATGTTCAAGTATGCTGTTACCAAAAGGAAGATAATGAAGAAACAATAAAGATCAGTAACATACAATGAATGAATTGAATGGATTGACCAGGTAAGTTTTTTTTTAAGTTAATGAAAAATGTTTAAAATTATTATTTTGAAATACGGGTATTTTCAAAATGTCTAAATAACACATCAAATGTTCAAATTTAAGATGATCCATCATAAATAAATCAATTAAAAAAATCATTTATAAGAAAAAAGAAATCCACTCAATTAAAAAATAATATCTTATAGTGTTTCAAACGCAAAAATATAAAAAAAAGAAGAAAATTTTTATTTTTACTGAATTACAAACTATAATGAATAAATATTTGAAAATATAAACCAGACACATACGAGTAGTCTGTAGCAGACCTGGGGCATTTATAATGAAATTCATTAATAACGTGTTAAATCAAATTAATCATTTTACTAAATATTTGCTAACAAAGTAGTTGCAGCAAATTTCGTAACCGAGATCAACCACCAACGTCTACAAGATGGTGTTGCAGTGTCTTATTGATACGATGCCCATAAGTAAACGCGTATCACTTAAAATGTTTATCGTGATTTTATTTTTTGTTTTTTTTTTTGCACATTTGGCTGCTTTTGCCGTCAAATGTCTGATATAAATCAACACCACCAGACGCCAATATAAATCATGCCAATTGTATACATTGTTGCACAATATATGCTTAAAAATTTTCCGCTAATCAACCATATGCATATGTATGTATGCAACACTATAAGCACTTGCAGTACTGGTTGTTTTTAATAAAATTCTAATTCCTCTAAATGGGAACACAAAAAATCATAATTTGCCCACATATGTATATGAGTACACTTGTATTAAAACAAAACTAAAAAAGAAAAACTCTGAAATTTATTTCGGAACTCATCTTTATTACCGTTTATTTGGTATCCTACAGTATTTAACATATAAGTACTTATACAGTGATCAATTTAATCGCATACACGAGAACTTTACAAATATACTAGCAAGTTTTCCGCGTGCTTTCCTTGCAGATAATGCGAGTACTCCATACATGCATGTAAAGAGTACACTACAACGGAGTAGGACTAGTCAAAAACTAACCCAAATATATGCAAAAACATGGTCCATTTAACATTGCGATGTCCTAGTACTGGACTATGTAACCCATTGGATTAACCCAAAAACTACTCCATGGAGCACACAAAGGGAGCAATTAAAAAACACATCAGAGGAGTAGTTTAAAAACTACCCCATTAACTACGCGATAGAGCACTCCACAACTTAAACTACTCGATGTAAGTACTTGATGGGAGAAAAAAAAAACAGATTAGAAATAAAATTTATGATTTGAATTTTTATTTATTTAAAATTAATAAATAAAATTATATTACTCTTAATTTTTGAAATGTGATAGGAACAAAGTTCCAAGCAATCTTGTTCTAAAAACTGGTTAACATCATATGGTTTCTAATTGGCTACATATATACTAACGGGCAATACTTATATTTTTAATATTAACTATTTACTTTGATTACAATCGGCAAAAGCCGTGTATTAGAACTTTTATAAATAGGCAAGCCATCGCAATAATATCGCAGAACAATTCATTGTAAATTTGTCATAAATTTGCCGTCTTTAATAAATTATTTTCTATCCTGAAATGCATATACCGGCCGGCATGTACATGTTTGGATATGTTTGGAGCTATACCAGTCTTTTCCAAAAGCGTCATTGGAGATAAAGACACACCCACACCATGTATTCTCAGTATTATCAAAATATCTCTCATATCATTTATTGCAGTTTTGCCTTTTAATTGTCATTGTCCTAATTCTTTAGGACATGGTCAGAAATTTCGGCTCTAGCAGAATGGATGTTAATAAACTCTTCACTTTAACACTCCATTCACCATTTGCACCCTTAGCATCATTTAGTCTTTCTAAATATTTTTTATTCTTACTAATCGCTTTTTATTGCGTGCACTACACTGCATACTCTAATATTATTATATTTAATGATCTTACCAATTTTGTACCTTTAAAATTTTAATTTTTTAAATATTTATTTTACCGCTTTATTAATTTTTGCACTTTTAACTATTTATTCTGTATCCTACACAAACATTTCCTACTAAAATAAACATATGAATAATAGAGGTGCCATTATAAAATATTTCCTTAAAGATATATTACGATTGCTGGCAACAATGTATGAAAATATTAAACACGAACACTTGTGTTAAAGCAATAAGCTTTCGTTTGTCAATAACATGGTCCATGTCTACTAAAGGTCTGCATGAATGTTTTGCTTTTCTGCCAGTTTAGAATGATTCGAGAAGTGTACTCTAATTGAGAGTATATTCAAGCATAGAAACAAATATTCATTCTATTCGTTTTGCAGCCAACGAAACGAAACGAAACGAACAGCCTCAAAAAACGAATAGAATTGAATAGAATAAATCTAAATTTACTCTCATAATTCTAAGTTATTATAGAGACATTCGAATGTCTTGGAATGTCTTGAATGTCTTGAATTTCCTTTGTGAATGAAAGCATGTATTGAAGTAAACGCGATAGTTTGTAATACAAACAAGCGAATGAAAACAAACAAATTGAAATCTAGCAAGAAGAATACTGTGTGTATATTAAAGCATTTAAAGGCAAAAAAAAAAATTAATCACTTTTTGAATATGTAATTTATTTATAATTTTATTTTTTAAGTTTTTGTAAATATGTATGTATGTATTTTTAAAAATTTAGCCAAAAATATAAAAAAATAAAGAAAACTAACATGAAAAATTATACAGTTCATTACTTTTATTATTCAGTTCTTTAGTACTTATAATACCAGTACAAGAAATTCTTTTCTATCATATTACAAACAAGACATTCTATTCACTCTATTCATTCCATTTCCATTCCATGTTTCATGTCTCTCATGTCTCGATACTCTCTTGTCTCTATTCTCTCATTATTTACATTCTAACGACAACAACCACTTTTTATGTTTGTTTTATTCGTTTCGCTTTTACGAATTAGAGTTGGAAGTATGTTTGAAATTTTTAGAATGTCTTGAATATCGTTTCAAACATACCCGTGCAGACCTTTAATGTCTACATTACATTGGACTATATTCGTAAGTACTCCATTTCACAAAAATTGTTCACGTTTCACATTTGTCAAATATTTGATGAAAAAAACGTAACTACTATTTGATTGGAGCTTTTGGTTTGTTGGGTGTTTGTCGTTTCGAATTTAATCTATCAACAATGTAAATAGATATTATTTCTTGTTATTATCGGGTTTTAAATAATTTTTTAAGAAATGTTTACACAACACAAAATTTTTGTATAAAAATTTTTCATAAAATTCGTTTTTTTTTTCAACAAATATTTGGCAAATGTAAACGTAGCTTTAGTTATGCATATTGGTAACGAAATTGTTTGTAACATATTTCGAAAGTCTCACTATTACGGTACTCAAGATTTAGTAAATCAATCCATCAATATTTAGTTTGTATGACAGTTACCATGTCCGCTTTCTCCATTATGGGTGCTATTTAGCAGATGATGATGGTGAATTGAATAGGAAGCTATTTAGACTAAATTTAGAAACTTCTGGTATTACCATTCTTAAGACATACGAAAGTCTATTGTTTCACTGATAATTTGCATTGAACATGAAACTATTTGGAACAATGTTAGATATTTCGACTATTACCGTTCTCAAGTTATAGAAAAGATTTGTATTGGCTCTGAAGTTATTTAAGTCAAACTTATAGTTTCTTTCTGTTGCCATTTTAAAGATATAGACAAGTAAATATTGTCGATGAAATTAAAGAACGCTGTAACTGACAAAAAATCGAAAATACGTTTTTAGAATAATTTTATGAGAAAAAAAAAAAAATACGCGTCGATTGATCCCGGTCCCAGATTTCTACGATGAAAATAAATTCACTTACGCCGTCTGCGTTTTAAAAAGTACCAGTGTATTTGTTCTACTTTCATACAGGTTTTTTGACTCTGGTGAACATTTAAGGTTTTTTCAGTTACAGCGTTCTTTAATTCCAACGACGATATTCACTTTGTGCGATCATGGCCCATGGATGTTTTCTTGCGTGTGACTATTCAAACATTTATTAGTTTGTACAGATTTTTGGTTAGGAAATATATATTTATATATACATATATGAAGAACTTATCTGAATCAAACTTCGTAATAAAAATGCGACATATTCATTCAATCATTCATGAGATACTAAAAGTACTTCGACCTGTAGATCCATTGTACAACCCTGAACTTAACTAGGGTTTCTATGGTATCTCCCCTAGTTTTGTCGCTTTGAAGAACTTAAAAATGTCTTCTGGTGCCAACTTTGACAATTTCCCTTCTGATGTTTGATAATCACCAAGGTATTTCTTTCTACTGTGCTGCACAATTGCCTAGTATGTGCTCTGACAGAATCTGCACATATCGTACAAAGCGATTCCTATTCTATTTAAATGTTCATTGAGTCTGCAGTGCCCGCTCAAAAAGCCCGGTAAAATCCTTAGGTTGACCCTAGAGAATCTAATGCAAGACTCAAATCTTCTTCAATCGTAATTTTCAAGTAGCAGTTTCGATAGTCTTAGATCTGTCCGGCCCAAGAAGAGTATTTGCCATTCCTTTTCCTCTCTCGTCTTCAGTATGCTCTTCCCACCGTGGCATGGATGCTCCTTTTCTAGCAAATTTTACTTCCCTGAATACCAACATGGTCCGGGACCCAGCATAAGCTGATCTTATTGTCCCTGCCCAAAAAATGCTACATAAAAATTTTAATTCTTAAATATTTTTATTGCCTGTAAAGCTCTTTAAAGACAATTTAGAGACTCTTACTGTTGCCAGTTTGAAGATATTGACAAATAAATATTGACTTTGTATGGGCGTAGTGCCGCCTAGTTGGAATTTTGGAAATTTGTATAGCTTATAGTTCCTTCGTTTCCAGACGTGCAGAGAAATACTGTACTTCCAGAAAACAGATTTATCCGTTTAGCTGTCTATCGACTTTAAATAAACATTAATTTTCCTATACTAATATAACAAGTACTTGAACTTTTCTATTAATTTAGATTTACAAACATACATACATACATACATACGAGTCCATGCAAATACATACATATGTATGTGTATTTTGTTTTATCTTAAGAAAAAAAAAAAATAAATTCAATCAGATAAACTTAACGATTAAAAACACAAACTCTTCCATATAATGTCCTTTTATTTAAGTATGTATGTATGTGTGTATTTCTTTTTAAACCATAAATTCTGTTTATCTCTTGACATGGGCCAAGTAAAAATCCTACTATTTAATGGCGCATCAATTATGTATTTGTCAGAGTTCTAACATAAAATAGTCGATTTATGCCATAATTTTCTCTTTTCTTTTTTATTGTATATTCCTTTACATATCAAATCTTCAGTCTAGTCATTTGCTAAACCTTTTCTTAATACGTACGTTCTTAATATGTATGAATTAGTATGTACATACATAGGTACATATGTACGTATACAAATTTAATTTACATTTTTTATACTTATATTTTTGTTTTCTGTTTTTACTCCAAATAGTACCTAGTCAAGTTTGATTATTTATAACCAAGTTATGTCTTCAAATAATTCTATGCAGATACAATCTAAATACTTAAATCGACTTATAAAAAAGAAATAAACACACTTTTGAACCCTAATAAGTGTTATTTACTTGGCCTAATCATAAGGAAGTAAATGAAAAAGTAGCGGCCCGGATTATAAACATTTTAATACTAAAACTACTGTTTGCAACAATGTCAGTATTGTAAAATCAACAATCTATTGTACATACATATCGTCGATGGAAATAAAGAACGCTGTAACTGACAAAACCTTAAATGTTCACCAAAAAATCTGTATGAAAGTCGAACAAAGACACTGGTATTTTTCATTTCGTAGACGGCGTAAGTGAATTTAGAATCGTAGAAATCTGGGACCGGGGCCAATCGACGCGTATTTTTTTTTCTGGTAAAAATGATGCAAAAAACGTATTTTCGAATTTTTGTCAGTTACAGCGTTCTTTAATTCCATTGACGATATGTATAGGAGACAGACTGCCTCAAGCTATTGTTAGATTAAGAAATTAACAATTTGTTCTGTCGCTCAACAAGACTGATTTTAGATTATTGTGTTATGCGACAAATTATTTATATCGAATAGTTATTTACTTTTAAAAATATTGCAAAAGTACAAGATAAATTTCTTGATTTTAATTTTTTACTTGTCTTAGAAAAAGGTAAAAAATACTACGCTTCTTCTCGAAGCTTTACTTTTTACACTGACTATGTTCGACTGAAAGTAGAATAGCAGTGGGAGTTTGAGTAAAGCAACCCCCGATTGTTGCAGCACCTCGACTGTTGCAACATAAATATTTTTTTTTCAAATTAAACTGGAATTATTTTCAAAAACATATCGGGTATGTTCTGAATAACGAATTCGAGTGAAATTGAAATCGAATGGAATTTTATATGGGCATTTTCTCAAAATGGTAAACCAGGATCGAAAAAAAATATGTTGATAATCATAGCATTTTATTGCTTATAATTATAAAAAAGAGTCTATATTTTTATAATAAATATGATTCTTAGCATATCTGAGGTGTTTTACTTGAGAAAATTGGGCTAGAAACTGAAATATTTAAAATTTAATTTTTAAATTACTTCTAAAGACATTTTTATATTTAATTATTTTACACGCAAAAAATGTATTATGTTTGCACTCTTTCTTCATAATCTTTCTTTTACAAGCAATTAAGAAGGAAAATGTGTAGGGAGAAAAACAGAAAGTTCGATTAACGGTTAATTTTTGCTTTGTTTCTTGTCTAGGTTTTAATCGTACGTTCGCGACTGAAAACATCATTTTGTTGTTATTACTTTGCATAAAACGTCAATAGGTGCCAAGACATACATACCACATTTTAATTAATTTCGGTGTCAATAATTTGTAAATAATTAAAAAAAAACTTCTGGGTTACCATTAAATAGACTTTTTTTGTTTGCAAAGTTTCGTACGTTCGCGACCGAAAGAAAATTTTTTCTATAAGCAATGAGTTTATAATTGATAAGATGCTTTTTTTACTTTAAAAGTGAAATAATATACCGAATATTCCAGTATCAGAATAATGCATTGGATTTTCTGTGATGAGGACCTAAAATAAGCACAATTTTAACGGCCTTTTGAAGAAAAACAATAATATCATAAATATTTTTAAAATTTCATTATTTCATATTGAATAATGTTATTAATAAAACAAATATTAAAAAAAAAACACTGTAAGTGCTTTACTGAAATCTATTTATCAGATGGATTACGTTCTCGAGAAGTTTTCTTATTCTTTCATCAGTATCTGTAAACGAAAAGTGGCATGCGCTAACTTAATTATATTACAAAAATATCATATGTATGTGCCTCCACTTAATAAAAGGAAAATATAATCTTAGTAAGTGAATTTTTGCAAACATTTTTTATTTAGCTTATTGATCATTACTTTACTGTAATAACGTAATAACGTATTTTCAGACCGGGTTTTGGTTTGTTGGTTAAAATTTTAATATTCCCCACAACTTTAATGTAAAAGTACAAGTACCCAAAAATTAGTAAAAATACTCGATACTTGGTACTTATTACTCAATACTTTGCCAGTACTAGTTACCACACACTATAAATAGAGGATTAAGTTTTTGGTTAAGGAAATTTGACGATATTTATGGTATTAAGCATGGTGATACATACATACATACATACATACATACATAACTGGCCTTTACAACCTTGTGTCAGGATTACGTCCTAACTTCTCGCAGCACTCATGTTGTGTGTTTCAATTTTTATCCATGAGAGGTAGTCGCCGAAAGAAATATTTTTTTCATATTTCTTTTTTTGAAGATGTCAGATCCTGGAGTCGAACCCAGGGCCCATGTCTTAGTAAGCCAACACACTAACCACTAGACCACGGCGACTACTAAGCATGGTGATAATAATAAAAAAAACATATGGAAATATCGTACGTTCGTGACCCGTACGTTTGCGACCGATACTTAAGCCAATTAAAAGAAAAGCAATAGAGATATTTTATTGTGTAAATACGGGATAGAGACCTACATTAGTATGCTTTAAAAATTATTTAATCGATTTTGAATATTCCGTTGCATTTCGCAGAATTTTACATTTCATTGCTGTCAGCTAAAGTTGACTTCTATTTTGCGTACGTTTGTGACCACGTCTTTATAACTATTATTATGAAAACTTCAACTCGATGAAATACATCTTTTGCACTACATATAGAGCTACTAAAATGCTATCAAATCGCAAAAATAAAATACTAGGAATAGTTTTTTTTCTATATTCTTTGTACATCAAAAGCGTACGAACGTACGTTCGTTACCCAAGAAAATGCCCATATTGCAATACTTTTAAAAGGGAGGGAGGAGGGAGTGAAGATAGGGGGTAGGTATGTTCGAAAAAAAAGTTGGAGGTAAAATATTAGTGAGGGTCGGTCTTACATTTTATCCCTCTAGGGGTTACTCCAGGGTAGTTGTGGAGCTTTTTGTGGACTTTTACTCCTTTAACCCAACCTTTGACCCCGATTAAGAGCCATTTGCCCCCATCGCATATCCCTCGTTTTTGACTCATGTATTTTTTGTAGAAACTTACAAAATAAGCGGTTCTAGCTAATCGAAATCGAATAATCGTACACCATCCCACCCCTATCAGAATAGTTTTAATCTCTTTCTTCTGCGATTTGATTATTATTTCTTGATCCAAAAACACCTCCACTCTGAAATTTTTCACAACTGTAGTGAAGGAAACTATCTTTGGCACATATTTTTTTTAAATTTGTAAATAGGTCGCTTTCGGTGACTTATAGGTAAAGAAAATTGATCTTTGACTTTTTCAAAGAAAAAATCATGTTGCATATTAAATCAAAGGTAAATTAATACCTTTTCAAATGCGACTTTTACGAGATGCGTAGATATAATACTTTTTAAGAAAATTACAATTGAGTAAGTATAACTCTGTGTATTTTTGTACTTTTTTCGATTTTCAAGAAGTTAGTTAGTTAAGAAATCTTAAGGAAAAAGCCATACTTAAAAAAAGACTAGATGACCCGTGCGAATATTTCGCACCGTTAGTTGTCATTTTTGTAACATAAAATGAAAATAATTAATAGAAATTTTAGTAACTTCAATACATTTTATTTAAAGTATAAAAATATTAGAAACCATAATATATCATACATAATTACATGCATACACACATATGTTTAAATGCTTTTATAATACTTCTTTGAATGTTAGAGGTAATGACATGATCATCATTAACTTTTTCCCGTACGAATCCTTAATACAAACAAAAATATCTTTAAACGTACAACTACTGCAAAGTATTGCCAAAACAGCTTTTTATAGTAAATAGCGGTATTCCCAGAATGGATTTTAATATATACATACTGTATTATGTAGAACTGCATTACTATTAAGCGACCCTGTATTACCACACTTGAACAAAAACATATAATCATAATGACAACAGTATTATCATGCAGTTCTATATAAAATATAATTTTTATCAATGAATATATTAATTTTTCAATTTCTAATTATTTTTCGTCATTAGTGTTAGAAATAAGCTTTAAAATGAGATGTCATTCATTAAATTGGATGCGGTGGTATGGGAGATGTTTGCAACCGACAAAAAAAAGTGCTTTAGAAATAATATATAAGATAAGTGATTTCTTCCAATAAAAGTACTATTTAGGAAAAAATCCGACTTTTAAAAGGAGTTTATTGAAGACTGAATTCTTTTGCTACACCCATATAAGTATTCCTAACCCTTTTTTGTATTATATATTTTTTTAATTATAGAAACTTTAGTAGTAGAAAACTTTATATGTACATGCATATACATATGTATGTATGTATGTATGTATGTATACAATTCGTTTGAATTACAATTTTTTTTGTTTCATATTCACGAAAATGTAAAAAATGGCAAAAAAGTTTGAATAAAATCTTATATAATATTTTTTTCTAATAAAATTTCCAAATCTGATTGAGTTTTAGCCAATATCTATTGCTAAAATGCATATTTTTGTTCTAAAATCCTACCGATCGAAAAGGTGAACAAATTTGAAAATGTGAACACCCTTGGTAAAAATTATTTCCGCGAGTTCACTGTATTTTAAGTTGAGTTGAGGTGGTTTAACCCATATGTATAATTTTTGTGGATGAAACAAACGAGAACGTACAACGTACAAAATTTATATATAAAAAATAAATATAATGTGGGCTCCAACAGCGTCAGACTGTCTGGTATGTCTATGTTTTTTTTGTCTGAATGTGTATTTTTCTTTTTTTTTTTTTGCCTATTTCAATATTTACTTTGTGAATGTTTTTCTCTTATTTTTAATATTTTTGTTGCTGTTACTTACTTAAGTTTTATTTTTCATCATTTTAGTTGCAGTAAAAAAAAAAACTCTCTCTGTGACTGACTAAATGAACGAATGAACCAGTGAGCGAGCGTAAGCGTGTAAGTGAATGTATTTTTCTGTGTGCATTTTGTGTTGTTATACTGATTCATGTCTGGACGCTTTTTATGTTTTTAGTTTTTTGGATTTTAACTTACAGAAGGCTTGTCCGTCCATAGACAGAAATTAAAATCTTATGTGATTGTTATGCACTCGTTGAGCAGGAAACATTCTTTACAAATAAACTGATGCATAGATGTAATTGCACAGTATGTTAAGAAAAGCATTCCCTGTTATCTAGACTTTAATGTTTATGGATTAAAATGATTTTATTTCTCGACAAAAATGTGGTTTTTAGAAAATGTTCTAGTAAATATGAGTAATATTTTGTAAAACTATTATAGGACAAGTCACACATTGGGAAAGTTTTCTTTGCAAAGTCTTGGGTTTGTTTGTGAGAAGGGAAAGACGAGCGGAGGAGAGTACAGACTCTGTAGTACTCGCAAAATTGCTTCGTGTCTAGCAGTAAGACGCACAAAAACTATTTGTAAGAAATTATAAAACAAAATTTGTAAGTGAACTTTCCTAAGGCAACAAATAAATTTTAAAGAGAAATGGCCAGAATTTGTCAAAGAAAGCTTTCCCAATGTCCGACCTGTCTAATTTCGAAAACAGTTCAAGTTATTTTGACTTCTTCTGTTGTAGTAGGTAGGCAAGTAGTTTAGAGTACAATGAAATATGCAAATAGGAATAGGAGGAGAGAGAGTGGATCGAAAAATTGCACTCCATAAACGTCTGAGTGCCAGACCTGGGCAATTATAGAAAAAACTACATTCTCGGAAGTAGTCCCGCAGTGTGTACTAATTGTCGAATGACTTGTTGTACCAAAAGGCAGTGATGGCACTCCATCTGTCCTGTACTTTCTAACGGAAAAACTTGAACATTTTCGCCTTAATGACTATCAGAAAATATCAGAGTAGGAGGGAAATAATTCTTCACCTATCAAGGCCTTGCTAACGCCTTAATTCTCCATTTTATGCCTTTCTATATCCCTATGAGCAGGAATTCAAAGAAAGAAAATGGTATATACATTAATGAGGAGCTTTAATTCCTCTTTGCAACGGGTTCGAAAACCGAGCTGCTACTAGCTGATGCCAAAGCCTTAATGCTAGTCCGACTATCATATAAAACCCTAAATTCACCTGCCGAGCCTCGATGGCTCAGCATTCTCAAAGCATGCAGTATTGAAAATACCGCAAGCTTTTAACAAATAGACGGCGACAGCAAGCAAGTCGGCTAAATAAATATTTTAAAGGCATCAGCAGCAAAAAAACACAAATAAAGTAATGCACAGCTGCTTGCCATACAACCTTGTTTCATGGTTACAGCCTAGCTTCTCGAAGCACCCATATTGTGTGTGTCAATATTTATTCATAAGTACCGGGACCTACAGTTCAATGTTGATTCCGAACGGCAAACTTGAGGAGCTTGATCATGGTAATCTGTTACTCTCAGACCTTTTGCCAGAAAACTGCTAAGAGGTAGTTGCCGTAAGAAATAATTTTTTAATTTTTATTTTTTAAGATGTCAGAGCTGGGATTTGTCTTAGTAAGCCAACACACTAACCGCTAGACCTATTTTTCTAACCACAAGCCGAATTGTGCTCTGTTTATTATAGAATTTATTTGCCTAATACTTTAACTGTAGGGTATTTGAAATATTTTTCAGTTCAGTTACTGTCTGCTGTTCGTTATATTTTTTTGTTTGTTATGTTTCTGTTTATTTTCTTGTAACCTACAATCAAATTTACTTACGAGTATATTTAGACACTATGGTATGGGTAGGAGGACAGAGACCTGCTAGACTTTTAATCCACAAGTAGTTGAGCTCTTATATGCATGTGCTTCATTGCATGTGGTCCGTATTTTAACCCTGATATTTATACACCAAATCTACCATCATCACACAACCGAATTAGGTTTTGAAAAGCAGCAGTAGTTGCATTCATTTGCATATCCATAGTCATCCTACTTTTTTTTCAATTTTTCTTTCGGTTTTGGTTGTTATTTTGTACATTTTTCTGAATTGGTGAACCGTACAGTCTTATTGAGTAAAAATAATAAAAAAAAAATACTCGCGTGGCTTTCAGTACTTTTTATTTTATTTGCTTAACATTTGGTTTTATAATAATAATTCTATATTATTCACACCCTACACTATAAAATTTTATTTATTAGTTATGAGATTTTTTCATGCGATTTTCTATATTTCTTACAGTAAACCAATATTGTTACATTTTTCTACCAGAGATTATTATGCGATATGCCAGCAAATTATAAGCTTTACGCTCCTCACCAGTGATTTTCGTAGGTATTTACCAGCCAGGTACTCCGCTTAGTTGACTTTCGAATTTTGAAAATTTCTTATTACATGGGATTTTTTTTTTCAAATGGATTTTATTTTTATAAAATTATAATCTAATATAGTATGTATATAAAATTATATGATTAACAAAATTTTATCTCCCACCATATTTGTTTAGTTATTTCATATTTTAAATATCATGCGATATTGGAATAGGTTTTTTTATTTGCGATTTTTTAATGGGATTTTTTTATGTTTTCTATTTAATGTATTTTTTTATATAAAACTGTATTAAGCGTTTATTTTCCTAATTTATTTAATTTTTAAATATGCTTAATGATACGATATTTTTTCTAATTTTACTGCTAATTTTTCTATAAAATTTTTCAAATTGTAAAATTTTTTAAGAATAATTCTATAAAAAAATTAAAAAGCAATTTTTCTGTTTCATGTGACTTTTTGTTTTAATTTTTCTATTTTATGGCATAGTTTTGGGATGACCAATTTATTGGAATATTGCTTGTTTCTTCTTATATCATTTGTAGGGTAAAGTAGAAACCCTTATGGCTGATATTTTAGAAAAAGAAATAGTTGTCAATATAAGTTTGTACAACTTTTTTCTTTATAAATACAGTATTCCTCGCATAACGTCGACATATAACTATGAACCACGCCCGCTTCACCGTCCCCTTTTTTTAATTCAGATACTTACTTATACCACTAATAATGTTTCCTATACAAAATACTTTTTTTTTGTAATATGTATTTACCTAAAGTTTTATACACCTTTTATCTACAGGTAAGGTAGCCATAAATTTTTTATTACCAAATCCCCCTTTTTCGCCCCATTTTATCTTAAACTATAATTAATGTGCTTTCAATCTATATATATAAAAATGAATGTCTGTCTTTCTGTTTGTTTGTGCTTTATAGGAGGCCAAACCCTTAGACCTAACTTCCAGAAAAATTCACAGCATGTTGCGGTAACTCTGGAAGGAATAGTAGACTATATGAAGTTTTGATGGGACAAAGGGGCGTGGCACCGCCCATATAACCCAAAACTTAAAAGTGTCATATCTTGGGAATTTTTTGACCAACGGCGGCAGAATTTGCTGTATATGGTATTGGAATGAATAGAAATACGTACCAAAAGAAAAGTGGGCGGAGCACGTTTGTGATATATTGGAGGCTGGACCTGTTAACCGATTTTAAATTTTCACAGAGTGCAGCTTTGACTCAGGAATTCTTCATGTAGATCATATTTTTCAACCATGCACACTTCTGCACCTACTTCTTCACTACGTTTATTAACGGCTTTATCTCAAGTTTAAAATACATTTTAATTAAAATAGTGGGGTAACCCCATTCTCTTTCTCCCACAACTGTCAGCAAAATATATAAATACTTTTAATTTTATTTTACAACGAAGGGGGTAGAGAAGCATACCGGGTTCAGCTAGTTTAATACAAAGTTAATTGTTTAGTGTACTATTCAATTCGGAAGGAATGCATGTAAAAGGACACTGCACAAAATTCGATTACATCGATTATTTTTTAAGTGTTGCCGTGCGATTATACATTTTTTTTCGATACAAAATATTTTTTAATGCTTTGTTTACACGACAATATGGTTCACTCTCTGAACCACGATTGCGAATCACACCGTTCACACGACAGTTGAGTGTATCATTTTGGCATTTTTTTATGTACATACACTGCCGATCACTTGAATAGGTTTAATAATTTTTGCTCTTATATTTTAATTTTTCTTCATATAAACTTTAGGAGAATAATTTTTTTTCACTTAAATTAAGAGATATTATGAATAATCATATTTTAGGAAGAAAAGAATAACGGTACAATAAATAAAAATTTGTTATTTTTTGATTTTACTTCAAAATGCTGCGAAAACAGGTGTAGATTTTGGGTAACTTGAATAGGTTTAATAGGAATAAAATTAGTTTGCTTTTGACTATCGACAGTATAATTTAAATTTTAAATATTTGTGAGTTACTGCAATAATATTTTATATATTTTACGTAAAATGGGGCGTAGCAAGGGATTAACTGAAGAAGGAAGAGGTAAAATTAAAGCATTCAATGAAACTGGCTTAAGCCATAGGAATATCGACAAAAAAATTGATCGCAGCCAGAATGTTGTAAGTAATTTTGTAAGAAATCTGTCCGATTAGTATAAAAACATGAAAGGGCTGACGAAAAAAGCCACAACAGAAGCGGACAGAAGAGTTAATGTAAGAGCTGCCTCAAATTCGAGCGATTTTGCTGCAAAAATTAGACAAAAATTGGGTATCACAGCTATCATAGGCACTGTAAGATGTGTTATTCGACGTTCTAAACATTTAAGGAGATTAAAAATTAAAAAAAACATCTTTTATTGCTGCTCGTAAAGCGACACGGTCTCATTTTTCACGAGAACACATGAACGATAAAAATGAGTGGTATCGTGTTGCCTTCTCAGACGAAAAAAATGTTTAACTTGGAAGGTCCGGATGGATACAACTACTATTTCCACGACCAACATAAGGAGGAACGCTACCTTAGTCGTTTCGTCTCTGTGAGGGAAGTGTAATGGTGTGGGGGGCGATTTCATATTATGGTACATTTGTGCTTCAATTCCTCACATCAAAAATGAACGCGAATAATTACAAAACAGTACTTGAGAAGGTGTTTCCATATTTTTCTACTATTTTTAGACCAATTCTTTGGATATTTAAACAAAATAATGCCCCGATACCCAATGCCAGGTTTGTAAAAGTGTGGATATAAAGCCAAAATGTCGATATGTTGATGGGGCCACTATATTCCCCTGTCTTAAATATTATAGAAAATGTATGGGGCTTGCTTTCTCGCAAAGTCTACGAGTCCGGCAGACAATACGAAACCAAATAGGCTTTCATTGGAGGAATTAAAAAAGCTTGGTCCAAAAATTTTATTATCATTAATTGAAAACCTTTATAGCTCCCTCCCAAATGGTATTCTTGAAGTTATATCGAATAAAAGAGGATATACTCCTTAAAAAATCATCAAGCATTGTAAGAAATCTCAAAAAATTAAAAAAGGTTTACAAAAAAATCATTTTCTTATTTAATTTTTTAAATTAATGATAGTGAACCTATTCAAATGACCCAAAAAATTGTGCTGAAAATCATAATCGTTTTGAGAAAAAAATTACTAAAATTCAGTTATTAATTATTGAAACAATTTTTTTTATTGTAAACACACATAATCCAATATTTTACCATTTTAGAAAATAATATATCTAAAAACTTAATTACTTTTAGAAAAAAATTAATTTGAATGTAATGAAAATAGTAAACCTATTCAAGTGAGCGGCAGTGTATATGCATGTAAATGTATACATACATACATCTGTATAAGTATATAGTGCGGTATTTCAATTTTGTGTATAGTTTTATTGCTGTTTCGATTTTTATGTAAATATTTACATATCGTCAATGGAATTAAAGAACGCTGTAACTGACAAAAAAGCGAAAATACGTTTTTTGCAACATTTTTATCAAAAAAAAAAGAAAAATACGCCTCGATTGGTCCAGGTCCCAGATTTCTACGATAAAAATAAACTCACGCCGTCTGCGAAATGAAAAATTCCAGTGTCTTTGTTCTACTTTCATACAGGTTTTTTGGCTCTGGTGAACATTTAAGGAAGTGGTCTAGTGGTTAGTGTGTTGGCTTACTAAGACGATAGTGCCGGGTTCAAATCTCAGCTCTGACATCTTGAAAAAAAAAGAAATATGAAAAAATTATTTCTTTCGGTGACTATCTCTCAGCAGTCTTCTGGCAAAAGTTCTAGGAGTAATTGATTGCCATGAAAAAGTTTCTCAAATCTGTCGTTCGGAGTCGACTTTATAAACTGTAGATCCCGGTACTCATGGATAAAAATGAACATACACAACATGAGTGCTGCGAAAAGCTAGGCCGTAATCTTGACACAGGGTTGTAATGGCCAATTATGTATGTATGTAAGAGCGGAGTGCTTAAAAGCGGGATACATACATATATCGAAATAGTTTGAGTACATTTTGAAGATTAAATCAAAGTTGCATAAGTTACAGGGCTACTATGCGGGGAATTACTATTTCCTGGGTGCTTATATGGGGGAAATACTGTATATACTACTTTGTATGATGTTTAGATTACGTAGGTTTCAAGTCTTGTTTATCTAGAGATTTTTTTTTATTTACTTAAATCAACTTTATCAATAAACATTCAATACATATTGAACCACCACGGCTACAGTCGTACAATATCGTCGATGTCAACTAATGTGGGTAAAATAGAATAAGAGGACAAAAACAAAAATAAGTTGTAATTCTGATTCATCCAAATAAGATGACAATTAAAAAAACTGCAATGATGGCGAGAAAAGGAGAATACGAAAGAAACTGTTGTTGGAGTCTACTTCGACTAACTCATACCTGATTTCTTGAAAAGAGTGAATTAAATAGTTGATGTTTGACCATGAATATGTACAGAACACAAAGCACTCTGGTGAGACTACCGTAGCTGGGGTCGAAAACATTTTCAGTTTGGTCAGTGTACTATTCCCTATTCACGGACATCAATTTTTCCTTTGATTATCAAAAAATTCATTGCAAAAATCTTAAGTTCTTTGTAGAATTTAACTTTGATCTAATTAAAGCGTTTCTGACGAAGAAAAATTAATTCAGAAATTTATCAATCTTCCTGGGGCTTGAACTCGGGTCTCCAGCATATCATATTGTTAACCTTATATATCAAATTATAAAGTTAATAAATATATACGTTTTCAATGCTTTTTAATTTATTCAATTATAATTCTAATGTAAATTGTAATTTTTTTGATTTATAATGGTTTGTATTGATGTGCAGTTTAACAAACTCCCTTATGATAGTATTCTGCTGAAAATCCTCTAGATCTGCAAAAAAAAACAAACAAAAAAAAATATTAGAAATTAAACACTCAAACGGGCCAGGTTCAAATCCCAGCAAAGGTGAAAAAATGAAAAAATTTTTTTGCGGTTTTTCAAAATTATATTTTAAAAATAAGAGGTTCCCCTCTCCAAGAAGACCATCTATAAAGAAACCGCTTCCCGACATTCCACTCTATTCCACCTTAACCAATGTCAACAAAAAACGAATGATCAGGAGAAAAGCGCTACCTATTGGGAAGTTGCAGATAACAGCTAAACTTACTTAGCGAAGGCACTCACCACACAATCAACATGCAACGATGAGGCAAGTACTGTTGATAATTCAAGGGTGAAAGTATAACACTGGGCTTTGAATGATCAATTTATAGAAATTTGCGTCATTCTCAAATAAAAAAAAGTAGTGTAAAGGCTGTCATCACAATGATGTATGTAAAAGTATCGTGGAATTTAAACTGCAGCCACTATTATGACGGTTTGTCTATCAGTGTATATGTACAATAAAACTTTTTAACCATTATTTGTAATCTCTTACCCAAAGTGAAGCCACAAATTTTCATGTTTTTCCATCGTTTTTGTATGCACTCCTCTTTTAACAAAAGTATCAGCATTCTAATACTGAGTATCTCTTTGGGTTTGCCAAAAATCACAATCCTCAAATGTTTATTCATATCTAACAAGTCCAGCCAATGTTTTAAGCTGAACAGAAACATTGTATAGGGTAACGTAATCAGTTCTAAAGTTGAATTCACTTGAAAAGACTTTGGCGGAATTCTTTTGTCATTGATTGTAAAACTATATTCCAGCAACTCTAAACGTTTTAACGTTGAATTCATGATGATACCTTTTAAAAGAGACCATGATAAACCATTGCAAGAGATTATTGATAATTCCTTTAAATTTTTTATGCTCTCAACAATACGACCCAAAAAATAAGGGTTTGGTATTTTTAAATATTCCAGGCGAGGACATTTCTCTACAATCCATGAATGATTTATATAGCCTTTACGCCAGTCAAGCGTAAGCAAATTACCAAAACTATTTAAAGATTTTTGAAATATTTCCGATATTTCACTGAAATGTATGGAATCGATGGTTATGGATTTCAAATTCTTGGAAATATAAATATGACTGCTTACACCAGAAATATTAGTGTTAATGAGGCTTAAATGTTTCAAATTTAGTCCTCCTAATATCTGCTGCAAATTAGCAAAAGTTACACCGCCACAGGAGTTCAGAGTCAATTCTAAAAGGCCTTTAAGCTGACAAAAGTTCTCCAAATTTATTTGACAATTTATTAAATGCAGGACACATAGATTTTTACAATATTTACTCAGGATATTGATAATTTTCACATTTATAATAATACTGCAATCATTTAGGTGTATGGTGAGTTCTCTTAAATGGGGACAGAATTTTAAATAGTCGGTGAATAAACACCAAAACTTCTGGGTAATAATGCCTATATTAAGAGTTTCTAAATCCCATAAATTATCGGGTATATCATCGATATCAGCATTTTGTTCTTCACAATCAATAGTGAAATTGTTCAGCAATAAAGAGTTTAATTTCATACGGTTACCCAATAACTGCTGCAATTGATTTAATGGTAGAAAACTTTCCGAACCTGGTGGTTTTTCGGGTTCTATTTTCAGATGCTGTAATTGATGCATTTGTTGCAAGTGTTCAACATACAAATTGATGCCTGGCTTTAGGCTACAAAAGTGACGGCAGAAACATTTAATGATATGTAAACTTGTAAGTTGGCAACAGTTGTTTGCAATCTCTAGTAAATCTTCATTTGTTAATACCGTTTTGTAAAAAATTATTTCGTTTAAATTTATAAAAAATTTGAAATTCAACGTCATAATACTTTCTATTACATTTACATCACGTTCAAATTCTCCAACTAATTTTAGAGACCTAATTTTCGATGATTTTATATATAGAAAATTTTTACATTCTTCATGATTTAGTGCTAATTTTGATGTGCTTATAATTTGTAAATCGCTTAAGTCTTCTCGGTTATTTAAGATTATAATATTCACGTAACGAGTTTGATAGAGGCACACGGTTTCCAAATCGTTAAACTCCATTAAAAAGTCTATCGTTTTTAGAGTTACGCGTACTTATTACAATATGCTTTATAAGAGACTGAATCTTTTCATAGATTTAAATTTTAAATAGAAAAGTAATTTATTACAATATTTATAGAATTACAAATGGATTTGTTATCTTGAATATTTAATATAGAGATTTTACATATAGAAGAACTCAGTGACAAGAAGCTTGTGGTTAGCGGGTTTATTTTCTTATATATTATCGTATAAATATTATAAAACAAGATTAAAAAATAAATATATATATATACTGTTTGCGGTACATGTCTCCTCTGATTTTTTTTATCTGATTTAAATAGTCATTTCTGATTCTACTATACTTAAGTAATATAAAAAGCAAGGTGACATGCGATATGGAACTAAAATGTTTTAAAATGTTTCATCATTATGACAAGCTCCTTTCCGTCGAAGTGGAAATGTTCAAGAATAGTGCCAATTCCAAAATCTCACTCAGAATTTAGACCAATAGCTATTTTGTGTTATCTGTCGAAAGTCCTGGAGAAAATTCTTCAGTTTCAGATGACAAAATATGTTAATGATAATAATCTATTAACTGATATGCAATCGAGTTTTCGGAAAAATCATAGTTGGATTTCTGCGCTTTTGGACGTGTCGGAGAATATACGGCTTAGACTAGATCAAGGTGAAATAAATTTTTTTGGTTCTCCTTGACCATTCAAATGCCTTTGACACGGTTGATCACAACATGCTACACATGAAGCTTAGGCACTTTTTTAATTTTTCTAAGACTGCCGCGCCGTTCACAATTTGTTCATTTTAAAAATAACCAATCTTCTAAAATAACTTTCAGGGATCAATCCTTGGACCACTTCTTTTTGCAATTTATGTGAATGACTTGCCAGAGCAGCTTTTGCACTGTAAGATTCATTTATATGCAGATGATGTGCAGCTGTATTTAAGTAGTTCAGTGGGATCAATCGATGAGAATGTTGATAAACTCAATGATGATTTGGATAGGACTTATCGTTGGGCGACGGCTAACGGACTCTGTTTAAACCCTCATAAATCTAAATGCATATTTATTCGGAAAAGATCATTTGATCCTATAAATGCTTTTGACATTTTAATGAACGGCGAAAAGATTATAATTGTAAATGCTGTCAAGAACCTTGGGATGATTTTTAATTACAACCTAACATGGACAAATCATGTTAACACACTTGTGGGTCAAACTTATATGAAACTAAGGTCCCTTTGGTCGACACAATATTATACCCCTTTAAATATTCGACAAATGATTGCAAAGTCCTACCTTTTACCTGGATTGTTGTACGGATGTGAGCTTTTTGCGAATTGTGACTCTGTTAGCAAGAGAAGGCTGAATGTTTTATATAATAGCATTGTAAGATATTTGTATTGCTTGGGAAAATATGATCATGTGTCCCATTTTTCTTTAAAGTTATACAGTGTTTTATTTAACAATCTGCTTAATATTCGCGTGCTCCTATTTTTACATAAGATTATTTACTCTGAATCTCCACGTTATCTCAACGATAAAATTAGGTTCACCAGATCACTAAGGGGTAGAAGGATTATAACCCCCTTTCACCGTTTTCATGTTTCTGAATGTCATTTTTTCATTCATGCAGCACGTCTTTGGAATGGCCTTCCTAATGCTCAGCAACTAAATAGCAACGCAAGTAGTTTTAAAAAATTTTTATTTGGTTATTTTGCAATATAGTCATTCACTTTTTTATAATATAAATAATTTTTAATTTTTTTTTTTTTAATAATCTAATTAATTTAATTTTATTTTTTTTTAAATTATAGTTATCTTTAAAATATGTTGTCGTTTAATGCTTCTATGACTTTGCTTTTCTGTACTTTAAATATAAGATTAAGTCTTGTTGTACAGGAATTGAATGATTGAATAAATAAATAAATAAAATTGGAATTGTATTATAGGACATTCATATCAGAGAACATTCGTATCAGAGAACTGCAGAATTCGGAATCAAAGAGCATAATTTTGCTTACGAATTTCGTTTATAAGACAGAAGTTACATTTTATTTCTCTATAGTAGTAGATAAAGTCATATTTCAGATAATGATGATAAGCCATGCTTTGAGAATTAATATCTTGTATTCGTGTGCTGCCAATGAATTACATATTGAATAATTCAAAACCAATTAAAATTTTCGCAGTATCCTCTTCAAGCAATTTGCTGAAACTTTTTACGTTTGACTATAAAATCAAAGTCACAATTATTCATCATTAAAATTTGTTGACTGGATGGAAAGTTTTTTATCATAACGTACGATAACTTGTCTCAACCAAAATTTGATCAAAATGAATTTCTTAAAGAAAAACAAACTTTTCACAGTTGAAATAAGAGTTCTTTTAAATTGAATTTATATTTTAAGTTATAAGCCTGAGGGCTTTGTAGCAATAAATCTTTACTTCGGTTTCAAATTTGACCAAAAATTAAATGCTTCTCTTTTTTTGGAAAGAGTTTTATTTAACCAAATCTGTGTTGTTTTGATCGATAATCTGTTTTCAGTTTTTGAGAAATAAGCCATTATTCGATCTGTTTTGAGGAAATAATTCTTGTAATTCAAGGTAAACCTAATTATTTTTGAATTATTTATAATCGTAATTAAGTAATACTCATACATACTCGTATTTATAAATAATCGTAACGAAATTGTGAGTGTATTTATGATTTTGCGTCTAAAGATTAAAAATTAAAGTCAAACATCACTTATCTACTTACCTAGCTGGCCATTACAACCCGTTAACGGGTTGCGGCCTGCTTCAGCTTTTGTCTCCAGACGCCTCTGATTAGCGCGCGTCTTCTCCAGTTGGTCACACCAATTGATGGTCCTTCCAACGTAAGCATGGTCGTTCTCTACGCCGACTTCCAGAGACCTTAGCAACGAGGCCTTTATTTGCTGGAGCAGTTTTTTCCATCCGAACAAGACAGCATCCATGCTTCCGCACCACATAGAAGCGCAGAAATAATTAGCTACTTGTAGACTGTTAGTTTCGTCGCACGAGAGAAATATCTATTCCTTAACTGCCTACCGAGACCGTAGTAACACCTGCTGGGCAGTGTGATTCTTCGCTTGATCTCCAGACTGACATTATTCTTGCTAGTAATGGCGATGCCACGGTAAATGAGTTCTTTGACCACATCGAATGTATAGCTGCCGGCTGTAATCTGGGAGGCGATATGTTCAACAACATGTTCTTCGTCTTGCTCTCATTTACCGCCAGACTCATTTTAGCAGACTCCCGCTCTATAGCATTAAAGGCTGCCGTAACATCTCGCTTGGTATGTCTATGTCGTCTGCATACTCAAGGAGCTGGACACTTTTGTTGAAAATAGTGCCATTACGATGCACACCTGCCTTTCGGAAAACACTCTCCATGACGAAGTTGAAGAGATCGCAGGATAAGGGATCGCCTGTCATTTCTTCTAAATATACGTCTCTATTACCACCTCTTCTCTCCATACACCTTAATCATTGCTTTTGTAGTGGTGGACTGCAATGTGTTTCTGTAAGCAGCGTTTTTTGCTGCAGTAGTAACACGGCACTGTTATCATACCATTGTTTTCCGTAGGGAGGACGCTCAAAACCATGAACTCTTTCAGCAGCAGTACGTAGTGAGCGAAAGATGTGAGTCTACTTTTCTAGCTGTCTCTTGTGATCACAGCTTTCTGATGTTCCGCTTTCCTCGAACACTAGAACATGCCGTATGCGATGCGCATATGCATAGTCTCATCTCTCTAAATGTGCGCACATCTAGAATACTGGGAACATTCCTTCCATCAATCACAATGTGATCGATCTGGTAGATCGATCAGGAGAGAGCCAGATGGCCTTATGGATATCAAGATGCTGGAACCTGGTGCTAAAAACAACTATGTTTCGATCAGACTCCAGCCGTTCGGCTAGGTGAAGTAATGAAGACTGAACTGCTCGAACGTGGGGCCGAGCATACCTTCACGTCCAACTTTTGCATTGAAATCCTTGAAGAGAATCTTGGCATCTTGTGCCGGACACGTATTATATACTCAGGCTTAAAGAACGCTGTAACTGAGAAAACCTTAAATGTTCACGAGAGCCAAAAAACTTTCATAAAAGTAGAACAAATACACTGGTATTTTTCATTTCGCAGACGGCGTAAGTGAATTTATTTTCATCGTAGAAATCTGTTTAATTCGACATTTAAATAATCATTTCTCAAAAAATCAACATTTTGGATTTGAAGCTGCTTGTTGATATTGACATTTTGTTGATATTGTTTGATTATTCCTTTATGTATCAATTTATTGATGAGGAGGATAAATTATTATGTATATAGTATAAATAGTATATTTGACTTCCAATCATAAGGTCTAATTTGATTAGTATAGATAATCTGTGACCTGGACCAATCGACGCGTATTTTTTTTTCTGATAAAAATGATGCAAAAAACGTATTTTCGATTTTTTGTCAGTTACAGCGTTCTTAATTCCATTGACGATATTGGAGCACATCATCCTTCTCATCCGTCGTGGCGTGTGTGCAAATTAGGCTAATATTATAAAAATTTGCCTTTATGCGCATCGTAGCTATTTTTTCGTTCATAGGGGTTAACTCCGAAGTCTTTCGCTAACTACGAATCCGCAACCAAATTCTCATGTCATAAAATTAAAACTGCAACGGCATCGCTGTAAAGTTATAAAACTATTTCTATAAAAAAACCAGCACAGAACCGTAACATTTAGTTTAAGGTTGAAAATAATCTGGTAAGAGAGATTTTACATGGATACTTAAAAATTTTTTTTTATTTCCGCATTGCATGAACGTACAAATACATACTGTTTGGACCTTAATCAGCATTCATTTTATTTTTTGTATTACTTTGTATACATTAATTGTTTTTTATTTTTTTTTTTTTTGCTGTAAAATATGGTCAATTGCCACAAAAGCTTTGCAACAATGAATTAAAATACATAAGTATGAAATTGAAATTAAAATAAAAGGCATTAAAAATAAAAAAATACTGGTGAACACGTTTTGGGGGAGAGTGTTTTTAAAATTGACTTTCAAGTGTGCAATTGTTGACATGCCATATTTAACATGTTGCAAAAAATTTCAATTCTGACAGTGATATGTAGGACTGTTAGACAGACAGATTGACAAACGGACAAACTGACACTTCACTTTGAAAAACTCAAGTCTTTTTTTTTGGCTGACCAAGACAAATGGAAAAATACTTAAACCATTCATGTACGTACGAGTACTTATAAAAGTCGTATATGGATCTGCTTGTTTACAACAGAGTGTTTATAAGTCAGACAAAAAGGATACAAAATTCCCGACTCCTGTTGTGTTGTTGATGGTTAGACAAGCAGCTGTTATTCTTCAATGACCACTATTGGATAGAATACAAAGAAAATACTGTTAACACCATATAACTCGCTAGTCTCTGTCTCTCAATACAAAATTTCTTGAAATACTCAAGTTTATTCAATTCAAATGTAATCTTCTTTCGTTTGCTTGCCAGTCCTTATGTTTAAAAGTGCATGTGCAACAGCAAGCAGGTCCGGTTTTGTAATAATCAATTGAGTGACTACTTTCAAGAAAATTAAAAAAAAAAGAAAAAAAAATTAGTCTGGAGAAATGTAAAAAAAAAACGTTCATTTAATTTTTTTGTTTGCGAATAAATATTGCACACCACTGACTACAAAACTGTTTTCACACGCTTTAATAATAAATACAGTTTACAAAACATTACAGACTGTGGTCAAATGTTTGTAGACATAAAAGAAATTTACCTTAGACTTATGAATTACACTGTTTTTCTTTTTGCTTGTTTCCGATATCTGAAGTGTTTGGATAAATGCATATTTAGCTTTTAGTTACAAAGTTTGAAAGAAAGTTGCTGTATTTATAATCTTGGATCTGCAAAAAATAAAGCAAAAATAAGTAGAAATAGGCATTTGTTCGCCTAAACACAATAAAACAATGGATAAATATTCCATTTTTAATTAATATTTGGATCACCATTGTTGGAACAATGATTTCTATAATATTTTTGATTTATTTTTTATTTTTGACGAAAATACGTATGTTTTGATGGCTTCATTGTTTTTTCTCATATGCTGATTGTTGAACTTTTTACACTTTTGAAACAATAAAGTTTTTTATGCATTTCTTTTGAATTTTTTTTAGAACATTAGCTGTAATCACTTTTCGTTGCTAACGCCCTTGGAAGTGTTGCAAATGTAGCAAACCATGTCAAACAATAACAAAATGTAGGCCTATATCGTCAATGGAATTAAAGATCGCTGTAACTGAAAGTGGTCTAGTGGTTAGTGTGTTAGCTTACTAAGACATGGGCCCTGGGTTCGACTCCAGGTTCTGACATCTTCAAAAAAAGAAATATGAAAAAAATATTTCTTTCGGTGACTATCTCTCAGCAGTCTTCTGGCAAAAGTTCTAGGAGTAATTAATTGCCATGAACAAGCTTCTCAAGTCTGTCGTTCGGAGTCGACATTAAACTGTAGGTCCCGGTACTCATGGATAAAAATTGACACACACAACATGAGTGCTGCGAGAAGCTAGGCCGTAATCCTGACACAGGGTTGTAAAGGCCAGTTATGTATGTATGTATGTAACTGACAAAAAATGGAAAATACGTTTTTTGCATCATTTTTATCAGAAAAAAAATACGCGTCGATTGGTCCCGGTCCCAGATTTTTACGATGAAAATAAATTCCCTTACGCCGTCTGCGAAATAAAAAAAAACCAGTGTATTTGTTCTACTTTTATAAAAGTTTTTTGGCTCTGGTGAACATTTAAGGTTTTGTCAATTACAGCGTTCTTTAATTCCATCGACGATATGCTAAGATTGCTTGATTGCTAGGCTCGCAAGGAAGTTAGCAACGACGAGTCTTTACTGCTTTACTTTATGTGTGAAAGGAAAGCTGTACTATATAAACTTTCACAAATTAACCCTTTATAGCCCATGATTTTGAAAATAAAAAATAACTTTGAAAAACTTTAATTTATGTAAACAAAAGAACAAATAAATGATGAGAAAATGATATCCGTGGAGGAATATGAGTAGTACACTAGCCAAACTGAACATGTTTTCGACTCCAACTACGGTAGTCTCATCAGAGTTCTTTGTGTCCTGTGTATATTCGAGACCAAACATCAACTATTTAACCCACAATTTTCAATAAATCACATACTGAAATTACTTTTTCCCTTATGCACATACATTTGTATAAATTAGTCGAAGTAATGTCAAACAACAGTTTCTATCCTATTCTCCTTTACTCCCCATCATTGCAGTTTTTGTATTTGTTATCTCATTTGGATGAAACCGAATTACGATTTATTTTTGTTTCTGCCCTCTTATTCCATTTTATCCACATTAGTCGACATCGACGACATGTACGACTGCAGCCCTAGTGGTAAGAGGGCATCACCAAAGTCAGCGATTTTTATATGATACCTCTGTCTCCAGCATATTATATTCCCTAATGTATACAAAATATTAACTTGCGTTATAATAAATTTAATGCAACAAAGGTGTTATTTGCATACAAATAAATCGAATTGTTAAACTTAAATGTATACAAAATAGCTACAAACTCATAAATGATGCATACTAGGGTGGGTCAATTTGTTCGGGACCGACAAACAGGACAAAGCGTATAGCAAGGTCGTAATCTACGAGAAATTCTAAGAACTTTTTCCAAAGAAACCATGGTTCTAAAATCAAAACCGAGCTTTCGGTTTTTTAAGAGAAAATTTGGTGCTCAGGTCATCCGAAAATAATGCTATTTTTTTGGAAGTATTCATTGCAATTGGTGAATAGTTGACCTGTAACGCTGGAATAGGGCTTATTTTAAAGGAAATTTTCTCAGCTTTCTATATCTGTCCTCATTTATAGAAAATTATTTACCCAAATAATAGTTTTGGAGGTTTATGTCAAAATAATAATAGTCAAACTGTTAAAAACCTAAAACTATTATTATTTTGACATAAACCTCCAGCGTTACAGGTCAACTATTCACCAATTGCAATGAATACTTCCAAAAAAATAGCATTATTTCCGGATGACCTGAGCACCAAATTTTCTCTTAAAAAACCGGAAGCTCGGTTTTGATTTTAGAACCATGGTTTCTTTGGGAAAAGTTCTTAGAATTTCCCGTAGATTACGATTTTGCTATACGCTTAGTAGGCAAAAAAAATTGACCCACCCTAATTTATACGCCTTATGTTTTGCACAAAATGACATAAAACTTATTCGACCATTAGATAGTGTCCACATTTAGTCGACAATCATCTTATGCATGTCATTTAATGAATTTTCTTAACCTTTGATAATTTGGCCTTGTTAAATTTTTGCTACCCAATATTTTATTGTCACAAACAAGGGAGCGGTTTCTCCCCAGTAGAGAGTTTAGAGTTTAACTATTGGTTGGGCTGAGACTTTTACGATAAAAATATTGAAAATACATAGCGATGATCAATTTCATTTCCATGTTAACAAATTCACTGCGATTCTCTAATTTTTGAGGTCTGTAACTTTCAATACAAACACATCAATTTTGGGCGAATGGAAGAAGAGAATACAAAACTGTACAGACTTGGTTGTTAAGTTTAAGTTTATCCTTATCGTTAAGTTTATCTCTAACTTTATTTTACTGAAATCTCTTTCTTTGCTTTATTTATCTGTAATATTCCATTTGTGTTTGAATGCGTAATGCAGGTTCAAAAGAAAATCTGACAAATTCTGATCGGGCAAACTTGATATACGAAACAACGTGGCATCTTGAATCTCAAAACATATACTGTAGGCTTTATAAGGTTGCCACTTCTCACCAAAGTAACGAATTTTAGGACTACACTACATTTGGCATTACATTCTGATATTTTACTGTTATATGTATTACTGTTCATGCCTTTGCGTTGTCATTCAGGATGGCGAACAGCATTTACGCAGGAAATCGCATTAACCATAGCGTAGATAGCTTTTTGATATTCAAGTATTCTGAGAGATACAGGGTCTTTCAAATGGGACGCTACAAAAGTAGAGCGACAGGGACAGCAAAGACGCCATATTTCTTGCCGATTGGCATTTCATGATGGAAAGATATACGAGCCAACAACGAGTCGAAATTATTAAAACTTACTACCGAAATTCGGAGTCAGTGGCCTCAGCGTTAAGAGCGCTACGTCCAATTTATATTCTGGCTGAATGGCTTCGTCAATAAACAAAATATGCGTTATTGGTCAGGCAGCAATCCACACGTACTCCATGAGTCATCATTGCAACCTGAAAAAATTACAGTTTGGTGCGGTTTATGGGCCGGCGGCTTCATCTTCCGTGATGATCAAGACCGACACGTTACTGTGAATGGGAATCGCTACCGTTCAATGATAACGAAATATTTTTGGCCCCAATTGGATGATATGATGCCACAAGCCACACAGCGAATGCCACAATCAATTTATTGGAAACCAAGTTTGGAGAGCGTGTTATCTCACGAAATGGTCCAGTCGTTTGGCCGCCTCGGGTGTGACTATTTCCTACGTCAAGTCTATGGTCTATGACAACAAGCCAGCGACGATTGATGAACTTCGTACGAATATGGAACGTGAAATTGCAGCAGTATCGGCCGATTTATGCTTGAAAACCGTCGAAAATTGGGTTCAGCGTCTGGACTTCTGCAAACGTGCCCGTAGTGGCCATGAAAAAGAAATCGAGTTCCATACATAATGGCATCGAACGTACTTTTACAGGAATAAAGATATTCATTGCTATCCAAAACCGTTTTTGTTTTATTTAAAAAAATTGTAGCGCTCTTATTCAAAAACCCCATATAAGTGCATTTTTGTATTATTATAGCTACTCTGCTAGTGTAAGTGCCGAGAAGCTGACAGCGGACTGCGTAAAATCCAGTATACATTGAAAAAAAAAAAAAAAACTATCACCACCATAGGCTTAGTCTTAATTCTCAACCACTTTAGAAACGTTAATTTTTTGATAGATACATTGTTGTTATCTGCTTTAATTAAACATACGTAGCTTTTTCCCTTCCAAAGTAGTATCGCAATGGACAACAGTGTTGCATTAAAACAGAGTCGATGAAGTGTCAAACTGCTTTGGTCTTTGAAACTAACGAGGTACTGTGGTTATCGGAAGTTAAACATTTCTTGTTTACAAAATTCTGTGCTTACCCTGTTCATATGTTCAGCTATCTTTTTTCATATCGTTCTATGGCACTACTGTTATTTTATGTCTAGACATTAAGTATGACTTGAATAGATTTTCTTGTTGTTATTTTTCTGGCACTTGTTGTTATTGTTATTGCTGGCATTTGTAATAGTTTAACTTTTAATATTAGCAATAGTGCCACTCTACTGGTACTATAATGCGCTATTTTGCCCGGTATTATTTTGTGTGCTTTTGGTTCAAAATGTTTTTTTTTATTATTGCTGTTGTTGCTTTTACAATATTAAGTATTGTGCTGCTTATGGCCTGATGTATGCTGCAACAACTGCCACTGTTGGTGCATTGTAATGACTCTTAACATTGTTTTTTTTACATTTAAGTAGCTGCCAATAGATTGTGTTTTGTATAAGGTTTCCATTGGTTTTTTTTGTTTGTTTTGTTTTTAACATGTTTGTCTAGTACAGGCTTTTCCCCGTCAATCATGATGAAGTTGAAATTGTTGTGTTGTTGTCGTATAAGTTCAAGTCGGTAGCATTAAAAAAAAGAAATATGGCTAAATTATTAACCTGCTTTTGTTCCCTTTATTTGGGTTTTAATGTTTCATGTGATTTGCTGTCGTTTTTACGGTACAAAAAAAAATTTATGATTTAAAATTTTCTTTTATACAAAAATAAGCCAGTACATCTAAATATGTATTATTCCATAAGAACGAAAAGTGAAAAAGCGATTTCAGAACCATTTTAATGTTGCATATATGTAAGAAAACATCTGATTTCTTGTCAGAAACCTTATGTAAATTTTTTTTCGTATATTTAGGCCTCAGTGTACTTGTATGTTATATTTACCAGCATGTGCCTAAATACGGTCTTGAAGAATTGTAATAAATTTTAACACAATTGTTAGTTTGAACAGAGACATTAATGCTCAGAATATAAAATTAAAAGTTTAATGAAGAAAGAGTGTTAAAAAATCCAGACACGAAATGCTTATTCAACAATTGCGCCGCCAACAATACCATAAAAAGAAAGATAGCAAAAAAGAAAATCTAGAGTATTTTGTAAAGATTTATTTACGTTTATATAGTACTATTATAGCAGATATCTTTAAATACCCTACTTTATAACTCAGTAGCTTTATGAGTTTAAAGTCAATTTTGACACACACAAAAATTAGATTAAATAAAAAAATAAAAAAAATAAATTTATTGTCGTGGAATAATATAAAGGGTGTCCCAACTAGAACGCAATTTTTAAATTTGGGGCGATTCGAAGTGTCATTGTTTGACATTTGAACAATTGTTATTGTTTGCTAGTAGAAGGTACGAGGTTAGTAAAAATGGAGCGCTACACGAATGAACAACGCATTCTCATTGTGAAATTATTTTACCAAAATGGTGAAAGTTTTGCGGCTACAGTTCGCAAATTGCGATCAATTTGGGGTCAGAATAATGCTCCAAAAGTGTCAATCGTAAAGAGATTAATGGATAAATTTGCCGAAACTGGGTCTGTTAGTGATGTAAAGACAACAACGCGCCTTCGACCAGGTCGATCAACCTAAAATGTCGCAGCTGTACGTGATGATGTCGCTCAAACTCCATCCACCTCAATTCGACACCGAGCTCAGCAAATTGGTGTCGCCAAATCCACTATGCAGCGAATTTAGACGAAAGATTTGCATCTTCATGCATACAAAGTCCAATTGACTCAGGAACTGAAGCCAGCTGACCATGGACAGCGAAGGGAGTTCCATAATTGGGTATTGGAGAGACAACATGAAAATGCTGATTTTGCCGATAAAATCATCTTCAGTGACGAGGCCCATTTCCATCTTGATGGCTTCGTCAATAGACAGAATTGTCGCATTTGAGGTGATGAAAATCCTCGAGTGATTCGCGAGAAGCAAATGCATCCTCAACCTGTTACTGTGTGGTGTGGTTTTTGGGCTGGAGGAATCATTAGACCTTTTTTTATGAAAATGAGGCAGGTCAAGCGCAAACAGTCAATGGTGTTCGGTAGCGTGAAATGATAACCAGTTTTTTCTTGCCTATAATTGAAGAAATGAATGTGGTGGTCATGTGGTTTCAACAAGACGGCACGGGGGCGTCGTGGCATAGTGGTAAAGCGCTTGAACAGAAACTCACACGACCAAGGTTCAATCCCAGGGAAGGACAAAATTATAAAAAATAAAAATTTGCGGTTTTCTAAAATTACAATTTAAATTAAAAATTAAATTTAAATAAAATAAGAGGTACCCCCCCCCCCCCCCCCCCCCCCCCCCGCTTCAGCAAGACCATCTGCAAGCAACCGCCCCCTGACATTTCTAATCTATTCCACCAGAAACCAATGACCAGGAGTACAGCGCCACCTTCTGGGAAGATAACAGCTAATCTACTGAAGGCGCTCACCATTTACATTTAAAAACATCCACCGACAGATGAGGCAATTGCTGTTTGATCATTTGAGGGTGAAGGTATGACACTGGCTCTTGAGTGGGCAAATTGACAGCAACTTGTTTCATCAACAAATAAAGGCGCAAAATATATAAACATCTATGAAAAAAAAAAAAACCTTCTATCAACTATCTTCACATTCCAATACAATGCACTGCATGAGTAGGGGTTTACCCCTGAATATTGGTCTTAAAAAAAAAATTTCATACAGCCAGAGAAACAATTCAATTGCTACATCAGTCATTTCCCGGTCGTGTTATTTCGCGTTTTGGAGACCAGAATTGGCCGCCTAGATCGTGCGATTTAACACCTTTAGATTTTTTTCTTTGGGGTTTTTTGAAGTCGATGGTTTACGCGAATAAGCCGATGACGACTCAAGCCTTAAAAGAGGAAATTGCACGCTGTATTAATGAAATACCGCAGCATTTATGCAAAAAGGTAATTGAAAATTTCATTAAAAGATCGCTTGTGTGCCGGCAAAGCCGCGGCGGCCATCTGCACGATATCTTGTTCCATACATAACCTCATTCTGTCTACTTTACAATATAATAAAGTTTCAAGATTTTTTTGTAAATATCTGATTTTTGAATACTATTGATTGATTTTGAATACTATTGAAAGCAAACGAAAATAAAAGTTGATCGGGTTATGCCCGAGAGCTTTTTAAAGCAATTCTTTGTCTTTATTGTACCTGTACAATATGAAGAACTCAAATGAAAGTCTGTATTATTGCCGATATCTTCAAAAAATTTTTCAATAAAAATAAGAAAAGCAAATCAAATAAAATACGAAATAGTTGAAAATATAATTCTCCCAAGCATCAATTGCAACACGAATTAAGCAAAAGATTTGCATCTTTTCCACTCTAACAGAATATAGTTTTTCGCAAAGAAAATACAAAAAGTAATACGAAAGTGTTTAAGACGATGGTGATGATTATGATGATGACGAAAAAATAACGATAAAAGAAATTGCAACCGATAATAATTATTTTTATGAAGTCTAGTCTATGTCTAGACGATTTTTTTTCCATCCATCGTCATCATCACAAGCAAGTTAGTTTGTAAGTTTGTGCAAATATTTTATTCGATTTGTAGTATTTGTTGCATACACAGTTGTTTGGTCACAAAACTAAACACGCACGTACAAATACGTTTTACGTGTGTTCGTGAACTACATAGTATGTATGATTATAAAGCAGGATGGGAACACAGACAAATCGAATAGACAATCAAAATACAAAACAGGCACACGGTTGAAGGCATATACCCCAATAATCAACCGACAGACCGACTGATTGGACAACGAAATAGTCATACGACAAACAATCAAAAACAGTTGCATTGTTTGTGTGTGTCATTGTTTTCGGGTTTTATTTGATTCAAACACCATTGCACATAAACACTTTGGCTTCTCTCTTTTTTTTTTTTTTTGTGGTTGTTATTATCAAAGGTTTGATCTCTTCTCAATGCTCAACTATAAAAGCCTCTACTAAGCTATTTAACCAATAAATTAGGGGGGAACACAACATAACAAATCAACAGACAGACAAATGATTTGAGCCACATTTCCAGTTGTTGCATATTGCTGTTCATGGTATACGACCAGACAGACTATGAAATGAAAAGCAGACATATTCATATCTATATGTACTGATATTTCCCTTGCTTTTTTATGATTGCAATCATTTGAATTGTAATTCAAAATGGACAAAAGACTTGAACGTGTTTGGTATATAGTTTAGAAATTTTGACAACAACAAAAATATTCTTATGAAACTATGGCCAGTAACAAAAAAAAAATGAAAAATCATAACAAATAAGCTAGTCTAGCCGGTCACACTAACCACCAGTAATTAATTTTTGGAACCAGAATTCTATACATTGAAGTATTTATTGATATGTTTAATTGGAACCCAATTAAATTTTTAGTGTTTTTTTTTGCTGAGTGTGGGTATGTCCTTTTTAATAGACAACAGTATCGTACAAGACACTTTGTGTAGTACCTATACTATATACTATACTGCGCTTAGCTACCCCCTCGGTATAAAATAAAAAGTATTTATATATATTGCAGACATTTGTGGGAGAAAGGGAATGGGGCTATCCCACTATTTTAATTAAAATGTGTTTTAAATTTGAGGTAAAGCAGTTAATAAACGTAGTAAAGAAGTTGGTGCAGAAGTGTGCATGGTCGAAAAATAATAAGCTGAAAATTTAAAATCGTTTAACAAGTTCACCCTCCAATATATCACAGACAAAGGGACGTGCTCCGCCCACTTTTCTTTCTTTCCAATACCATATATAGCAAATACTGCCGCAGTTGGTAAAAAACGGCCAAGATATGATGATTTCAAATTTTGGGTTATATGGGCGCCCCTTTGTCCAATCAAAACGTTATATATCCTATTATTCCTTCCAAAGTCACAGTAAAATGTTGTGAAATTATCAGGAAAATCGGTTCGAAGGTTCTGAGCCCTGGCTTCGCCCATGAGAAACTCTTCCCTCGTTCTTCGTTGTAAGGAGAAGCTGAAGCGTCTTGGGGACGTTTGTGGCATCTCCTTGATCTGGGTTCCAGGTCATAGGGATATCCCGGGGAAGCTAGTTAAGCTTGTGCCGGAGGGGAGTATGTTGCTTCCTATCTGGATGTCCACTACCCTATGACTACCATTAGGGAAAGGATATCCAAGTTTTTCCTTGAGAGAGCACAGAGCAGATGCAATTCCATCACTACCTGTGCTGTTTCTAGGACACTTTGGCCATGGTATAACCCGGGTAGGAGTCTGGGAATCTTGGGGATTCCTAGACGGTCCTTGTTCAAACTTATAGCAGTATATACGGGTCACTGGCTGATCGGTAGACACGTAGATAGGCTGGGCCTTCACTTTATTCCGCACTGCAGAAGTTGCGGAAATTCTTCTAAAAGGGAGACTGTGGAACATTTTCTTTGTGACTGCCCAAGTCTGGCAGTCAGACGTTTGAAGTTTTTGAGGGTGCCCTTTTTCGACAGCTCTGGTTGGCTGTAGTTCTTTTCTCTTCTTTTTCTACTTTTAGGTAACACCAGATTGGTCCTGCAATGGTATCAAAACGGCACCTTGTGCTAATTGTAGTTGATCAGGGTTTCGGATTAACTGGCCATTTGATCTACCGGTCCAAAGGTTTGGTTTCCTATAAACCACAAACAAACAAACAGACAGACATTAATATACATTAACCGTTTATAGATTAACCGTGCTTTACATCTATTGAACGTGCAGCAATCATATGCTTTTTTTATTATGTAAATCTAAATCCGGTGGTTCCGGGATTTTGATATAAAAATATGTGGTATATTTGAAGTTTGTAGTTACATATCGTCGTGCGGGAGTTTATACGCCATTTTTTAAATCTCGAGTTAATGATGCTAATTATGGTTTTTGACACCAAAATTTTTAAAATCTGCTATCCGTTTTCGGCTATTTATCTTCGAAACTTGACGAGATATCCTAAAATGGATTACAGATTTGATAAATTAGTGGTCGAAAACCTAAATTGGCATCATTAATCGAGATATATAAAAAATATGAAATGGCGGATAGAGCACTTAAACTCCCGCACGACGATATGTAAATGGAAATAAAAATGAATAAATTTCTGTATATTTTAACATAACCTCTGATAACCGTGTTTTTCGATTATCCGCGCTGGTGCTGGTGCACGATAGCCGGTTATTCGAAATTTAACTGTATATGTATGTTTGTCAGTAGTCGCCGTAGTCTAGTGGTTCAAGTCAGTGGGTTCAAGCCAAAGCTCTGACATCTTAAAAAAACAAAAGAAATATGAAAAAACTTTTTTTTTCGGCGACTAACTCTTAGCAGTCTTCTGGCAAAAGCTCTAAGAGTAAGATTGAAGATTGATTATTAGAATTAATTAATACACTTTTTACTTAATTCAAATAGGGTTGGCGAAGCACGCCGGGATTTGTTTAGTTACATTTTAAATGTACTTGAATTTGTTTTATTTTGTGCAATAAAATAAAAAAGTTCAGATTTTCATTTCAGTCAGTTTCATTGAAACATAAAGACACACAGACGACATTCACAATTGTTTTTCTATTTTTTTTTTATTTTACATTCTGGCGGCATAAAATCAAAAGGCAACTAAAATATCGTTTGGGGTAAGGCAAAAGAGGGGAAAAAACTGATAAGAAACTTAAATAAAAGTCGGCAAAAATTACAGAATTTTTTTTCGTTTTTGCAACTGTCACATTGCACAGTTAACAACTACCAGCACATTATGTTCGCATTCATTCAAACTTATACTTCAATATGAATTTTAAGAAACTGAACACACACACATGTACGAGTATTACTTATATTTACACAGATTTTATGATTCTTTTCTCAATAAAGTAAGAAAATTAAGTTATTTATGAGAAAATCATGAACAGCAAAAACCAAAATCTAGAAACGGTATTAAATACATTTGTGTGGTTTTTACTATTACATAATACATGTTTGGTTTTTTTTTTTGAGTAAAACAGAAATCTATTTAAGAAGATTTATTTAAGTTAAGCTCAGTCATACTCTAGCAAGTGATTTGAATGTTACAAACATATCGCTCTTTTGCATCACTAAAGTCACTTCTTAAAAAAGAGCACATTTTGATCTCAAACTCTTAATTTTTCATGAATGAGCTATACTAGTCTTGCAGGCAATGAGCGATATGTTTTATTTTGAATGGAACTTTTGACCTTCAAGGTCATCTGGATCTTTATATGGTATATTTTCATTCATTAATAATTTAGTGGCAGGATTTTTTTTCTCGCTGATTACTCTTGAACTAATATTTCTGTGTTTATATAGAAGAATAGATTAAGTCCACATAAGGTCGAATTAGTTTACTATTTATGGAGCTTTATGGAATTCAGGTTAGTATTATTATGTCAAGTATTTTAGTGTACATTTGTTATCTATTATGTTTTCTTTTTATTAATATGTTTAAGTGTAAATTTTTTGCAAGAAATAATTACATTTAATAAAATTCTACAATAATTGATATATACAAAAATTTGTAAATTTTTTGACTTGAACTCTTGTTCCATACCGGCACAGATACGAGTAGAAAGCAAACTGTCTTTTAGCGCAATTTTTTACATAAGTAATCTGCAATTAGAGGATGCGATTATTTTTAAAGGCATTACTTTCAAATATTTTTCTTTTTTCCTTTTGAAAAATCAAACACACTATTTAGAGAATCATAAAATTAATATTAGAGGAAATGCGGAGGATGTCGGCATATCAATTGGCTAAAGCCATAAAATTTTTTTGTATTGGCCATGAAGCGTGTGGCAGCCAAGTTCGTTTTTAAAATAGCTCTATTTTGAAAAAAAAAACTGTTGCATGGCAATACGTAGGCTGTAGGCAGCACTTAGTGTTGCCAGGCCAGAAATATATATAGCAGCCGACTTAGTTAAGTAAATGCTGAAAGACGTTACCGATGATCCAGAAACAAAACGAAAAACCCAAAACACACAGCACGTTTGACAAATCTTAAGATTTTCCTCACTGTTCCATGGCATAGTGCATAATGAGTTATTGCTACGAGGACATGGTGAAACCCTTAATAAGCAGTGTTTTCTTCGAGTTATGAGCCGCTTGCGTGAAGCAATAACAAAAGTGCGGAATTGTGAAAAATAATTAATGGCTTTTTCAATACATCACGATAATGCATCTGCTTTAGCCATTATATTTCTCAGATTTACCCCCTTTTCTGTTCCAAAAACTGAAAAGACCCATGAATGAAGACCATAAAAACCGAATCGCTGAGAAAGCTTAAGGTCCTGGATGGACAATATCGCTGGCATAAATTGATGAATGAATAAATATTTTTTTTAAAAAAATGAAAATTCGCCTTTTCTGCTGTACAGAAGTTGCAAATGTAAAATATTGTAGACGATTAAAAAGTCTTCAACAACTACTATATTTTTTCTTTCTTGTGAAACTTTTTTTCAATCTTTTCACAGTGTAAATGTCAATAAATGTTTGCCCTAAACGAGTATAGTTGCGAGTATAAACTAGTCTCTTATAGACATGCATTTACATACGATACATCTGATATTATGAGCGTATACAAACTGGTTTCAAATTCCATTGTGGTTTTGACTGTTTAAAATATTTCGTTGTATCATTCATTTCTTCCTTTGAATTACCGCATTATTAAGTAAAATAGGGAGATACTTATACGTACTCGTAGTATACCCCGTCTATGTATCTATCCATCCGACCTTTTATACAGCCATTCTTTTATCCCATATGATCATACCAATATCATCTTTGTTTCATTAGCCTATTGTGGCAAAAGATAATTTCGTTGGCAGAAAGTACATTACGGCGGCGTCATTGTCGGCATTTAAACTTGAAACGCTTAACACAGGTGTGTTAATTGCATTAAAATATTTTTAATTGTTTTCATACTCATTCGGCCATTTCTTGTTTTCTTTTCTTTTTCTTATTTAAAGTCGTTTTTCTTGCCTCTTGTATATCAAAAGGAAAACGCCGCCTGCAAATTGTTTAAAGTAGTTAAAGTGATAATTTTTATATGTAAATTACTTTCTAAGGTTTCTCAATGAATATCGTTATTATTTCATTCCTAAAAAAAACACAAAATGTCCAATTGATGATGGATATTGTTGGATATAGTTTCTATAGCTTAGGAGTTTAACACTTTTTGGAATGCAATTAAAAGAAGATAAAAAACATGCAATTTTTGCGGTATTTATTATATTGTATTATAAATAATAATGCATTTTTATTCTTTTTAGTTTCACGATATTCCAAAGATAAAATTTCATATTTTTCCGCTTGTCATGTTTTAATCGCCATACAGAAGGCAATTTAACCCATGTATTCCCAAGACATCAAAATCGAAAAAATCAAATTTTTTTTGTGTCAATTTGTAATAAGTGCGTGGTATAGTGGTTAGAGCGCTCGCACAAAAACTTAAAGGGCCCAGGTTCAAATCCCAGAAGAGGTGAAAAATAAAAAAGTTAGTTTGCGGTTTTTTCAAAATTATAATTTAAAAAAAGAGGTTTCCCCCCCCCCCCCCCCCCCTTCCAGGAAGTCCATCTACAAAGAAACCGCTCCCGACATTCCACTCAATTCCACCTTAAACAGTGTCAACGTAAAAACGAATGGTCAGGAAAGAAAAGCGCCACCTATTGGGAAGTAGCAGATAACAGCTAAACCTACTTAGCGAAGGCACTCACCACACAATCAACATGGCAATTGCTGTTGATCATTCAAGGGTGACGGTATAATCTTTCGCTCATCGATTTCGTGTGTCTACACTGATGTCAGATGTGACGCTGCCATAAACAACTAAATGAGGATTTGGCGATTTTGGATTTTAAGTTTACATGGATAAAAATTGACACACACAATATAGGTGCTGCGCGAGGCTAGGCCGTAACGCTGAAAAAGGGTTGTAATGGCCATTTATATATGTATGTATCTGTATAAAGAGAAATGAACTGTTACCAAACAAATCATGTAATTGGTTTCTAAGTGATAGAGATCGATTCGAGTCCTAACAATGTACATATACGAAAGGGAACTTATATTTTATACGACGATATCATGTTTTTAATGCTTTCAGTAATGATGGTCACTGGTCACGATCACAAACTTTTGATACTGCTAACGTTTTCACAAATCTTAGGACAAGTACGTTTAGACTAATAGTCTGAAAATTTCCCGAATAGCTAAAATGGGAAAATAGATGGTTGTTGAAAAAGTGATTCAAAAATGTATGTGAAAAACATACTTACTTTAAAATAAAATTTTTTTTACAAAATTTTAGTCTATTAAAGGCTGAGAGCAAAGAAAATTAAAATTATAAGTGATTGGCTGCGCCGTAAACGAGGTGTTGATGTCCTTTATTGTAAATTTCGAAATATCCAATTAAATTGCGAAGGAGTATTGTAATTTTGTAAATAACGAAGATAAATAATTAATAGATTCGGAATCTGAAAAGCTCGAATTATTAGATTTTAAAAACATTGATAATGAAAACGAATCCAATTAAATAAATTTTTTGAAACAAGCATGCGAATTCAAACAGAACGACTCTAATTATATACTTATATAGTATTTTCAACTTAAAAAAATTATTTTATTTTAAATTATAAAAAATTAAAAAAAAAAGAATAAGGGCATTCACAGTGGCATGTTAAAAAATACGTTTAAATATTGACAGGTTTTAATTTGAATACGTCAATATGGGTTGGCAAGTTTATTGTTCTTTTGTGTACTTGTAATTTCAAATGCTGACCTCTTAATATGGAAAGTGTATGTAAAGAGTAGGCAAATTTGAGGTTAGGATGTAAATTATCTGTCAAACGGTTTAACGTCAAGAATTGAGCTCTTATTTATTTAATAAAAAGTTGGGAAATTTTAACCATGGAAGGCTTCATTCTAGAAGAAAGTATTTTAATTGTGAAAATTTACTATCATAATGGTTAAATTTTTACTATATTACTTCAAAAAATTTGAGCAACTTTTCTTCGTAATCAGACTCCTTTTGGGACCGCTGTGCGTAATTGAATAAAGATCTTCATCTTCACGCTTATAAAGTTCAACTCGTTTTAAAAATTAACGCCGACCGAACATTTTTTGCTTCGAAAGTTTGTGAATTGGCTGTTTGAAAAACTGAACGATAACAATGCATTTTTCAACAAAATCATCCGTAGTGATGAGGCCTATTTTAAGTTAGGCGGAAATAAAATCTACGAAAGGTACTCGAAAAATAATTACATCCAAAAAAGTTACCGTATGGTGCGTTTTGTGGTTAGACGGCATCATTGACCTGTATTATGTCGAAAATGAGCGAGAAAACGCCTTCAAACCATGACCGTTTTTTTTTTTTTGCCATAATTGGCTAATGTTGATTTCAGTGCCCTCTGGTTTCAGCACGACGGCTCCACAAGCCACACAACCGCCCAAACAATTCAGTTATTGTATAAGAAATTTCCCATTCGCGTAATTCTGCCGACATGCTAGGGGTGGACATTCGCCAGACATCATATTTTATTATTAATTCCCATATTTCTACTTTACATTGGTATCAATAAAACTGAATTTGCAAAAAAAAAATCGAGGTGATTTAAGCCAATTTACTTCCTAACCTCTAATTTGCCCACCCTGTCTGTATATGCAAATATAATGGATGTTTTTATTACAAGTGACATAGAAAGAAAGAGAGGTGAGATACTTAAAAATTCAATGTTTACATTTTAAGTAAATATTTAAAACGTTTTAATTTTCTGTTTTCTTTACGTCTTTATGTTATTCGTGCAACTATAAACGTTTTACCCAGACATTCAAGGTCAAGTAATATTATTCGAGTATTAAAAGGATGTATGAAACCTTTCAAAAGATACTCGTACGAACATAATACACACATCCATGTGCTTGTCTAAACAAACAAGTACATGTGTTGTGTTGTTGAGTGTGTAATAAAATATTAAAATTTTAACAAATTTTTATGAAACACATACAATTTCCTAATGACCTACAAAAAAAAAAAAAAAACATTAATGCCACTTCGTTAGTCTGAATTTTTTTTTTTTTTGCATTTGTGTCTCCCCTTATTTTTTTATATTTTTTTGTATTTAACAGCTCAACTATAGGAGTTCCCATTTTAAAAATGAAAAGAAAAAAATTAGCACAAAAACGTTTTCAAGGACACATAAAATCACGTAATATGCCAAATCTGCTGGTAACGTAATGTCTAGTCCGCTTTTTAAGCTGAAAATACAAATAAGCATACAACTACAGACAGTAGTACATATTTATTGTATTTAGATGGAATGGCTAAATGACGCACACATATAAAAATAAAAAAATATATTAACGAAAATGGATTGATAGCCAGAAATATAAATCAACAAAACAAAAAAAAAAATAAAAATAGAAGGAAAAACAATAATAAAGACAAGGCCGACTAATAACAACCTCACAAACATATTCTTATTCACATTCAAACTGAATCCATGCCAACTATTAAGGATTTTTATAACTACACGAAAAATGAAATCCCTATTTTTAGGATAAATCTGTTACTCAACAATACAGGCATCCCTTCCATAACGCCGTGGTTATGTTCCCTGAATAAATACTTTAGCATTTTGTATTTGTTTTTTTTACCAATTTTGTCACAAAAAAATCGTGGTATAGTGGTTAAGCGCTTGCACAGAAACTCACATGACCGAGATTCAATCCCAGCGAAGGTTTAAAAAATTAAAAATTTGCGGTTTTCTTAAAAGTTATAATTTAAATTAAAAATTAAATTAAAAAAAATAAGAGGTTCCCCCCACCCCCTCCAAGAAGTCCATCCTCAAGAAACCGTTGCCTGACATTTTTAATCTATTCCACCAGAAACCAATAATCAGGAGTACAGCGTGGGAAGATAACAGCTAATCTACTGAAGACTCGTCCCAAGAATTAAAGAATGCTGTAACTGACAAAACCTTAAATGTTCACCAGAGCCAAAAATCCTGTATGTAGAAAGTAGAAAGAAGACACTGGAATTTTTCAAAACGCAGACGGCCTAAGTGAATTTCTTTTTATCATAGATATCTGGGACCGGGACCAATCGACGCGTATTTTTTTCTGATAAAAATGATGCAAAAAAAACGTATTTTCGATTTTTTTCAGTTACAGCGTTCTTTAATTCTTTCGACGATATGATCTCATATAATATAATATAGGAAAAAGGATTTGTACACCAGCAGTATTGAAAATTTTTTCGACTCCAGTTACCGTAACCTTATCGGAGTTCTTTGTGTTCTCTATATATTCATGACAATTTTTTTTTTGTATCGCAAACTGAAGAATTATTAATATTATAATTATATTATATTATATTATATTATATATATATATTAATATAATATACAACAAAGGCATAACGTTTACTATCTTAATATATAAAAACGTTTGTGCCGGGTACGTGTTACAAAAACTCAAGAACCGCTGAACCGATTGACACCAAACTTGGACAATATATAAGTTTAGTCAGGAGCCAGGTTTCTCTTAAGTTTCACAACGATAGGTGGCGCTATTGTTGTAATATTTCAATTTTTTTTTTACTTATGATACGATTTGGCTCAAATTCCCAAAATATATTTATTAAACAAAAATAAGTATCCTTTTCTTTTATGGGCATTCAAAAATAAAAAATTTTTAATATATTAAACATTTTCTTAAAACAATTTGTAAATAAACGATATTTAAAATATAACAGAAAGATTTTCACTTCATCTTGATTATGTTGCACTGCTACTTATCGTACTTAAGAATAATTTATAAAAAAAGAAATAATTGGAGACAAAATCAAAATATATCAGGGCAAAACAACGTTTGCCGGGTCAGCTAGTAATACATATAGTAAAATGAATACCTTGAATCAATAAAAAAAAACTTTAATAGTTAATTGGAATTTAATTGGAGTTATACTATATCAGTCAGTACTGGCCAAATAGAGAATGGAAGAGAATTTTATGTACATTACCAGCAATGCACTATCAATCTACAGCGCTATACATTTCATTATTAGGACAGATCTCATTATCATCGTCGGTGATTTTCTTTTGTTTAGGCATAAACTGTTTTAGTTTGAGGCTTACAAACAGTAAAAAGTCACGGGACCCAGATCCAGGAAATACGGTGTATGATATAGCAAAAATAACAATTCGTAGCCTAATGCTAGGAACATAATTGGGGCGAACGACGAATTTTTGGTCGCAAATATTCGTCGCTAAAAATAAAACCTATTTGTGTATATAAAAATGCTTACAATCATGGCGTACGGCGAAATTCGCCGTAGGCGACGAACTCAAATTAGATTTAATTTTAATTAACTATTTAATTTTAATTAAGATTGTTTCAAAGTGTGTTTTTATTAATAATTTAATTTTTAAGTATTATTATTTTTGTTTTATGGTCACCTTATCAGTTGTAACTGAAAACAAAACAGAATTTCTGTAAGTAGAGGCAATTACAAGTTTATTTAGAATTTTAAAGAAGTAAATAAAAAAATATAAAAAATAGTCGCCGTGGTCTAGTGGTTAGTGTGTTGGCTTACTAAGACATGAGCCCTGGGTTCGACACCCGGCTCCGATATTTAAAAAAAAAAAGAAATATGAAAAAAATATTTTTTTCGGCGACTACCTCTCAGCAGTCTTCTGGGAAAAGCTCTGAGATTTACACACACAACATGAGTGCTGCGAAAAGCTAGGCCGTAATCCTGACACAGGGTTGTAAAGGCCAGTTATGTATGTATGTATGTATGTATGTAAATAAAAAATAGACAAAAGTGAAATAATAATTGAAAATGTGCAATGTCATGAATGCCTGTGTAATCTGGCATCGAAAGATAATAAAAATGTGCAAAAAAAGAACGAAATATGAGAAAAAATTATGGTATTAGTTATGTATTCGTCGTTATTGTATTTCATACGACGAATTTATGCAGCGAATTTTAGTTGACGAATTCGTCGAGGTGGGCGAAATTCGTCATTCGCCCCAATTGTGTTCCTAGCATAATTCATAAACTTTTAAAATCGTTTATAGACTTAGACTTAGACTTAGTTTTCTTATAAGTCTACGAATTTTTCAGACAACTTGCAAATTTTAATTTCGTAGCGTATGCTCGATCGACCGACCAGCTGTCTTTCTTATTGCTTATTAGATTCCTATTAGACTTGATTGTATTTGTTCTTGCCTGTAGGTTTTATTAAGAGTTGTCTAAAATTTTTCTGTCAAACTAACTCTGAATATCATCGAATCTCAGCGTTAAAAAAGAGTTGCCATTTGTGTAACCAACGCTTTTCAGTGCCTTAATTAATTCTTATGTTATTTCGCAGAATAGGGATAGTCTTTTTTTCATACAGAATTATGGTAGAAGGTCCAGAACAATATTGTTCTGGGATTTGTGAAGGATAGATGTTAGTGAAGAGTGAGTTAAGCATCTATTGTGCGAGTGTCTTGTGCTAGTTAAAAGGTAGCAAACATATCGTCAATGGAATTAAAGAACGCTGTAACTGACAAAATATTAAATGTTCACCAGAGCCAAAAAACCTGTATGAAAATAGAGCAAAGACACTGAAATTTTTCAAAACGCAGACGGCGTAAGTGAATTTATTTTGATCGTAGAAATCTGGGACCGGGACCAATCGACGCGTATTTTTGTTCTGATTAAAATGATGAAAAAACTTATTTTCGATTTTTTCTCAGTTACAGCGTTCTTTAATCCTTGCGACGATATGTATTTGGGCTCACTATACTTTGACACATTAAAAAATATCGCATACATCGAAGGGGAGAAAGTCGTTTGTCTTGCGAACATAATGTGTTGCCTTTAGAGGTCTTTCGTACCAAGCTGAACATTGTATGCATTGCATACATGGCTTGCAACGAGTTTTAAGACATGAAAACAGCGCTAAGGGCTAATTGCATCCTCAAGACTTTGGGAGTGGCACACCTAAACCAAACAACCACAATTCGTGTTTTTCATCGTTTTAGGTATTTTAAATTTAAGGCACACACATGTATTCTCTGTCTACCTATGCATGTTAACGTAGGATATACATAAAAATATTTAAAAAAAACAAAAACACTTGACAATGTCATTCGTGAATGATTGTGCCAAACAAAGCACATTTAACTAAAAAATCAGATATTGTCTACTATTCACACCGATACAACCTAAGTAGACAGACAAACCGACTGACAAACGATTGACGACAGTGTTGCTGCTACAATCATGTCTACTAAATCAACTTACAAATAATTGGCAACAATAACTACAACAACAGCAATAACAACAACGTTTTTAAACAACTACAAATTGACACGGTTGTTGTTAAAAAAAAATTATACACAAAATTTGAAGAAAATTATACTCAAAGATAGTTCCATGTGAATGACACCCTACACAAAGTCGAATAAAACAAGTACTAAGTGTAATGCAAAACGATAAGATGTTTTGAAAATATTTTATACAACAAATTTTTTTCATATAAACGTTTTATTAAAAATTGTTCTGAAACGAATAATAATTTGAAGCAATAAAAATAATTGCTTTTCTTCAAATATTTGCTAGTGTGACCATAGCTTTAGTTTAGTGGCATTATCGTTGCTACTGCTATAGTTTCTGCTAAACCATTCCAGGGAATTCCAACAAATTCTTTGGTCTACAAAAAATATTTAATCATCACCAGCTGAATCCACTAAAACAATCCCTCCTCCCCCTCCTCTGGTGGGAATACCTTCCCATTACATTACATATACTGGCTCGTATAGACGGAATTTTAATGACCATTAATATAACTTCTTTGATTTACAAATAATTCCCACAATAATGTTTTATTTGCGTTTGAAAAATACTAGAATTCAATTTTACTTGATTTGTATTCGTTTGATTCGGCGGTAGTATCTTAACAGACTGTTATTTACGAAAATGATTCGAAGAGTTTTTAAAAGAAGTTAACAATTTCTACAAATTGGTGATTGAAAGGTGACCACTTTTCGAGGTTTTTAATCGACCTATTGTGCAAGGAATAGACAGTACTATGGAAACATTTTAAAGGCGTTACCCTGCTAAAAATGTCGAGTCTGTTAAATAAAGTGGGGCGAGTAATCAAAATTTGTCGATTTCACGAATTTCGCGGCAATCGAGGATCATTATGTCGTATTTTACACTTCCATCCATATAAAGCACCACTCATGCAAGAATTAAAGTCGGTTAACTAGCCACAACGCCGTATATATGCTATTGTGTGCTACAGCAACAGGCTTACAATGTTGATTTTACGAGGAAAATTCTCTTCACCGATTAAGCTCAGTTCTTATTTGGTCTTTACAAGTGAAATCGTCTCATATTGAGCTCGAATTGATTGTAGGCAAGTCATTGCATTATAATATGAAATTGCCGTTGGAATATGGATACTTTCCAAGCATGATGCTGGAAGAGCTATGACCGTATGGTGGCCACAAAAATATGAAATAAGTCGAAAACGAAATGTATAGAAAATAAAAACCACGATTATAAGCAGTTATTTCGCTTATTGAGTTTTTATTTAATATCCTTTTCGTTGTTCATTTGTTGCATTTAAAATAAAGTCCAAAAAATAATATGAAATTTAGTCACCAAATATTTATATTTATAGCAATCACATGGATCGCTGCGTTAAATACTTTTATATTGAATTACTAAGGACAGTGATCGTTTTGCTAGATTATCGAATCTTTGCGCTCAGCCATATTTCGACAACATGCAAAAACCTTTATATATAAAAACAATTTTACACAGCGAATACATGTGCTTTGGGATTCTATTTCTTTTCGTTTTGAGTCTTATTGTCATCCCGTGAGGGCTTTATTTTATTTCCAATTTTGGAGTGTTCTTTCGTTATGAAATAAAGTCTCACTTTTGTAGGACTTTAGCCTGAAATCGAAGATGAATTAGACGATTTATTGGCTTTATTGCATGAGAAATTTCTCGGTTGCGTAATTTTTCGATATGAAGATGTAAAATTGCTTAGTTTGTGTCTACATAGATACTCGTTTGTTTGTGTCTACATAGATACTACTCGTTATACTTAAATAAACGTTTTATCGGAACCATCATTTATTTAAATTTAGAAACCGAATAATATTTCAAAAATTGTTTGCCAATAAAAAGGTTACTTCCTTAAAGCTATAGGTAAATTACAAAGGCTAGCTGTAGCACGATTCAGTAACATGTTTTGACGATAATCGCATAGTTTTTGACAGTAAATAACTGAAATGTTGTTGTTGCTATTCATTAACTTTAATTTACGTTATTAGCTATAACCAATATGTATCAGCTGTTTTCATAAACTAACGAAAAAAATTATAAATCAAACATAAACAAATATAGAGTTGGTGAGTATCACTAACGTGTACTTAGTGAATCACATCATCGCTACCACAAAAAACAAAAAATGTTGACTTTTTTTTTGAAAATGTCGTACAGTTAAGATTTCCTTAATCGAGATACTGATCTAGACTGATCAGATGAATTAAATCAAATGTTATGCCTTGAAATTATTATTAAATTAAATTATTATTATTACACACGTCTTATGTACATATTTGAATTCATTAGAAAAAGTGGCCACCGTTTTATTTCATAAATGTCAAACGAAAACTACATTCAAATCAAATGCCAATAAAATGCACAGCCAAATATCTAATAATAAACATGCCAAATAACAAATTTTTTCATCGACTATAGGGTAACCAAAACATATTCTATAAAAATTTGTATCAATTAATGATTCACTTTTTGAAATGATTAGTTGTCGTCAGAATTCATCGATTTGTTCGATTTAAACAGATACGCCAATTTCAGTGACAACATACAAAACAAGTTCTCGACAAATAAATGATTGTTTAAATGAAATATGTATGTTTTTAATTGCATTTTTTATTTATTTATTTTTTTTTGCAGATAAATATGTAATATGTTTGCGTCAACATGGATCAAAAACAAGGACACCTTCAAATGATGCATGTGAGTGAGTATTTACTATAAAATTTGTCTTTTCTCTTGTCACTGAAATGAAACATATTTTAAATTAAAAAAGAAAAGTAAAAAAATAATAATAACTTAAATGGAAATGAACATTAATATATAAATTGTTAAAATTTACACTGAGAAAGAAAATTTGTTCTACCAAAAACTCTTTCGTTTCCATATATAAATGCTACTTTTATAATTAAATTACTGTTCAAAAAATCTGTAATAATTCTGTAATAAATTTATGATTACCGATTGGTTATGATTAGAAATATTTAAAAAATTAATCAGAATTATTTGGGATTACAAAAAATGAGCAAAAATATTCAGAATAAATCATAAAAGTACAGTACAACCTCCCTAATCTGGACACCCGCAAATTCGGGCTACCAGTTTAGAAATTTTTCCTTTACAGTCCGGACATATGTTCTTTTTTCTCAGTGATAATTTTGCGTTACTTTGCCGACCCACAAAATAAGCAAGTTATTGCCAAACAATAGATCTGCAGTAAAGACAGTTAAAAAAAAAATTTAAAAACTGTGGAGAACATAATGTACACTCAGAGGGGATAATTTATTACAGTAAAAAATGGACACATAATTATAAAAACCAATTAATTAATGCAAGATTGAAAGTGGAACACAAATTTCGTTAAAAAAAGAACACGCTTTACAAAATAATAAGTCTATGGATGATACATTTTTACGGGTATGTATGCCGAAGTCGGAGTTTCCTGGTTCGCACATATCTTGAAAATTTTGCAATAAAATATGCACTTCCGTCATTGTTCACTTTATTATTATTGATATGATCCAATCCATAAAAATATTCCTAAACAATTACAGAGTTGCATGGAATTACTGTGCAACGCAGTAAAAAAGGCTGGTCTCTAACACTTTCATGTACTATCTCAAAATTGTACTGTACATACATATTTACTAATGTAGTCGGTTGAATTAACTACTGTGTTTATATCAATCGGTTAAAACAACAGTACGAATATTTTGTAGAATCGATTGGGTCTCCTTTATTTGGATAACCTACTTACGATTTCTCTGTACACTCGTTTAAAAATACCAAATTAAAGAAGTGTTATTGATCTGGAAATTCGTCATAAAACGCCTTAATTAGAACAGAACTAAATTCTTTTAAATGAACATAAATTTCTTTTTTTGCAATTTTATTAAACATTTTCTTTTTCTTTTATTTTGTATTATTTCCTTTTTTTATATCTAACAGATGCCTTATTCTGTAACTCTTCTAAGGTAAAACTCTATCGCTAAAAATTTATTAACTTTTTTTGAACTTTTAGCTACGATTAGAACTCTTAAACGCTTTTTGTAATTTAAAAACTTCGTGCCTATTACCTCTAAACTTTTAAATTTTATATATTCTAACACCCAGCCTGTTTGAAAAACCCAAAATTTTAGCATTTTAGCTTAAGAGAATTACAGAATAAGGTGCCAGATTACAAAAAAATTTTGTGTAAGCACATTGTCTATAACTATAAATTTGTAACAAAATTCTTGGCACAAATATCAATTGATTTATACATTTTTTGTTTTTTTTTTTTGGTTTTATGGAACAAAATCAAAATTTCAATGCAAAACTAGATATACTTTTAATTATTTGCCATAATTTAATATTTAGAAAAAGATTTACATATTTGAAAAATCAAAAAAAGAAATAATTGCGGAAAAAATAGCAACGAATTGAACCGAAAGTCAAATAAAATCAATAATATTGCCGTTCAAAAGCTTCAAGAAATATCATCACCAGTTGAGACATCATTGACGTTGCTATTACTTATACACAATATGATACATCCATTGAACGAACACATACAAATTTAAAACTAAAAATTAAAAAAAAAACTACAGAATTATCAAATGATTTAAAACACATTTTATATTTTTTTATGTTACAAACATATTTATGTACATAAGTATTTACAGTAAAAGCTAAAAGTTATCGAATGCCAGTCAAAAATAATTGTTGGTCAACACGGACTTTATTGTTATTTTACAACAAAAATATTTCTTCTCATATTTTATATCAAACAAATTTCGCAAACTATCGTGGATAACTTTTCATTCGAAATATTTTACCACTTAAGTTTGTTGCGTTATTCACATAAAACTTGTTCGTTTTGTTAATCATTCAATGGAGAATGATAGTCCTAAAAAATGACATTCAAGTTCCCTTATCGTTAATAATTTTATTTAATTCAAATTCACTCAAATTTTTTCATATGCTTTTTGCTTGGGAACGTAATTTTTTTTTTTGTGTTTATATGTATGTTTTAAATTGTGCATTAAAGCTTCCCTGCAGAGAGTGTCTATAGACAAATTGTAGTGATCTACTAGTGACATTGTCAACAGTACTAGTAACCAAGTGTAGACCAATCAGTGTAATTGCATATTGACAAATAACATAGGCTTGTCATTGAAAATCTACCAGTAGACTTTAACACTATTGACGAGATAGTTCTTTTACTGTCATATAGAAACAATAAAACCAAATATTAACTATTACATTTTTATGGCCCTGGTCTATAATTTTACTATTTTTTTTTAAATTCAAAAAAACCTATTTTAAATTTTAAAAATATGTAATCAGGCCTGCTACAAAAAATGAAAACAGACTTTAAAATGAACTTTTATTGTAAATTTAAAAATTTTGGTTTCCTAGGTTTTCTAGGAAAGTCCTTTGGAATACATTTTTTTAATTATAAAAGTTTAGAAAATATTTTTGAAATATTGGTTTTTGGTCTCTTTTCTTCTGTTTTATAATTCATTATTCGAATGAGCATTTTTTTCGTGACTGCCAGGTTGATAAGATGCATGCTAACTAACGGACTTTGAGACACCATACCAAATCCTATTTCTTCAAGGGGAGTCTTATGCTCTTTGAAGATTTGGGAATGATGGTTGGGGTACTTCTTTGAAGTAAATTCTACGCCAGAAGTCAAAGAGCCTGTAACGCAACTGTTGTGAGTGCAGTGTTCACTTTTTTGTGACTTGAGTGTACTTCGTACAGCCATACTTTAAGGTAAGCCCAGGAACGCAACAAACAGAAGCTTTGGCCGGTGTATCGCACATTAAACAACGAAGCTTGATTTCAAGTTAAGCAGTTTCTCCAAACATTTTCTAGAAGGAGTTATTTCGATGCACATCTTTTCTCCCAACGTGAATTTTGGAACAACAAAATCTTCCAAACGCTCCACAAATTTCTAATATCACTGTTTTCTTGCTCACATTGCAAATATCTATTTTTGTATAACATTCTTTGCTTTTTAACAAGTCTTTTATAATTCCTTTTACTAATTTTTTTTATATAAAATTAGTTAAAGAACCTGTTTTTATTTAATTTACACAAATCTTAATATTTAATTAAACACAAAACAATTTTATTTAACATAAAACAATTTTTTACACAAAACACGTGTTTCACTTACAAGAAAACTTAATGCAATAAAAAGAAACCTCAATATATTGGCTGCACAGCGCAATAAAAAAAACTGTTGACAATGTCACCAGAAATACACTAGTATGGTTATCTCTAGATACTCTTAAAAGAGAAGCTGGTGACATTTTAGCTAGTGCAATTGACGCTAGAGAAAGTGTACTGACAAAGAGACAATTGGCTCTAGGCTGACTACAGGGTTCCATTAAGTTATTTAGAAGTATTAATAAAACACAAAATGAACCATTGTCTGTTTTGTTAAAATTCCAAAAGTCTAAGCTGCCTTTTGCAATAATTCAACAGAAAAACTTAACAGTGCGGGTCCTCAACTTAAGCACGACGTTTCAGAGTGGTAGCAATATTATTACTCGTATTTGTATTTAAATTTATTTACAACATTTTTTAAATATGTTTTAAGTACTTCTAAAATATTTTAAGTACTTCCAAACTTATTAAAACCACTTTTTTATAATAATTTAAGAAACTTACACACTCCTATTCTGCGTTTCGATTAAGTCTCCGCATTCCGTTCCGGAATTAATAACAATAGTGTGGAATGTGGAAATAAAACAACAAAAAGCAAGTTTGTTGTCGTAAAAACAAAAAAATATAAGTTCAGGAATAAAGTTAAAAACGGAAAAATATTAAAGGCTAATTAAAAAAAAGATGTTTTTGGAGCAAGTGTGACAAATTCAAAAAGCCAAAAAAAGTTATTTGTGAAAAAATATTCCAGTGTGAAGAATTCTGTAGAGCCCGAGGTAATTAAAAAACAATAGTGAAGTAGTTCAATTGGAAAAGTAAAAACAAATTTAAAGATAGAACGTTAATAAAAATTGGTTCTGGAGGGATAATTCAGTGTTGTTTGCTTTCTTATTTTAATTACAAAGAAGAATGAAGTCTGTCGCAGCCGCATTATAGCTGGAAGAGGAAAACTAAAAATGCAGAGACAAGGCTTGAAAAGCGCAGGATTAAAGACAGCTGCAATATATTCTTCTTTCGGTCGCTGGTGGTATCTGCAAGCAATGTCTGCTTTCGCCTCCATTAAATTGAATAGTTTTTTATATTGCTCTGGTGTTGTTGTTTTTGTCGTGTAATAAATAAATAAATAAAGTATTCACATTTTCATAAAAAAAGAAATATTGTTGTATATTATACCTACATTGTATAAATTTATTATTTTTTACCTAAAAAAACAAAAATCAGGGGGCTAATTCTGGCAGTCGTGATCGAAATTACATTCGAATAGAGAATAATTTCGACAACGAACAATTTTCTAATTCTGTTATTCGATACGATACGAATCGAATTTTTGTTTAGTGTTGTAAAACATGCAAAAAAAGTCATTTTACAATACTGACAAAAATACAACAAATAGTAAACAAAAAACATGTATGTATACATACATACATACATATGTAAAAAATTAAAAAAGGAAAAAAAAAATTTAAATCAAAGTAAAAAAAAAAAATAAAGCAAGTTTACAAGGAATCCATCATTATTTTTTTAATCATCATCTTCCGATACTGATGTGAATTTAAATATGAATCTTGTTCGGCAAAAATGCGGAGTACCAGTGATCCCTTAAGTCTGCCAAGCAATGCGTAAATCTTGATATAAGCATTTTGAATGTGTATTATGTTTCGAGAATGTAAGTATATATATGACACTGAAACCAACACAACAAATATTGGAAAAAAAATCCGCGAAAATATTAAAATAAATTTATGTAGGGACTGAAAATTGCTTTAAATTCATATTTTTTATTTAAATTCGTATTGGTGGACTAGAAGCATTCAATTTTAACGCAATTTGTTCCTAAAGATGGTAAAGTCTTGCCTTTCCTTGCTAAGTATTCGGCAATATTAGAAATTTCGATACATGTTATTCGATAACGACTCATAGAATCCCAAAAGTAAAAGAACTCGTACATACGAGTAAGAATTCGATCGTAATCGAATGACAGAATTAGCCCCCAGAACAGAAATCCGTTAATAAAAAAGCAACTGAGAAAAACGAAGCTCCGATCGAAATGCAGAAATCGAAAGAAATTGAGCGGAATCGAAACACGGAATTCCAAATATGTTAAACGGAGAAAATTTCGTTTCGAATCGAAACGTAGAATAAGGGTGACAACTTATTAGGTAACTGCAAAAGGTTCCTAAAAAAATCTTAAGAGAAAACAGAGTTGTCGGAATCAGTTGGTACAGCATTGCCATATCTCTTGTTTTCTATTAATTTTGTTAAAATTCTACAGTGGCAGCACATACATAAAAAAAAGAAAACATTTAAAGAAAAATGAAATTTATCAATTTAATTTTATTGCCAATTAATGTAGTAATTTGTAATTTCTTATTTATTCCAATGTAATAAAAAGTGTAAAGCAGCTATTTTTATAAAAACAAGAACTTAACTACAGTTTTCGGATTAATGAAAACGTTCGGAAACCAAAGCACAAAAAATAAATTAAAACGGAATGCAACTACGGAAAGAAAACAATTCCGATAATGTTAGAAATACAAAAATATTTATAAGTATACTGTCTACTAGTTGTTTATACTTATAAATATTGAGAATTGTCCACCTGAATTAATAATTAAAATAACAAAAAATTAAAATATTATTCTTTTTATGATTTCCTTCATTCATTTATTTATTCAGCCGGTCGGTCGGTCAGTTTATTCACTGATTCATTTATTTAAAAATGAAATAATGAACACAATAAAAACAACTTAAAATGTTGATTTGCTTGTTTAACCCTGTCTGGTCTCATACATTTCAGATGCCAAAACCGTAAAAAAATACAGCCAAATTAAAAATATTGCCAAAAATAACAACAACAACAAGGGCATCTTTAAAAAAAAAAACACAAACAAAAAAAAAAAAAACAAAATAAAAAATTAAATAAAATAATATTTATGCGCAAGTCTGCTTAAACGTCTAGACGTGAACATTAAAAAATATTGTTTTTTCTGTTTTATTTTTTTTTATTCTCTTGTCTCTTCTAACAAATATTTTTTTTTTATAATTTTTTTGTGTTGCTGATTTATGAAAAGAATATCGTGATATTGTTATTTTTTCTATTATTTTATCGCGTCATTTAATCAACCTGTTACTCCAAAATTGTTAATCTCCCTCAAAGAGTCTTTGTCATCATCACCCTCATTAACGCCATTTATTTATTATTTCAACAGCCAGACAATTTAAAATCATGCCAATTTTTTTTTTTTTTGGTTTTGGTTTTTAAACAGAAATTATTTTTATTGTGTCATCCTATTACCTGTTACCCGTCTGCATACCTTTTTTTTTTTTAAAATAAAAAAATAAAAGCGTCGGCAATAAAGATTATTAAATTTAAGAAAATTACAATTTTATGAATATATTAAACATATCAGTCTACGAATATTATCTTGCAAATAATTCCGTACATTACACAAATTGTTTTATTATTTTCCAATCCAGCTGCCTGCCGACACTGAAGATTTACTGAAATTTTACTGAAAATCTTAATCGATAGCCACTCGACTGATGTCTTCTTATGTTCAGATTCGCAAAGTTTAGTTAGCTAACTACAGTAGTTTAGTTAAGGCTATATTATTCATGTGGTCGCCCTAGTCTAGTGGGTAATGTGTTGGCTTACCAGGCAAGAGCTCTACTTTCAAACCCCAGCTCTGACATCTTGAAAAAAAAAAAGAAATACGAAACAAATGTTTCTTTTGGCGATACTACTGATTGCCATGAATAAGCTTCTCAAGTCTGTCGTTCAGAGTCGACGTTAAACTGTAGATCCCGGTGCTCATGGGTAAAAGTTGGCACACACAACATGGGTGCTGCAAGAAGTTAGGCCATTACCCTGAAACATGGTTGTAATGTCCATTTATGTATGTGTATAGATTATTTATAGCTTTTGTTTAAACATAGTTAAACATTTGTTTGTTATCCGTTAGTTATCTAAACACTGTGAATCCGGGCATTACTTTCTGCCCAGTTCAAAGAGTTTTTTTTTTCTTTGAAAATAATATTTGATCTGGCTTCAAATACTAGTTACTATTTAACATGAGGAATTTTGCATTAAAAATAAATGTTTTCAAAGCACACAAAGTACACTTATGTCTGGCAGGATGCGTACTTATGTATTCAATTAATTTGCATATGACAACCCTGTTCCTTAACAGTACATTTCATTTTGCGACCCTACTCATAGATATTTTAGAACCCTCTTTAAAGGTCAAAATTAAGCAAAATTTAAATATTATCTGCAATAATATATAAATTAAACCAGACGTTTATGGAACTTCTATAGAACAAAATCTAATACTTGCATAGATGTGAGTACATATCTGTGGAATTTTGAAAAAACGTCTTCTCTCGAAATAAGACAATTTTCCAAGATTTTTATAGTAAATATAGAATTTCCTTGTCCTTCTTTTGCTCTAATCCCCGTATTTCTACGAGGTTTGGAAGGCAAGATATGCAGTTGACTAATCGACCTCTTTCAGACTTTCCCCCAATTTCAATTTGACAAAACGACTTCTTTCAGAGAATTAAGAATAATTTAAAAAATTGAATGTCTATAAAAAATTGTATTTCATTTTTATTATTATGTATTTTTTAATTATCTGCATATTGAAGGGAAAAATAGAACCCAAATATATTTTCCAGATCAACTTCTTTCAACCTTTTTTTCATATTCCATTTTAACAAAACAACTTGTCTTGACTTAAGCGATTAAAATCATTTTCAAATTTAATCAAAAAAATTTTGACAAAACGACTTGAATGGTGGAAGCTAATTTTTTTCTTTAAAATTTGAAAAAAAAAATTTAACAAAAAGTCTTAAATTAATTTTTTGTCGTTTTAAAGAAACCTATTGCTTCTAGAGGGAAAAAGAAGGTCGCATAATGTTCGTTAAGTATTTGTGTATAATATCCAAGTTCAAAATTTCTTTAATTTTCTAAGCAATAACTTCTTTTAGCCTTTTTAACTGTTTTTTTGCTCTACTGAAAAATTGTTGATTTTGAAAGAAGACGTTTTGTCAAATGTCCACAGATATGTATGTACAGTTGTGTGGAAAAAAATATGTGAAGTAGAATGGCTTAAAAATCATTTTTTTTATCTTGTTTTTATCATCAACTAGTTAAACGCCAGCTACCCCTATTTGAATTAAATAAAGAGTTTAACGTAAATGAATACGTGAAAAAAATTTTTACTATTTACCGATCAGAAGATATGTATAAAAAAACCAAAATTCACTTTTTACTGATTTGTATGGACCGACCCATAATTTTTGTATTTGAAGCCATTCAAACCAAAACTTCAGCTTTAACCGTTCTCAAGATAATCAATATTTTCTTGGAATGGTAGGTAACATCCGTACTTATCCTATTCCGTACTTATCCTGGCCGTGATATCTTATAATTCGAATTTTTGAAATATAGTTCCTTTCAAACATACAGAAGCGTGCTGTAAAAATGTCAAGAAAAACAAACAAACCTATAAAATAAAATGATATTTCAGTTATTTATGATAAAACCAATTACACGGTTTAACAAAAGTGAATAAACTTAAAATACTGAGGAAGTAATACTAATTTTTGATAAGTGATATGGGGAATATAACAAAAATCTGTAAAACACCTTCAAGTAGACTCTGGTGACCTCAACCTTATTGCCTAAATTCCCTACTCAATTTACGTTTGTATTTCGAGTTCATTACGCGTATGACAGCATAACCTCATTCCTAACATTCACATATGTTTAGAACCATATTACCCATTGGACCCATATGCATAACGGCTTTCACTGTAAATTTTTCTTGATATTCTGCACTGTAAGGACGCCTTATTAACTGCCTGAATTTAATTGAACGAAATCAAAGAATGTTGCTCTCATCAGTCCATAATATAAGTATTCCTAAATATTTTCCATTGGCTTGTTGACAATTCGTATGCAAAATTTAACTGTGAGACTGCCTTTGCTAATAATGGCGCTTTTTTGGTCATAATTTCAGTTAGAACTACTATGAATAATTATAGTGCTAATAGTAAAAGTAGGCTTTAGCTGAATGGTATTGAATGATATTGAAAGATGTGATTTGTTAAAACGGATTATGCGATGTTTTCGCCCGGTATCTTGAGTTTATTTTTATGAAAAGAGAAAAGTGCATTTGTGATCATTTGAATTGAAAAGAAAAACAAACTTTTAATTTTACTTTAATTTTCGTAATTTCGAAAATTTTGAATTAATTTTCTCTCTTCTTCGGTACAGACTACGAGGTACTACGATAAAAATTATTGTTTTAGTACTTAAGAGGTCTTGCTTTCAATTCCTTAAATAAACTGAAAGCATAAACATGTTTGTAACCTCCTAACCCAATCAAAAGAAGCCTACGCAAATTTCTGAATTGAATCATAACAGTAATTCTTACAAAGATTATTAAGTATTTTGTGTTTTAATTTTTGCACACCTTTGTAACTACACCGAGAATATACTCGTAGCATACTATTAAACTTGTCAGAGTAACAAATTTAGTACCACCAGTTTCTATTATTTTGATCACATCTGTACACATGTATGTATGTAGGTGTGCCGTCATTTAAACTGCAGTGTAAGGTCAAGATAGTGTTTATGTATGTTAATAATTTGATTATTAAATGACCCTTTTATTAACTATTTTCAGCTGTTTCTACATAAAGCTTTTATACAAAATTTTTAAACATTTAATTCTAGAATTTTTAGCACTCTTTTATTTTCTTTTTGTTTTTGTTTCAATGTCGAATGCATTTCTTTTTTTTTTTTTTTTGCTTTTGCAGAATTATTGGCATTTTGGTTTTATTTAAAAATGAAAAAAATCTGTGTATATAAAGACACCATTAGGTTCATTGATTTCTTTTAAAGTTTTTTTCCCCAGTTTCTCAATGAGTTAAAAGAAATCGTGCAATAAAATGCCAAGTTTAGTTCAGTTTTCAGCTTTATTTATTTGAGTGCATTCAGTTTTACTTGTAATTTGCCTTAGAATGACACAAATTCTTTTATAAAGATTTATGATGCCATAATTGTGGCCAATAAAGTTTTATTTTTGGCTACAATATAAGCATATATTTGTGTCCTCACATTGCATAAGTATACCCAGCAGAAATTAGCGATCAATAAGTTATTTTATAAGGGATAGATGGTAAACAAATACTATTTGCTCGTGCTCATCAATACAGCAAGATTTTTATATGAAATGAGTCGCTAAAAAGTAAGCACCATCAAAATGTACTGCATGAGAAGGGGTCGTCCCCTAAGTGCTGGCCTTAATGGTAAAAAAAAATTGATATTGCAACCAGTTGGCAAATAAAGATTGAAAAAAAAAAAATCAAAACTAATACTTTATCGTGCAGCATTTTTGGAAGCTTTACGTTATTAATAATTAATATAATGCCGCCATATTTGCTCCAAATTTTATTTATTGGTTCCAATTTTTAAAAATTTTCTTTTGGGTACTCGTAGTATTGTTGCCTGACTGCTGTTTGGCTAGCCGGCCAGCCTGCAACACTGCATCACCATTCAAACGTTCAAAGGCAAAATAAAACCATAGAAAAAAAAAAAAGAAAAAAACAACAACAGAAGAATCTGTTGTAAAAATGCACATAAATTTTGCAACTCGAGACTCTTTGATGGTGGGCAATAAACTATTAAAATGTCACGGGAATTAAGTTGATGCATTTTAGGCCTACAAATCTTTATAATTTACAAATTACAAAAAGTCGTAGAAAATGATATAAACGAAAGAAAGAAAAAAAATATATATATAAAAGAAATAGTTGCTAACCAACCCCATTTTCAAACTAAAGTTTGATTTTGTTTTTGCACTTGTACTTTAAGTATATAATATCGTCGTATTGTTGTATCGTCGTATTGTTGTATCATTGTATCGTCGTATTGTTGTATCGTTGTATTATTGTATCGTCGTATTGTAGTATCTATCGTATTGTTGTATCGTAGTATTGTTGTATTGTTGTATCTATCGTATTGTTGTATCGTCGTATCGTTGTATCTATCGTATTGTTGTATCGGCATATTGTTGTATCGTTGTATTGTTGTATCGTTGTATTGTTTTATCGTCGTATTGTTGTATCGTCGTATCATTGTATTATTGTATTATTGTATCGTTGTATTGTTGTATCATCTGATTTTTTCGTTCATATTTGTCTTTTAATGTTCGCCCTTTATCAATTATTATATATAGAACAAATTATGCCAACTCTAATAGGTCTATAGAGTTAAATAAATCAATAAATGAATAAATAAAAAAAGTTTATTAAGTTAATGTCATTTCCATGGAGATCTCTTGGAATAAATTGCCTTTCAACGTTTTTTTTTTTTTTTCGTTTAAAAAAATTTTTGAACAGATATATGACCAGGTATATTCTTCAAGCCCCTCTCCCTTGCCTCTTTTTTTTTTTTTTTTTTTTTTGATTGATTGATTATATGGCATAAAATTTTAATTGATAACAACACCAGAAGCAACGGCCACTTGCAGCAGTCTTTTGTTTCAGATTATGGTTGTAATGAAACAACGCCAGCAACAATAGCAATTACAAAAGATATGAATATGAAAAAAAAAAACAATAAAAGAAACTACTTATTACAACGTTCGATTGTGCTCTAATAAACCCAACAAAATTGATTACAATTTTTTCTTCGTTTTTATTTTTATTGTAAACGTATTTCTTTGCCAAAGTTTTATGTTGCTATTTAAAGTCGAGACTCCATAAAACAATCCCTCTTTTATGGCATTCCATAGTACGAGTATAAAAATATAGACCAATATTGAAACTGTAATAAAAACGCAAAGAAATTTATTGAAAATTATAAAGAGAAAATAAAACTAAATGACTGAGTGACTAATGACTGCTAGACAAACAGTCAGCCACCAATCCGACCAGCCTGTATGTAAAAGTTTAACATGCAAAAATACCTTGAAAGTCTAGACGGTAGACATGCACAATAAAAATATATTCATTTTTCCTATACTTTTTTAAATTAAAATTTTTATAATATTTTCGACGTCATCGTCATATTTTTTCATTGTTTTTTAATGAATATTTTAAACATTTTTTTGTTTATCTTAAAAAAAGTTATAAAACGATTGAATGAATGAATGAACACAGTCATGACTACAGCTTTTTTGTCCATATCTTAAGTGCTTTTTCTTCTACAAGTATGTCACACATAAACAAACATGTCATCATTCATTTTCATATTCCAACTACCTGAAGCCCTTTCTCTCAATTTAAAAAAGGATATTTAAAAAGAATCGCATTTTTAATGTCGTCTAAAGTGCTTTAAAAGAACAACAGATATCATATTCATATTGTTCCTTAGCACCTTTTCTGTTTAGGATAATAAAAAGAATTACAAAATTAAAAACATGCATGACAATTTATGAAATCCAATTTGGCAAATGTAGTTTAGTTTTCCAATAATCCAGGCAGGGGAATGCCAGATCCGTGGTCAAGTTCTCAAAAAAAAAAAAAATATTTAATTTTGCAAAAAAGAATTCTATAGGCAAAATATAAAAAAAAATGTTCTTACATATAAATAATTAATTAAATAGGTTAAGATGTTGCGTTGAATAGCTGTTTGCAGCTACAGCGAAATAAATAATTAAAACTTTTATCTCTTTAAAACCATCTGGTATTTTCATTTGTGGTAAATATATTTGAAAGCATTAAAATTTTTTAATTCATTTATCATTTAATCTTTGCAAAATCAGCAGCAAATATTGTTACTACCTGGATCCGATTGGCTTTTCTGCTCTCGCCGGTGTAAAGCACAAATAAATTGTGTAAAAGCTTGCATGCAATTGGTTTAAAAGTAATAAGAGGCATTTATTTTTTTTTTAACCCAACCTATCTTGGAAGAATCTATACGTTTAAGTGGTTACCCGAGCTGAAGCTTGGTGGTAGTGAGCTAAGTATTCGAAGCCCACCAGATATTTTGGTCTAGAGCGTTGGACCTGTGAACTGTCATTGAAAAATTAAAAAATACGATGGCAGAAAACACATTTTAACAATAACTAGAATAAACAAATTTGATACAACACAACTATTCTAGTTTTTATCGTCAAAAAGTAGTTCTAACCACACGTCCAACTGCTGAAATATTTAATGTTCAACTACAACTGCGACTTCGAATAGATCAATAACCGAGTTCGATTTCTGCTATTGCAATTAGATTTCTAGCTTGCACCAATAAGTCCACGAATTGTGTTTTGGCTGTACAAGCAGGTGGTCTTGCCAATTCTAACCTATGGTTGCTTAGTGTGGTGGGTAGCCCTTTGCAAAAGCTATATTGTCACTAAGCTGGAAAGATTGCAGAAGACTGCATGTATAGGTATCACTGGTGCATGCAGGGCTTGCCCCAAAGCTGCTCTGAACATTATTCTGTACTTACTGCCTGTCGATCTTCATGCTATGTCGATTTCGACTCAGAGTGCGATCAGGTTGAGGGATAGTAGTATTCTGGGGCTGCTTCCTACGCATATAAGGAATTACGTACGAACCTGGCCCTCCGGAAGTTGGATTTTGGGAGGTGTGCCAGGGTTTTCTTCCCTAGTAGGGAATAATGGGTATCAGGCAGGATTTGTATAGGTTTCGGTGGTTCAGTTTTCACGAATGGTTCTAAGATGGAATCCGGCGTGGGGGCTGGTGTTTTCTCCGAGTCTGCCAAACTGGCTGAGACATTTAGATTGCCGGACACCTGCAGTGTTTTTCAGGCTTAGGTGTTTGCAATTATGCAAGCCTTGAGGATACTGAAGGAACGATGCAGCGAGGGTGAAATAAGGGTTCTTGCTGATAGCCAGGCCGCTATCAGAGCCCTGGCGTAGCCCATGGGAAACCCTTCCCTGGTTCCTCGTAATAAGGAGGAGCTGGAGCTCCTTGAGGATGATTCTAACATAGTCTTAGTCTGGGTTTCGGGTCATAGGGATATCATGGGGAATGAGAAGGCGGATGGGCTTGCTAGGAGCGCCTACGCTGGAGGGGTGTCTGTTACTTCCTACTCGGATGTTCACTGCCTTAAAACCGTTATTAAGGAAGAGATATCTATGTTTTTTCTTGGGAAATTATAGGGCTTCGGTATAACTGGGGCAAGACTCAAGGAATCTTGGGGAGACTTATGTCGGTGTATACGAGTCACTGATCGGTAAACACGCAGAAAGGTTGGGTCTGCACTTTAATCCGCACTGCAGAAGTTGCGGGAATACTTCTGAAAGGGAGACTATACGTCATTTTCTTTGTGATTTCCCGGGCCTGGCAGTCAGAGGTTTAAAGTTTTTTGGGGTGCCTTTTTTCGACAGCTTGGCGCAATGTGCGAATATAGACACTTTATAGACAGCACTGGTTGGCTGTAGTTCTTTGCCTATTTTAAGTGATTTCAGGTTTGTCCTGCAATGGTTTCAAAACGGGACTTTGTGCTAATTAAAGTTGATTACGTCTTCGATTGACTATATATTTGACCTACCTACCTACTATTTCTGCTAACGCAATTAAGCTTGCTAGCTTGCAGCAATAAATAAAGTGCCAAACTAATTCCAACTCAAATTATTACACACTTTTACATCAAATAAACTTGAATGAATTAATTCTCATAAAATAAATAAAAAAACTACTACTGATCTGTAAAATATTACGTCGAAAATTGCTACAAATTTTTTTTTTTTGGAAAATGTTTTAAAAATTGTTTAAATTTTCTATGCACTTGTAGATAATATCAAGAAATTATGGAATGGCAGTTGGAAACTTTTGTAACTACTCGGACTCTGGTTAGAGCCCTCGCACTAAAACTCCAACGACCCAAGTTCAATCCCAGCAAAGGTGAAAAATGAAAAAAGTTAGTTTGCTGTTTTTTCAAAATTACAATTTAAAAATAAGAGGTCCCCCCACCCCTCCAAAAAGACCATCTACAAAGAAACCGCTCCCCGACATTCCATTTTTTTCCACCTTAACCAATTTCAACAAAAAACGAATGATCAGGAGAAAAACGCCACCAATTGGGAAGTAGCAGATAACAGCTAAACCTACTTAGCGAAGACACTCACTACACATCAATCAACATGCAACGATGAGGCAATTGCTGTTGATCATTCAAGGCTAAAGGTATAACACTGGCCTTCGAATGATCAATTCACAGCAATTTGTGTCATTCCTAAGGCGAGTAATAATTATATAGGAAAAACGAAATATGAATGTTCTGTCATAAATGTTCTGTCCTTTCCAAAAATTCCAATACAATGCACAAAAATTTCTTTCGTGAATTTAAAAAAAAAAAAAAAAATTAATCTTTCTTGCAAAAAAATATGAATCTTACAATATGACAACCCTGTACATGAGAAGACTACTTCAACTACCAAAGCTTTTCTAACTTGACATTTAAAGTGTTAAAATATTTTTGTGTATTTTCTAAATTTTTTGTTTTTGTTTTTGCTTTTTTTGTGATTGTTATTAACAAACTTAAATAAAGTTCTCCTATTATTTGCTTTGTCACCTCGACTGTCTATTGTTAAACGATGGAATTTGGTTTGAATCACGTATTGTATCACTAGGCTATGTTGTATGAATGAAATGTGTTTCAGTTTTAGTGTGTGTCTGTCTGTAAATCTATTGTAGTCAGCATCCTATACTTTTAAGCCCATCGAAAAGTTTTTAACAGTCAAAATTTAGCAACAAATAGCGAAAATTTACTGTCTAGACTTAATGACGTTAAAAGTTTTTGGGTTTCTTTTTCGTCGCTTCATTTAAAAAACAACTATTTTACGAAATTTTTGAGGTTTATCAATTGTATGAGATTTTTTTTGTTTTTGTTTTTTTTTTATGGACTGGTGTGGTAAAACATAAATGCTCAGAATATTAATTTTAAAGGGGTTTTTTTTTGGTTTTCGCCATTAATTATTGGCCAACTCTAAAATATTTTTAAAATTTTGCCTTCAGGTATTTTTGTTAAACAAATTTCCATAACAATAAAGATAAAGAGCAGAACTTTTGCATAAAATTAAGTTTTTGGTTACTTTAGACTCTAAAGTTTAGAGTAACAAATAAAAGAACGCAGACTTTTCTACAGTAGAGTTCATTACCACAAATAAGTAAGTAGTTAGAGCCTTTATTGGGTGAACATTTGTTTGTTCTTCGATTTTCTTGTAACAAATTGCCTTTCACCATGCGTCACGGTTAAAAAGAACTGTTGTTCTTCTGTGTTGGCTTACTAAGGCATGAGCCCTGGGTTCAAGCCCCAGCTCTGACATCTTGAAAAAGAAAAGGAATATATAAAAAAAATATTTCTTTTGGGCGACTACCAATCAGCAGTCTTCTGGCAAAAGTTCTAAGACTAACTGATTGCCATGAACAAGCTGAACGGAGCCGGCTTTAAACTGTAGGTCCCGGTACTCATGGATAAATTTTAACACACACAAGATGGGTGCTGTGAGAAGCTAGTCCGTAACCCTGAAACAGGGTTGTATTGGCCAGTTATGTATATATGTTATTTCAATTACTACAACAAAAAAAAATATATATAAACATTTTAAAAAATGTGAGGAATTTATTTATTTAAAATTTGTACCTCAATTTTATGCTTTATGAAGAAAATTTTTTTAAAGTTTGCTTTCTGAGACAGAGTGTCGCAGATAATCTAGAACGATATTGGATGGAATTTTTATTTCGGGTTTTAGCAAGATGGACCTACTACGTACACCGTTAGAATCCTGTTTTTTTTTGTGGACGATTGTTCATCCAATACCAGGAAAAAAACAGTTTAACAGGCATTAGAAAAATCAACAAAATCAATGTCATTGGAACACCAATAACATGTCATATAATCATAGAATGGAAGATCTGAATAGTATTTGTTTTACTAAAAAAGAGGTATTTTAAAATATTTTTTCAAATACCTGATATTCAATGAAAATGCTGTGAATTTAGAACAAACTTGCCTAGCGTTTAATCGCACAATCTAGGCGGCCAATTCACCGAACGACACTTTTAATTTGGCCATAGTTTCGCGTGCAATGTGACATGTGGTACCGTATTGTTAAAACCATATGTCAGTCTAGTTTAACTCTTCTATTTTGGGCGAAAAAAGAAAAATTGTAATTAACGCACGGTAGCGTTCGCCATTCACAATAACGATCCTGCCTTCACCGAATTTGAAAAGTATGGTTCAAATATGCTGCTCTTCACACCTAATATATTAATTTTGGTAGTTAACATATCCATTCAACCGTAAATGGGCTTCGCTGCTGGACACAATTTTCCGATGAAATAGTAGCTGTTCAAACAACTTTGCCAGTTCGTATTCACCAAAAGTTTGGCGTTTTGATAAGTCGTGTGGCTTTAATTCCTGCATCAGCTGTATTTTAATATGGTTTACATCCAAAGCCTTTAGCAAAAATTTTCACGAAGTTGAGTAACACTAGTTGATACAGCTGCAATGTTTTCCTCTGTCCGTATGCTGCTAATTCGTGTTGTTGCGAAATTTGGAAGAAGTGCACCATGCACTTCCTTAACGGAGCATGAATTTCGATATTAAATTTTAGAGCAAGCTGAACATGTTTGACAGTAACATTATATACGGGAACAGCTAAGCAACCAAAACCCGTCTTACCAATAAGAAAGTTGTTAAAAAAATCATCCGATATCTGAATTTAGCATCGAAGTAGAATCGGAAGTCAAAGTTTGAGTAGGGGTCAAAGTTGGTGTCGAACTTTCAGCGGTTGGAGTGGTAGTCGAAATTAGAACCATTCTTTGACAACCTTACAGCTTTGATCCTAATTATGAAGGCTCTGGGCTATGATCTTGAATTAATTCATTGCCAATATTTACGCTGTGTCATAACAATTTATCGTTGACAAGAATAGAAATATTAAAAAAATATTACGCAGTGTTCTGTGGTTTCATCATAAAATTCTAAGAATAATCATTTGTTCTTTCTATTTTTCTGAAGACGGTTTTCGATAATAATTTTCTAATTTAAATATTTTGAGGTATATGTAAACTTTTTTCTTTAACTGTATTCCTTACGAGCCCTCAAAATTTTTGGTACAAAATCAAAAATTGAAAAATCTGCTCTTAGGATAAGAAATTGAAAAATTGGAAATAACCAATCCCTGATTAAAAAATTACATAATAATTATTATTTATAAGGGATATGTGTGGTACAGTGGTTAGAGCGTTCGCACAAAAACTCAAACGGACCAGGTTCAAATCCCAGCAAATGTAAAAAATGGAAAAGCTTGTTTGCATTTTTTCAAAATTATAATTAAAAAAAAAACAGGTTCCCCTTCAAAGAAGTCGATCTACAAAGTAACCGCTCCGTGACATTCTACTCTATTCCACCTTAACCTTTGCCAACAAAAAACTAATCATCAGGAGAAAAGCGCCATCTATTGCAAAGTGGCAGATAACAGCTAGGCCTACTTAGTGAAGGCACTCACCACAATCAACATGCAACGATGGGGCAATTACTGTTAATCATTTAAAGGTGAAGGTACAACACTGGTCTTTGAATGATTAATTCACAACAATTTGTCTCATTCCTAAAGCGCTTAATAATATAAGAAAAAAATTATTTATCTCGCCACTCGTATTTTAAAGAATTTATTTAATTTTTACCATTTAATTGTTTCCTTGAATTGTTAAAGAAAAAAATATAAATTTCCAAAACGTCTACAAGCAGTTCTGTTAACAATAGCCGATAATTGAATTCCCTGCTTAATGAGTTTGAAATATTTTCATAAAAAAATATACTTTTATTACTTGTTTTACAAAGAAATTGCAATATAAAGATAGTATGTTTTGGTGAAATCAATTGAAAAGATAAAAAAGAACGAAAGGCGCCGTAAAAGTAACCAGCTGGTATGCCATTTCTAGCGTTTTAATTTTATACAATTTCAAAAACTATATGTATTAAACATATGAATCCAGCATATACATACATACATACATAACTGGCCTTTACAACCCTGTGTCAGGATTACGGCCTAGCTTCTCGCAGCACTCTGTTGTGTGTGTAAATTTTTATCCATGAGTACCGGGACCTACAGTTTAATCTCGACTCCGAATGACAGACTTGAGAAGCTTGTTCATGGCAATTAATTACTATCAGAGCTTTTGCCAGAAGACTGCTGAGAGGTATTCGCCGAAAGAAATATTTTTTCATGTTTTTTTTTTAAGATGTCGGAGCTGGGTGTCGAACCCAGCGCTCAAGCATATATGTATGTAAAAATGATACGGACATATTACGCAAATATTTGACAATAAACCAGTATACCACTATTTTATGGAGACATTTTTTATGAACAATGAAGCCCGGCACATGTTGATCTGTACAACAAGCGGGTAGTAACAAGTGTCACATCATGCAATTGCAATGCCATGTTATGCCGTTCAAACATGTTTTAAATCGACATATTAAGACAATCTAAATTATGTTGGAGTCAAATCTAGGCATTGTTTTTATGATCATTTCGTACAAATCAATATATAAAATTAACATGTCAACACATGCTACACAAGTGACTTACATGTGTTCTTAATGATTGATTCTGATCATTTGTTTGAATTATTAAATCTATAAAATAAAACTGCACATAAGTTAGAAATTTTTTGTATCAGAGTTCTTAATGAAAGATTCTTGATATTTAATATTTTTATATTAAAAATATTACTAAAACAAAATTAATGATGACGCTAGCAGACTACATTGTAAATATAGTTTTACAAACTCCAGTTATATAAATAAATATACCCTGTAACACCTAGTGATGTAGCGCCTATTTATAAAACTAAAAACATTATACACAAAAAACATGGATGGACATGGTGTTCCACACAGCGAGCTACGATTTGAAAATAACATGCTGAGACACTATGATGACTTTGCATGACAGTGTTGCCAGATTAGGGGATTTATCCCCAAAATGGGGATTTTTTTCTGAAATGGGGATAGAAAAATTCATTTGGGGATGGGGATGATCGACCAGTTTTAGACCATTTTTAAAATTTGTTTGCTTGCTTAATTATATATTATAAACTTCTTACATTCGAAACACACGATGAAAGACTTTCAATAGAAATTCAATTTTCAAGATTTGCTTATAGACTTGCTTAAAACTTATACTTTCATATAAAATTTTTGCAACGTGTGCTCTTGGTTTTGGTTTGATTTATTTTCTCATATAAATAGCATATATAGCATCCCCATATCATATGTTTCTCATATAAATAGCATATATAGCATCCCCATATCATTATGTTTCCGCCACCTTTTTTAATGGTTTTTATTGCGGAGGAATTTAGTATTACAGGGTCTTCTTACAGCTTAATTACTTCTTTCGTAGATAAACAAACTAATTTTAGTTTCGTCCGACCACAATTACTTTTCCACTTACATATATTTACTTTATGGTATGGGAATGCTTTCCATAATATGGCACAGGACATCTATTTAGATTTGAGGTAAATTAGATGCTGTATAGATACTACACAAATATTTCCAACGACATCATGATGTCTTATGCTGAATATGAAGTGGCACAGCGATCAGCATTTTAACAAAATAACGACCTGAAGCACACCTCGAAGCGAGCAAGAGGTTGGTTTAAAAAGAATGTCGTCAAGATTTTTAGTTGATGTGCACAGTCTCCAAATTTAAAATTTGCATATCAAATAAAACATATGTACATACATCCAAAATTATTGATGCAGTTTATGTGGGGATTTTTGGGGATGAACTAATGAAGGTTTTGGGGATTTTTGGGGATATGAATTTCGAAATTTGGGATAAAAATTAAAAACTATCTGACAACCCTGTTGCATGACATGGTATGACACTGTGTTTGAGAAGACATGACAGAGCAGACCATATTTTTTTAAAAGGATATTTTTACCCAAAATATTGCCTTTTGCAATATTGTAATGCCTATTATAAATACAAATTCCTCCGGGTAATTTCTCCCTTTCGTGTTTTCCAATTTCTTAAATTTTGTATTGAAGTTGTTTTTTTTACATTTTATTCTATTATTTTTCTGTCAAAATTAAAACAAACGGCTCTGATATTCATTATTCCTGGAAGTTTTCTTATGAGCTTAAATATCCAGGTGTAATTCTGGAGAGAACAAAAAAAATAGTTCGAACTTGCATTCCCTTAAGGAATGTCACTTCTAACTATAGATATATACTGTCTTTGATCGATCCATAATTACTTATATGGAAATAGTTTGGTGAAGAAAGGCTGAGAAGGCTACAATTATAAAGAAAGTGGGCAATATTCTTATACAGGGACTTGTCGACTCGGTGTAACTGGGACAGAAGCAGATTGTTCTACATAGACTTAGGAGGGCCCTGGTTAGATTAACATCACCTTACTGCATATTTGACAGTAAATGTTTTCTGCACAACGTCCCGATACCTGTCGGTGAATTTGGCCATTTTTTACAGAGTGGTAAGGAAACCAATTTTGGTCGCGGATGTTATGTTCTTGGAACTATGAACAGCCAGACTTTTGTTATTGGACTGGAAATATTGGCCTACTTTGCTTAGCACGTAGTGAGTTCAATCTAAATTGGTATACCAATGGCTGCAAAATACACAATAGTGTCGGTGTTGGTTTTCATATACCCTAAAGATGCTTGTAGGGATCCTAGTGAAGATAATTCTACTGCCATATGAGATAAGACCTTTTACGGGCATTTTGAAAAAGTTACGGTAAAATATTACCAGAAATATATCTGGATTCCGTTCAAGTTCAAATTAACCAGGTCAGTAAATTTTAGTAATCTATTTCACACATTGTGGGATATTTTGTTTTAATTGCAAGGAGCCAGCTCTTGGTTTTTCAGAAGGATAAACAAATTCAATTACAATATTCGAGCTAGAAATTAAACCGAAGTTACAACGTACAACTATTGGCAACTCTTTTGTAACGGGTTGGATTTAAAAGCTCAAACCCAACGCAAACCAACGATGCTGATGTTGCTCTTTATAATTTCCACCCCCATTTGGCTAACGTGCTACACAAAATTGTATTTCCATTAATTTCCTGTATTTAAGACAAATTGTTGCACATTCACTTTAAATAAAATTATAATTCCAGCAAGAAAAAAATATTTCTTTTTGCACATTCCCGTAACACAAAGTATTTTGTTTTGCTTGCTACAGAACTAAAATATGCAACATAAAGGAATTGTTTTGTGCAACATGTAACACAAAAAAAAAAAAAAAAGGCACGAAATAAGAAGAAAATAGAAAACTGACAATATGAATTATAGTTTCGAAACAAGTATGTGTTAAATGAAGATGAACAAAATATTAAAAAAGAACGTAAAAAAGGAGGTAAACAAGAGTTGCTAGTGCTACACAAAAAACTATATTCGATAACAAAGTTTTTTTATGGGAAATTCATTTGCAACTCTTCTTGGCGAAGACAACTCTGGTTTTACGAATTGCTGCGAATTTTCTCAATATTATCCTTTTAGTTCGCTTTAATAGGAACATCTTAAAAATATCACGTGAATGAGACAATCATCCGATGTAACTTGGGGATAGTTAACACGTTGACTGCTGTGGTTAAAAACAGTGCCATTTTATTCCAGATTTCTGAAAATTGCCGTAGCAGTCAATGTGTTAAGGCGAATACGGTTCGAAGGATCAATTAAATATTAACTGGTGGTTTCTTTTGTTTTAATTTTCATTCTAAAAATAATAAATAGTTCATAAGTTGTAAAAGATGACCTACATTTTGTGTGCCAATCGATTGTGTTATATTTTGAAACCAATAAACTTGCTTGCTTGCTCGATAACTATGCCTTCAGATTTACTAACGTTTACATGTAACGTTTTGTATTTTGAGTATCGGATTATGTGGTCTAAATAGGAAGGTTTCCTCTCACTTATCATTTATTCGTTGGACACATGAGGTCTTTTCTTTGGCTAACATCAGCATTTATGAACTCCTTTTCGTTGTATAATCGTATAATTGTTAATCGTATATTTTATGAGTTTCGACTCTATAAATTCATATAAATATTCGATTAGACTGCCTTATTCATTGCATTTTACACGCAAATAACTCTTTGGCTTAAATAATAAATGTTCTCTTCTTTAAGCAACACTTGCAAAACAGTCAGGTGGTCTTTAAAGGCTACTTTTACGTAGAAAGTTTTAAAAGTCACCAAAACTAAAAAATCTATAATCGATGTTGTAGAAAAAAATAAAACAAATTAACTTGCGTGCCATTTAGAATTCAATAATTACCGTATTTCAGTATTGATCAGTACCCCAATCTCGAGTGTATTATCACAAATTTTCTAAAATCTGTTGCTTAAGCGTCAGCGAAAAGGCCATGAAGACAAGCTTATTCCCGTGAGCAATACGTTTTGAAAAATTTTTTGGAATTTACCAGTAACAACTTCTGCTATGCCAAAAATACAAAAAAAAGAACGTTTGAAGACTAGAGACTGTGAATGGCAAAATAAAATTAACACAACCACTGGAGCTGTAACAAAATCAATATTTTATTTAAACTTAAGGAAGACACCGGCAAAATGACAGTTAACGTAAACAGTTACGCAAATTTGGCCATTACGACCTAGCTTCTCGCAGCACTCATATTGATGTGTCAATTTTTATCCATGAGTACCGGGACCTACAGTTTAACGTCGACTCCAAATGGCAGAATTGAGCAGCTAGTTGATGGCAATCAGTTACTTTCAGAGCTTTTGATTAAAGAATGCAGTAAATAGTCTCCAAAAGAAATATTTGTTTTATATTTCTTGTTTTTACGATGTCAGAGCTGGTAAGCCAACACATTAACCACTAGACTACGGCGACTACACAATAGATACTTTATGAACTATTCAAATTTTGTCAGTTTCAGGTGGTTGTTAACAAAATAGAATCAACATATCCGTTGATTCTATTACTATTCATTTATCTTTTTTGCAAAACGAAATGACAAGCCAAACTCAAACTCAGTTAGTTCTCAGTTCTTTAAGTTAGTGCTCCGTGGTGTCCTCTTAAGGGTTAAGGTTTCACAAATCCAACTGTTTGAAACGAAATATTGTTTGCATAACCCCTATGAATATATTATACTCGTAGTTATTAGTTGATATGCGAATTAATTGTTCGATGATTAGGATATAATGCCGAATTGCTATTTCAAGATTGATTAGTTGTATTTGAATTTGAATAATTTAAATTACGAATAATTATATAACAATTACATAATAATAACAATAAAATAATTACAAAAAGTAACTCAAAATAGGCTATACTTTTCAATCATATAACCAAATTTGCACGCGTTTTACTATACACACCCAAGTATTTATGCTGTTGATGTAGGGCTGCAACTTTTCAAATGGGATTTTTCTTCCAAACAGACGATCCAATCCTAACCAGATCAAGTCGATCTGATAATCAACATAGTCCAGAGCTATAGCGTTTTTAAAACGCAAAACATACACAGTTATGTTGCCGTTGACATAAAGGTTAACAAACATTTTTATAAAATTTTTAAATGCTTAACTTTGTTCCTTCCAAAGCATGTTTCGTAATCTGGGTTATTTGATCACAGGCATGTTTTTGTTTAAGTCCGTTTTAAGTTAATTATAATGTTTAAAATCTAATTAGCAAATTTTATTATTATTTACTAGTAACTTAACAATACTACCGCCTATAATTATAGATAATAGCATTTATTTACAGAAATGGTGGGTGTTAAAGGAGCAGACAAGTCTGATTAAGTACTGCCAGCCAGTATGCCTGCCTCTTGTTAACATACACACACTCATTCAATTCTCTTTTTGAAAAATAGACTCCTACATAGAGAACAATTTTCTGTAAAAGTTCTTTAATGAATTATTGTCTGGATATCCTGTCAGACTGTCTGGGTGTAGAATCAGACTCAGTCAGGTTTCTGTAGAGACAAAAAATTAACAGGCGTGGGATTGTTTAATTACTAAAAGTATAAATATGTTTGTATATGCCAAAACAAAATAGACTTTTTTTCTCTATTAAAGAAACGCTAATGAAATTCATTTGTTTTTAATAGCATTTGCAATACTTAGTAGGGACATAAATACTGTTACTACTTTGAACATACCCATTAGAATAATAAAATTGAACATACCCTTTTGTTACCATATGTTTTTTGAAAGGCAACCTCTATTGCGTTAGTCAGTTACGGGAATTTGAAATTGTGTTAACTGTAACCATGGAGTGGTCAGATCAAGAAAACCGTATCGCAGTAATAGCACTTTTTAAGTGGGGAAAGAAAAAAAATTATATTTTCAAAACGTTGCGCAAGCTCGGCAATAGTCGTATGTTGGTCTACAGATGCATACAATTGTTCGTGGAGACCGGAGGTATAAATGACCGCCCTCGGTCGAGCCGCCCACAGCAAGTATACAAAGCTGTCAAAGCAAGAATGTAACGGAACCCTCTCCAGAAACAGAAAATCATGGCCCATGAGATGAAAATCACACAAACGTCCATGAGTCGTATTATTACAAAAAGACTTGGGTCTTGGATCTTTCAAACGGCATACAAGGAGCTTTAAAAAAAAACGTACGCTGAAAACGTGCATAGAAAAACCATGTTTACGAATTAAACGGTTTTTACTGTACAGGAAGAGATTAACAAACAAAATGATAAGAGTTTATACCCGGTCATCTTGCATTTCTGTGAACAAAGGGTCAAAATATTGGCCAAAGTTTACCAAGAAACCAGTTCATAATGCTAAAACGACACAAACCTGGCCTCGAAACTATTTGCCAGGTTTTATATGCTGTGAAGATTGCCCACCCGGCAGCCCTGATTTGAATCCTTTGGATTACAAATTGTGAACGGTTTTAAAGGATATGGATATACCACAGCATTGATTCTTTTAAGACAATGAATAAGGTGCTTGCAGCTATTGATGACTAGCCAATGCGACTTAAGGCGTGTGTGAAGGCCAATGACGGACATTTTGAATAAAACTAAGATTTTTGTATACAATGCGTATCAATAAATATAGAAAAAAATACTCGTGTGTTCCAAAACCATTCATTAGTTTTTATTTTAATTAGTAAAAGTATTTATGACCCTACTAAGCACATATTGTATATGTAAAAATTAATAATTATGACAGCTAATAAAGTTCTTGGAATATATGTAATTAAATTTCATTTATTAAAATGCAACTATTTCGAATTCACTAAGACAATTCATAAATCCCATTTCTGATCTACCGGTATAAACTTTTTTGCATATTCACTAAAAGTGTCAATTTTACACATGAGTTTGCAACATCTGAGTATAACACTCAGAGAGAAAAATGAAACAACAAAAGAGGAGTGATAACCTTTCTGGATGCACTTTTTGTTTTTGACTTTAATGGATGGTAATTTCCTCATTGTTTGAATTACAAAAGATGTCGAGGAAGGAAATAAAAGCGTGCATACCTAAATGCACGCACACAAAAGGTGTTCTATGTTTTGCCTTTAAAATCTGCACTAAATGATCGAATGTTAGCGAGTTTGTGGTGCATAAAGATGTCTGTCTATCTTTACTTTACTGAAAGTTTTAATTGACAAAGAATAATTTTTTTTCTTGGAGAGGTGCAACGTAAAGTTTGATTAAAAACAACTCAGTGGTCAGGGGTAAAAGAAAGCGAAAAATTTAATTTTTATAAATTCCGTAATATTATCAGTAGAAAAATGGGTTTGGCAGTTCTACTATTCTTACTTATAATTCTGCATTTGAGATGACGTTTGTCTAAAATATGTTTATAGTAGCGTTTGCCAGTCGATGGTTTGCTGTGTTACCAGTGTCGCCGTTTTGGTTATTTTTAACCAAAATTGGTTACTTTTTTCTTCAATGTGTACATGTGGACTTTTTTCTTATTTTGGTTACTTTTTGTCTCAAGGAAATTAATAAAATATTTCGAAAAATAATATTAATAAATATAAATACCATTGAACAAAAATATTTATTTCTTTTAATTTATTATTATTAGTATTTATGGTTATGTAAAATTAGAAACAATTATAAAAGTAGAAAATAAAGCAGATGTAAAACTGTGATTATTTACTGATTAGAGCTACAATATACATACATATATACATGTTAACATGTACAGTTTTGCGATAGTTTTTGACTAGAGTTGTATCGGTATAATCGAGTAATGAAAGGAAAACTGCTTAGAAATGTAATAGAGTAGAATTTTACAAATTCGAACCGTCCAAAAGTTATAACATGCCATTTCAATGTATTGGACACTTTAAAATTAAAACTACAGATTTTGGTTTCTGGATTTCTCGTTCATTAAAGTAAAATATAAAACGGGGAATCACGAAGTTATTTGTGGTGTGTACATGTCAGTGAAATTTAATATCTAATGTACAAATTTGGGTCCTATGATAACTGAAGTTTAAAAGGAAATATTCATACTAGATACTGATTTTATGTTAAAAACCAATTTAATACCTAATAATTAAAAACCTGTTTGAAATGTGTCTATTAAATTATTATGTTTAATTAATTAAATGTTAATACATAAATAAAAATAGTTTTGTGTTCAAGAAAAGCTCACACAACTAGTTTTTATTTAACATTTTCTTAAAAAAACTGTCCAGAAATTCAAATTGCCCGGTGCACAAAGTGGTTATATTTTGCGATATTCTACTGTATTCTGATAAAAATGGCCACTTGCTAAAAATGTTCAATTGTGATTGAAAACAAAATAATTTCTAGTTTATAAGTTCTTATATAGCACATTTTACAGGATTCATATATACTATATATGTAAGTACATACAATATGAAATGGTTGTCACCATAACATTTATCAACATTTCTCAATCAGCATATTTTCTTGAGAAGCTTTGTCCGCCATAAATAGTCCTTGATACATATTTTGGAATGGCTTGTTAATGATAAACTGAACTTCTGAACTGAATATTTTAATTTAAACTCAAAAATGTGTAACGTGTAGCCTTATTTTTCTAAGTAATTTTTTTACATACTCTAGCAAAACTAATTGATTTTGGTAAATTTCAATGCAGACGTTTAACTGAAAATAAGCAAGAAATTTGGATACAAATGATTTTAATATTTTTGGTTACTTTTTTGTTGAAATTTGGTTATAAAATATTGAAGACAGTGGCAACACTGTGTGTTACCTAAATTAGAGCGTAAAGAGCAACGTAATTTTGCGCTTACTATTTACGCTGTAAGGAGCAACTTAAAGGCAAGTGTCAACGTTGTGTTTAAACTAGTAGTGCTAATAATCATAACAAAGAGAAATGAAATCACAAAATTGACCTGAAAGTAGCTAAAATGTCATTACTTAACAAAATGGCAGATAAAATTGTAGAAGAAAAAAACGCTGTCAAAATTATATTTTTCAATTGCAAAACACTAGCGCCGCACTATTTGGGTTGCTCTCATACATTTTGTATGGGCATGAGGATTATTGACACGTTGTAGTTTGCGCTTTACGCTTTAATTTAGATTACACAGTTTCAGATTCAGGCGCAAAAAATACTACAAAACGTACCTATGCTTTATTCAAATGAGCAAAATTTTATCTGTTATAGACTGTGAAAAATTCCTCAATTTCATGCTACTAATGTAACGAGAATAGTCCTGAGAAATGGGGAGAAGAGTTTGGAAAGGCATATCTTGTGCACAAGATAGTTGACATATTTGCTCTTATAAGAACAGAAACAGCATTTTGAAAAATTATCGTAAAGATAATTAAACATTGAGGGCAGAATAACAATCAAAACCATAGACTTGAATGGAAGAATAGTGTCCAAAGCAGACAAAAACAGTACCATCTGTCTGTTCTGTGAAATTCTTGTGAGATTATTTTAATCAATTGGCCTTCATAAGGAAAAACCATACAAAGCGAGAACTAGGCAAAGTTATAGCAGAGTTTATTATGGTGGCATCATACGACATTCTCGACAATTTTTTTATTAATTAATTTCTGTTTCTTTTTGCAATGATTTATCAATTAAGAGAGAAAATTGCATCCGTGAAGAAAATGTATATCAGCCGAACTTAACATGTTTTTGACGGAAGGCCTACCAGACTTCTATGTGTTGTGTACGTATTTATGACAATCCTCAACTATTTAACTCATACTTTGCTATAGGAATCATATATACTTATATTGGTTTGGCAACTAAGTAATTGCGGATTTTTTTTAGAAAATAAAAGTCAATTTTTTCATGGAACGAAATAACTTTATTATGTAATGTATTGGCCATTTTGAGCAATGACCTCTTGCCATCTTTCAGGCAGCATCATAATTCCACGTTCATAAAACTTCTGGTTTTTATGAGAAAAAAAAAAAACTGAACTGATTTGACATCATCATTATTATTGAAATTTTTACCATTCAAGGAGTTTTGCAAAGATCGAAATAAAAAGTAATCAGATGGTGCAAGGTCTGGACTATATTGTGGATGTGGCAAAATATCCCAACCAAGCTACAATAATTTTTGCCGAGTAGCCAAAGATGTGTGTGGCCTTGCATTGTCATGATGGAATACAACACCTTTTCGATTTGCCAATTCGGGCCCCTTTTCTTCAACTCGTCGTCCCGAAGTTATCTGGACGTATATCACAAAATCAAAAAAAATGAGTTACGATCATTTTTGAGGCTTAAATTATTAGATCTTTCGAGGTGTTCAATCAGCAGGACTTTATGTCTTAAATTTTCTGAGATATTTAAGGGCCATTTTGCCGTATATCCACGTTTGGTAAAAAAATTTTATGTTATAATGACGTACGCGCCACTTTCGTGGATATACGGCAAAAAATTTATGGAATTTTTCAAATAAAAAAATTTTGCGTTATCTTGACGTACGTACATAAATGAATATATTTAAAAGATTTTTCATAAGAAAATAAGGTAAAACATAATAAAAAACCATAAAAAGTAGATTTCTTTAACTTCACTTTATTGTTGTTACATTGAAATTAAAGGTCTAAATTAATAAAGAACTAATTTTGATATTTTAAAGGTATATAAAATTAATTTTAATTCAAAATTTATTTCATAAAACTTTTATGAATCAAAAGTATGTTTTTTAAATACATCTAGAATCAGAATTCGTTTTAAAAATAAATCTTAAAATATGTTATAACTTATGTAAATAGTTTTGAATAAAATTGAACATCATTATGTGGAAAATATGGGAAAAGGTTTTTAATATAATTTTTTTTATATTCAGAAATATTTATTTTTGGACATGTACTGAGTTCTTTTTCAAACATTTCTTCTGATTTTGAAAAAACTCCTTTTCTCGCTTGTTTTTTTAAATTTGATAACTGAAATTCATCTTCACTTACAGATGCTTTATAGGATAAAGAAAATAAATTGAATTTATTATACTTAATTGCTTTAATTTTAGTAAATGGAATGTTCTGAAAATTTAGTTGATGCGCAATAACTGAAAAAATTTTGAAATCTTTAGGTACCATTTCAATAATATTTAATTTAAACTTTTTGGAGTGGTAATTTTTTAATTTTATTATTAAATCTAAAGGACTATGAATTTCTTTTAATTTTAGAAATCGATCTATTGTACTGTGGACAGAATCAATTTCTTGAATTTGGGAATCTCCCGGCTCTGAAAATTTTTGAGTAATTGTTTTTAGAATATTGTTTTTATATAAAATACCAAAAATAGCAGACGAAAATTTTTTATTTCTATTTCTTGACACACAAGAGTCGCTCCAAAGAATGATATTCTCAATATGATTAAAATCCTTCAATATTTTTTCCAAAATTTTTATTACAGAACTATCGATATCATTACCAGACCGATCATTCTGTGCTTCGTTCCAAATGGCGCAGTAACATTTTTTTTTCGTTTAGATTTTTAATACATACTGTTGCTGTTTGTCATATTAAACACTGAAAGCTTTCTTTTATAATAAAAGATGGATGAAATTCCTTTAGGCAGATTAAAAGTGCTTTGTTAATCGTAGTTTATTTATTTAGTAATGTAGTAATAAATACTAAATATAAGAATTTTGCTTACTTAAGTATGTCTCATATACGTCAAGATAATTTCAGACAAAAAACAATCAAAAATTTCTATCGGTGTTATTTTGACGTATGTGCCAAAAATAAAGAAAATGTTCCCAAAAAGTGGCTTATACGGCAAAATGTTATTCTTTGTTTGGAGTTAAAAATGTTTAAAACTTAAAAAAATTTCTCCATGACTTAAGAATTTTTTGAACTATTCGATAAAGAATTATTAGCACTACATCTGATAAAAATTTTGAGTCACCTTTTTCGACTCAATTTTTGTCTATAAACTGATAAAACTTTAAATTCAATTTCCCAAAAAAATATTTTTTGGAGTTACGACAAGATAACTTCGGGACGACGAACTGCATTGTTCAATTTTGTTAGTTCTTCAAAGTGGTTGATCTGAATTTATCGTTCGATTGGGTAGTAAAAGTTCGAAGTAGACAATTCCTTTGTAATCCCACCAAACTGGTAACAGAACTTTCTTTTGATGAATATCAACTTTTGATGTTGTTTGCGCTGGCTCACCTGGCTTGCTCCACGATCTTTTCCGATTGACGTTGTTGTAAAGAACCCATTTTTCATCACCAGTTATCAATCGTTTTAAAAATGGATCGTTTTCATTACGTTTATTAACAAATCGCAGATGTGAATGCGTTGTGTTAAATGAATTTCTTTCAGTTCATGAGAAACCCATACATCAAGTTTTCGTATATAGCCAAGTTGCTTTACGCGATTTTCAATGCATGTATGTGATACATGAAGGTTCCTTGCAATCTCACGTGTTGTACTGTGACGATCCGAATCAATTATTGCTTTGATTTGGTCGTCGTCCACTTCAACTGGACGACCGGAGCGTTTTTCATCTTTCAGTGAAAAATCACCAGAACGAAATTTGTCAAACCAATTTTGACACTGCTATTCTTTTAGGGCTTCGTCACCATAAACATAACTTTTTATGAGCTTGCGAAGCGTTTTTTTCTTTCCAAAAATAAAAAAGCAAAATATTACGAAAATGTTTCTTTTGATTTTCCATTTTTCAACAGACGCCAAACAAAAACCACGCAACCGATAAACAAATATTTTTTACCGATTGACAGCTGAAGTACCGACAATCAAATAACAAAATTATTTCACTTACGTCATCTAATCTAAAAATTCAGCTAATGCCATGAATGAGTAAAATCCGCGATTACTTAGTTGCCAACCCAATACTTTGTAATGAATTAGTCGAAGTCTTATCAAACACATCACGCTTTTTCTATCATACTTTTTTCAATACCCATCACCGCAGTTTTCTTTTGTAATTGCCATCTTATCTTCCGTATACATAATCAAAATTACAACAGTTTTTTCGATTCGATTTTTGTCTGACGAATTTGAAGGCAATTTCTCAATTTCTATACCAAAGTACTATAAGGCTATACATTTTTTAAAAATCAAGTACTCGTAGTAGATGGTCATTATCTTTAGTCAGGTGGCAGCGTTTTGTTTGTGGAGTAGGGTGAAGTAAAACTATTAACTTTTAAAATTTTTTGTTTTGGTTGAAAAAACAAATGGTCTTTTCATTTCATTTGATTGTTGTTTATGATCCGCTTGAATATAGTAAATTGACTGATAATATTGCTCATCATCAAATTGTCTGTAATTTGATTAGTTTGAATATACAAATTCTCAACATTTTATCTTTTTCTTTATCAACACTGTACATACTCGTATCTAGACTTCATTTATTTTTGATTAAATTCATTTATTTGTTGTTTCCCCTTCTGTGAAACTGTTATTTTATTACATCTTTTATTAGTGAATAAATTTTTATAACGAGCAGCATATCAAATCAAATCCATGCCACTGAATCAACAAATATTGTCCAAGAAGTAATAGGGGGAAAAAATAAAAATTTCTATTATTATTCTTGGTCATCATAATTACCACTTTTAGTGCAGCAAAATATTTACAAGTACTTATATATGAAATGTGAATGAATCTGAAATGATGTCAGAAATTAATTTTGTTATAAATTTTTGTTACAGATACGAGTACTTGCATTAAATATCTAATAATGGGAAAAAGTATTTTGGTCAGAATTTGATACTTTTTTTACTTATGCCGTTGTTTGAAATTGAAAAAGTAAAAAAAAAAAAAACTTAACGCCTTTTTACATTTATAAGTTCATAGAAGAGAGTAGTTTAATGGTTTTCTTATATATTTGTTGATTAAAACACTTCTTGGTGACTTCGTGGTTTAATCTAGAATGCGCTTTTATTTCATTTCTGTCTTAAGATTAATGCTATAAACACAACAAAGGCTATCGAACACCGAACACACGACTACAAAAATCGCTGGCTACAAAAGTAGCCAAGTAGCCAGCTACTTAATTATAATAACGACTACAGCTACAAAAAACAAACATCTGTTTTGACACGTTGAACATAACCTAAACAAAATATAACAAACTTATTTTTTGTAAGTGAAATTGTGAGGAAATAAAAAACAAAAAATGTCTGAAGAAAACTTATAAAAATTTAAGAAACTAAAAAGGCAATTAAATAATAAATTAAAAATGAAATAAAAACTGATGTAAATAAATGAAATAAGTAAATGAAGACTAAACAAAAAATGTAAACAAATCATTATTTATTTTCAGTGGTGCAACTTAATTTTTTTCGCATTTTTAATGCATATTTTTCATATATTGCGTTTTTTAAACACCTTTTTCATGCATCTTATTGTATTGGCAACACTAAACTGTTTATTGTCGCCAAGAAAAATAGAAATTAGCCTAAGTTGGCTACGGGCTACAAAAGTAGTCGTGTGTTCGGTAGTCGTGTAGCCGTTAAAATAATTATTCTCATAAGCACACATGCATTCTATTTTTGACAGCTTGTAGTCGATGGTCGGTAGCCTTTGTTGTGTTTATAGCATAAGTCTTACATTTTATATATGTATGTCTTATACATATCTTATACCGTAGTTGTAATAATTAGTATTTATCAGTGATGGGAGTTTATTTACACAATTGTTTACATGGATATCTACACTACAGTAGAATTTTTTATATTTTTCTATACGTTCAAAGAGTGTAGTCGCCGTGGTATAGTGGTTAGTGTGTTGGCTTACTAAGACATGGGCCCTGGGTTCGACTCCAGGCTCTGACATCTTCAAAAAAAGAAATATGAAAAAAATATTTCTTTCGGCGACTACCTCTCAGTAGTCTTCTGGCAAAAGCTCTGAGAGTAACTAATTATAACTAAACAAGCATCTCAAGTCTGTCGTTCGGAGTCGACATTAAACTGTAGGTCCCGGTACTCATGGATAAAAATTGACACACACAACATGAGTGCTGCGAGAAGCTAAGCCGTAATCCTGACACAGGGTTGTAAAGGCCAGTTATGTATGTTATGTATGTATACGTTCAAATATGAACTTTAATAGAGTCAATATTCGGTTAATTGACAAAATTATTATAAGTGTTCAGACATACGCAATTTAGCTTACTCAATTTTTATTTGACCAGAAAGCAGCTCTCCACATACTCGTATCAAGAAGGGCTGCCTCACTGGCATCACTCCAGCCTATTCTACTTTTCTTGGTTTTTTACCTATTTATGTACAGACGAGTATTTAAACTACAAATTAATTTGTATATTTTATTATATTTTATATTTTAAAAATGTATTGTTATTGTTATTGGAGTTGTCAAATATCAACAAAATTTGTGCGCTTAATTAAGGTGCCAATTATGAACTAAATTCGATTTTCGACAGTTGTCGAAATAGCTGATCGAACGAATTTTCATTTGGTATTATGGCGCACATTCGTTGAAGAAAAACACTAACTAACCCAACGGAAAATGTTTACAATTTGGAAGCAATAAATAAAATTGTAAGCAATATTTCAGGCATTATATAGTTTTTCAGACCTTAATATGGATAAGGTATTATTATTGATTTTTTGTACTATTTTGCATTTCATTTAAAAGTTATGCATTAGATGTGCAGGGGTAAGTGATTGTTCACAATTTCTTCTTTACAAAATAACTTACCTGTAAGCAATATTTTCTTCTGGGATGTGTATTCACTCGAACAGAGTTGGGGTAATTGTGTTAGATTTCTTTTTCTGCTAATTTTAGTGGTAGTGGAACGAATAGTGCAGTATCGCCTCTAATATTTAGTCGTAATGGAAATTTCATGCACTACTTGTGAATGATTAGTGATACTAGACTAGAAACCCTTTGGCACTAGAGTGGTATGCAAATTCAGTTCCACTGCTTTAGTTTCCCTATCGTTTCCATATACTTGCGTAGATAGAAATGATATTATTATATGCATACGTAGTTTGTTTCCTAAATTTGCTGAGTCCGCTTGTATAAAGCAAAAAGAAAAAAAAAATTGTCGATTGAATCAAAATTATAGCATTTTCAAATGCAATATTGAAAATATCTCTTTAGCGAAACCTCTGATCTGATTAACGAGACGGGTTAATCAGAGCAGGTTGTGTCAATCAGAGGCATCGTATAATGTGGTATTACAACGGCCAGCTCTATGTGTCCTCAAGTGAGCTTCCAATAAATGCTTTAAAATGGGGGACCTTGTATCAGCTCTGACATCTTGAAAAAAAGAAATATGAAAATATTATTTCTTTCGGCGACTACTCTCAGCAGGTTTCTGGCAAAAGCTCTGGGAGTAATTGATTGCCATGAAAAGTCTTCTCAAATCTGTCGTTCAGAGTCGTCTTGAAACTGTAGGTTCCGGTACTCATGGATAATAATTAAGACACACAACATGAGTGCTGCGAGAAGCTAGACCGTAACCATGACACTAGGTTGTAATGGCCAATTATGTATGTATGTATGTATCTGAAAACATAAACATAGTACATCAAATGTTTCAAATGATAGAGGAATTTCTAAGCTGAAAAAATATTAAATGATAGCCGTACTTATAAAATATCTTCTTTGTTATCTATGTTATGGGAAAGAAGAAAGAGGGTATAGTGTTTGTGAAAATTTTATTTAAACATTCTAATATGGTAATTGACAGGAAAAACGTTTACGGGAAGATTGTTCGACAAACGAACGGTGAGGCCAAATAACGAATTCTCTCTATAATGCATTGGACAATCAACTAGAAATGGATGTGCTCTAAGAGAGGTACGTGTAGGGCGTCTGGAATAAAATTCTTTATTTCATCAGAGCATCTCCCATTGACATATATCTTGCGGCATATCCCACCAATGGAAGTAATAAAATTGAAGATTAATACAGAATATCATCAGACCACAAGTCAAAGGTGGATTAGTCTGACGACGCAGATCATTTTGACAACGGTACAAGCTGAGAAGAACAAAAACGTTATTGCGAAATGAAATCCATATAATTCATACTGCCACTAATGTAAGCAGTTGGAGAAGAAGGAGACAGTATTCTATTTACTTTGTGAATTGCACGCCTAATGGAGGAAGACATTATCAGCTTACGGTCAATCGCTCTTTGACGATATAAAGGAGCTGGCTTGTGTGAACTTGATCGACTGTTGGAGATTCTGAACCGCACGGACTGGATATAGTTACGTGGTATATAAAATGTTCCCTTAACAAATTGGTAGCGAGAATGTAGCGGCAAAATGGCTTCGTAAGTGCTAATTGGATAACAGATCAGCACGAAAACCAATCTAGGTATTAAATTAATGATACATTGCTTGAAAAGTTGGATAATATTATAGATCTTGCTATTATGCTTGGTGTGCTTCGCTTTATAAAGCCCTGGCCAATAAAATATTTTAATCTATATATCACAAAACAACTTTATACTTCTCTAGTTCGCCCTATACTTAAGTATGGATCTATATCATATCAATAGTATTGAATCAGGGCAAAAGCAATTTCTAATACATATTTGCTTTAAGGGACTATGGGTAAAACTAATATGTGCTATCGTCATACGTTGATATTCTCGGTCTTATTAAACTGCCAACTCTGAAAAGTCGTCGAATTATGATGAGTGTCTCTTTACTTCTTGGTCTGGCTCTCGAATATGTTGATTCTGGATTCTTACTTGGAAAAACTAATATTTGCGTTCCATACAGATTTACTTGAAATTTTCACTCGATTACCTTACTTTATCCCTATCGCTATATCTGTGTTAATTTTAATATATCGTAGAAAAGAAATTTATTTTGCAACTTAATTTTTAATCACTATATTTTTGTAGTTCTCTGTAAGGATTTATGTTCCATAGTCCGAAATAAAAATAAATAAATAATCCACCTTGACCGCTAAGACATAAATTTTCTTTAAATTTTTTAAAGCACATAAAATAATCCAAAGTTAGCTGGTACTCGTACTTGTTCTCGTATAGCAACTGTTTTTGGATTGCAATTGGCCATGTTGCCAAGCGACATTTTAGCTGTTGTTGGCTTGTCTGTTGATGCCAAAACAGACCATTCCTTTATGTACAATGACCTTTTGGGTATTGAGAAAAAGAGCGTTCGTTGCCTTTTTTCAGTTTTGTTTGAATTTATTGTCGTGGTTATTTTTAGCAGCAAATCTTATTTTTATACTCGTAAACTCACTTTAAGTGGCCAAAACCAGAATAAAACAATCGCCAATAATTTTTTTTTCTTTTTTTGAGAATACAGCCAACGCTTAAAAAAGCCATATCCTTGATGCACATTTTATTGTTTGCAGTTCGGAAAAAAAAATTATAGAGTAAAAAAACTAAAAGAACCTAAAGATACAAGAATCTTTCAGATGCATTTGTCCGAATAAGCGAATAACCCGTTTTAAGCACACCCAACCCATTTTTAAGGCAAAATAAATGCAACAGCGATAGTCTGTAATGGAAAAATATAATACCAGTTTATTGCATACAATCAACTTGGCAACAACATTGAATAACAACAACTACAACAGCAAAGGAAGACAAAAACAAAAAACGAATATGTTTCCCTTTTTACGCACTTTTTTTCATTTTTTTATGCACATTTTCATAATTGTATTCTCAAATCAAGCTTTGTAAGCCAAATTCAGACAAAATTAAAGAAAAATTAAATTTAAAAACAATACACTCCCTGACATATCCAGTCAATTCCACCAGAAACGAATGATCGGGACTACAGCGCCACCTTCTGGGAAGATAACAGCTAACCTGCATATAGATGAGGCAATTGCTGTTAATCATTCAGAGGTGAAGGTATAACACTGACCTTTGAGTGATCAAATTGACAGCAATTTGTCCCATGGACATAAGGTGCTTAACATCTTTACATCTATCTATATATTCAACATTCCGATACAATGCACTGTATTTAGTAGGGGTTTACCCCTGAGTATTGGTCTTAAATAAAAAAAAAATAAAAAAAAACAAAAGAGAAATAGTCGTTTAATAGAATTCTGTAATGCCCTATTTTCTTTTTATTTGAGACCAATACTCAAGGGTAAACCCCTACTAAATACTATGCATTGTATTGAAATTTTTTTAAACGACAGTACATATCGTCGATGGAATTAAAGAACGCTGTAACTGACAAAACCTTAAATGTTCACCAGAGCCAAAAAACCTTTATGAAAGTAGAACAAAGACACTGGTATTTTTCAAAACGCAGACGGCGTAAGTGAATTTATTTTCATCGTAGAAATCTGGAACCGGGACCAATCGACGCGTATTTTTTTCTGATAAAAATGACGCAAAAAACGTATTTTCGATTTTTTGTCAGTTACAGCGTTCTTTAATTCCATCGACGATATATTATTAATATTAATTATATTATTATTAAACGCCTTAGGAATGAGACAAATTGCTGTGAATTGATCATTCAAAGGCAAGTGTTATACCTTCACCTTTGAATGATCAACAGCAATTGCCTCATCGTTGCTAAGTAGGTTTAGCTGTTATCTGCCACTTCCCAATTGGTGGCGTTTCTCTCCTGATCATTCGTTTTTTGTTGACATTGGTTAAGGTGGAATAGAGTGGAATGTTGGGGAGCGGTTTCTTTTGTAGATAGTCTTCTGGGAGGGGGGGGGAACCTCCTATTTTTAAATTATAATTTTGAAAAAACCGCAGACTGACTTTTTAATTTTTCACCTTTGCTGGGATTCGAACCAGGGCTGTTTGAGTTTGGTGTGAGCGCTCTAACAACTATATCACGCACCCCGAATTGTTTTAATTATCAAAAAAATATAAGCGAATTACCTTCATAATATGTAGTTGCATTGTGTAGGTTTGCCTCCCACCTTGCTTATCTTTGCTTTAGTAGATATGAATTTGTATAACTTACCCATGTAAGACATATCACATAGTACCTCCGTATACTTACATACTAGCCGTACCCTTTTTTTGTAGTTCATTGTCGACTGAATCGCACAATGCCCTATAGAGAGAGTTCGTTTAGCTGCACGGTTCATTTATGAAATAACCTTCCCTCAAAAGTTTTTCCTGTCAATTACAATATTAATAAGTTTCAATCAAATGTCCACAAGCACTTCTCCTTTTTTATTCTTCACATAACATTTTTTCCTAGACCAGCACAATGTACTGCATGAGTAGGGGTCATCCCCTGAGTGCTGTCGCTAATAATAATAAAAAAATAAATAAATAGATATGTGGCGGGTAATCTGAACCAATCCACCAATCTAGTTTTTCTATATTTTTTGACATTTCGTCAAAGAAATTTAAGCTTTTGGATTTTTTCGTAAGAATTATTGGTTTTGGTTCTGTAGTACCTTGAGAACACTTTAAGGGTTATAAGTCAACATATATACAATTAACACCTGTAAAGATGGACACATCAAACATCAGCATCAATTAAAATCTAACATGGGGAAAAGAAGTCGGTGGAAATTTGAACGCCAATTGGGTAACTAACACTGGGGTAGAGGTGACACACAATATTACATGTTAGCATATCGTCGCAAGAATTAAAGAACGCTGTAACTGACAAAAAATCGAAAATACGTTTTTTGCATCATCAGGAAAGAAATACGCGTCGATTGGTCCCGGTCCCAGATTTCTACGATGAAAATAAATTCACTTACGCCGTCTGCGTTTTAAAAAATACCAGTGTATTTGTTCTACTTTTTGGCTGTGGTGAACATTTATGGTTTTGTCAGTTACAGCGTTCTTTAATTCCATCGGCGACATATACCGAGTGAACAGGGCTTGTGTACACACTCCTTAAAGGAGTTGATCCGGTTCCTTGATATATGTATGTAGTAAGACCGTGATTGACAAGATAATGCACATTAGGTCGACAGTGATTGCAGTACTCCACGCTCGTCTTGGGCCTGACCTAAACTTCATTTACACTAGTTTCGTAGTCACTATCATATACTAACAGTGATTTATGTATCAAACATAGAACTGTCACAAGGAATATTCTCAATACATTCGGAAAGATTTGCCAGTTTCGCTGAGTATAGTTCTTTTACAACATGGCATATCTTATCGTATGGCTTTCGTAGAGTGTGTCCTAAACGATTTAGCTTCTGTCTACTTATATAATTATTGTTGATCTCCTGCTGGTAACTGTATATGTAACAAACATTGACCCAAAACAGATCCTATAATTGTGCATAATGGGGCAGTAACAGCTGTCTTTATTTTTTTTTCTTTTTAAGATAAAATCCCTTGAATTTATTTCACGAACAGCATGCTTCAGACGTTTGTTGAACTGCAGGTTTTTGGAAATAACTTGCGTCACAAACCAAAAAAAAAAAAAACGTGTATTATTTAAAGAAATAATGGAAAATTACCGCCCGTCTGCAGGTTTTAAAATTTAATTTTTAAAAATGTTTCCGATTTTGCTTTTAAAATGATTAAAAAAACTATTTATGAAAAGGCAACAATAACAAATGCACAGTGACAGATTAGAAATTAACAAACAATTAATAAAAAAAAATGATGCATATGTACGAGTTCATACAAACGATTTTGTTAAAAAAAAAAATGAGATAAAAGCTGTACAATAACATTTTCAACCAAAAGAATGAGAGAATTTCTTGAAGAAAACATAAAAATAAAATAAAACGAAGACTATACGGTTCAATGCCTTAAGCAGTCATTTATAAAAAAAAATATAACAAAAGACGCCAAAAAATGGTTATTCGATTGCACTGCTTCTGGACTTTACCGAATCAGACAAAAAAAAAAAAAAAAAAAAAAAAAGGCACAGACTGTGAATAATCAGACATCGGGCATTTAAACCTGTTGCAGTTGTTTTTTATTTATTTATTTTTTTTTCTTGATTTTCAAATGCATATTTCAAAATCTCTTATTTGTTGTATTAAAAACAAAAGAGAATAATTATTTTGACATTTAATTATTATTCGAAACTTTGTTGTCTGAGTTTTAATTGTTTTTTTTTTAATTAATTTTTGCCTTTTGTTTGCATAAATTAAAAAAAAAAGATTCTTATTTGTCTTTAAATGGAGTCAAATTTACGACACGTGTTGCTCGAGCATAAGGTGTGTCATTTCATTTACTTTTTTTTTATAGATTATTGGTAGATCCATTAAATAAAACAATATGATGATTCAGAAAATAAATGATTTTTTTTCAATCATTGTTTATAAATAAGTATATACAGTAAGGGACAAAATTGTTCACAAAAATTCTAAAATTTATAATATATCCAAAAAAGTATGTTTTATTCAAATATATTTTAATTTTTTTTACCTATATAGAATAATGTACATCTAAATAACCTAAAAAGAACAAAATTTTAAAAGAATGTGTGTTAAGAGTAAAAAAAATAAATATTAATTTAAAAATTCACATGTGAACAATTATGACCGTTGTTGAATATTGCATTGATTTTAGGTCCTAATATTTGGTATGTCTACCGTTTGCTTTTTTAACTGCCTTAATTCTTTTTGGCATACTTTTCACTAAATTCGTCAAGACATTAGGGTCAATACTTTCCCAAGCTTCAACAGCACGCTCCCAGAGTTCGTCGACAGTCTTTGGAGGGTCTTTTTGAGCAAAAATTTTTCTCTTTAATATGGACCACAGGTGTTCTATCGGGTTTAGATCCGGCGACTGAGGAGGCCAATCCAAAAGCTTGATCCCATTTTCTTCAAACCAACGTTTTGTTATCTTCGCGGTATGCTTAGGCTCGTTGTCCTGCATAAAGATGCTATTCTGTCCCGGATCTAAACCAAATATGTCGAGACTTGGAATGTATGAGTCTTCTAAAATGTCTATATAATCTTTAGCACACATTTTGCCTCTAATTCGGCGAAGTACTCCAAGTTGATTCCCGCGAAAACAGCCCCAAGCCATTAATGAGCCACCTCCAAATTTAAGTGTTTGTCAAATATTTCTTTCTTTGACACCAACACTTTTATCCACCCATGTCAATTGTCGTCCGTCTGACCCGATTTTATTAATTTTTGTTTCATCGGACCATCTTACACTCATCCAGTCTTCAAAAGTGAATATTTCATATTTTTTCGCGAACTCTAGGCGTCTTAAATTAAATTTGGAGTTGGCTCATTAATGGCTTGGGGCTGTTTTCGCGGGAATCAACTTGGAGTACTTCGCCGAATTAGAGGCAAAATGTGTGCTAAAGATTATATAGACATTTTAGAAGACTCATACATTCCAAGTCTCGACATATTTGGTTTAGATCCGGGACAGAATAGCATCTTTATGCAGGACAACGAGCCTAAGCATACCGCGAAGATAACAAAACGTTGGTTTGAAGAAAATGGGATCAAGCTTTTGGATTGGCCTCCTCAGTCGCCGGATCTAAACCCGATAGAACACCTGTGGTCCATATTAAAGAGAAAAATTTTTGCTCAAAAAGACCCTCCAAAGACCGTAGACGAACTCTGGGAGCGTGCTGTTAAAGCTTGGGAAAGTATTGACCCTAATGTCTTGACGAATTTAGTGAAAAGTATGCCAAAAAGAATTAAGGCAGTTAAAAAAGCAAACGGTAGACATACCAAATATTAGGACCTAAAATCAATGCAATATTCAACAACGGTCATAATTGTTCACATGTGAATTTTTAAATTAATATTTATTTTTTTTACTCTTAACACACATTCTTTTAAAATTTTGTTCTTTTTAGGTTTTTTAGATGTACATTATTCTATATAGGTAAACAAAATTAAAATATATTTGAATAAAACATACTTTTTGGGATATATTATAAATTTTAGTATTTTTGTGAACAATTTTGTCCCTTACTGTATATACACCATTTGTACGAGGGCCGTATCAAAATTATCCAAACTAAGAAAAAACTAGTAAATTGAAAAAAAAATCTTTATTTCTCAACATAATATATATACGAGTACCTTGATCACGCCTCATAAAGCTAAAATAACCAATGGCGAGTATTATGCGCACTTATTGACTCTATTTACCAAGGATTTGAAAAAAAACTATCGCATTTGGGATCTGTTTCCTTTAGGAAAATATATGAATTATTTGCGAGTTGCTTCCCCAGCCGAGCTATTCATTGGATTTAATCCTGAGTAACCATTTCTTGTTTCCAGACCTATAGAAATAGTTTGATGGATATATATTTGACTCTAATCACCTCCATAAAAAAGTCAGAAAAATTGAAGAAACCCTGGACACAATACACAGAGCTTTGAACGAAACCAAGGAAGATAAAATTATATTTTTATGCACAAAACTTATGTTTTACTTGAAAAGTCGCAAATTAATTTACCCCCCCCCCTCTCACTCATCAGCTTATGATAGAAGTGTATTAAAATATGTTTTATTTTAATTTTTGCTTTTTATACTCATCTTTAATACTATGTTCAGACATGAAGTTTTATTGAGTCAATATTCGGTTAATTGAAAAAATTATTTTAAGTGTTCAGACAGATGGAAACTAGAGAGCAGCTCGTCACATATCAAGAAGGGCTGCCTCACTGGCATCACTCTAGCCTATTCTACTTTTATTTCTTTTTTACCTATTTATATATTTAAAGTACAAATTATTAATTTTGCAAACAAAATTAAAAAATTTATTTTATTTTAAGAATGTATTTTCATTGGGCTAATTCACACCGGATGAAAATTTAAGCGAAAATTCATTCAGTGTGTATCAAAAAGGGCAAAAGTTGTTCGCTTAAATATTCATACATACATACATAACTGGCCTTTACAACCCTGTGCCAGGATTACGGCCTAGCTTCTCGCTTAAATATTCATCCGGTGTAAATTGCACCATTGAAAATGAAATCATTTGTTCGCTTTTAATTGTAATGTGCTCATTAAGCAATATTTATAACAATTTCGTGTTTATTGAGCAATAATTAAATAAAATTTTGTATGGAATATTGACGCTTTATTTGGGATTTCTCAACTTTGTGCAGAAAAGAGCGAAAGTACTTACATATTAGTGACGATCGGCTGAAGATGACGTTAGATGGCGGACCCGATATATGACATATCCCTTTGTAGTTCAGTAATCATCGAATAGCACAGTACATTATAGAGAGAATTCAGTTTTTTTTTTGTGACCCATGATGCTGTAAATAAATTCACATCAAATGTGCGCAAACATTACTCCCACTTTCTTTTTTTGCTTACATTTTTTGTTAGAATTAAGGCAGTACAGTAGAATCTCGAAAAAGTTAATTGAAAATTGTTCAGTGTGATTAACTCTTCCGTTCTATTACCTATTCTCTACGTTTTTATGAATTGAAATATAAATAAAATGATATATCTAAAATTTTTAGATGTAGTAGAATAATAATATTAATTTGTACGGAGTGCACAGTGGTCTAAATGTCAAATTTAGCGCGAACAAAATTCTAACTCTTTTGCAAAAGTAGCTAGAATCGTAAACAATTGCAGGTATGAACTACTGAACATGACACAATTTTGGGCAAAAAAAAGGGCGGATTGTATTAAGTGGGTGTGGCAGTTTTCATGTAAAATTATAATTATTATAATAATGAATTTTTAAATATTTTGGTGTTTTCTGCTTAACCATGTAATATGCATGCCAAATAAAATTGTTTTAATTTTTTCACTCCAAACACACTATAAATAAGTGCTGATCTGTTTCCAATGCATGCTTCTGGTAAGGTTACTTGTACGTAAAATGATGCCTGCTGCCATGACATCCACATTTATATGTTAACATTAAAGATGAGCTTATAAATTCTTTCAGATTTTCTTTTTTTTACTAAGCTCTGTAAAGCCATTTCTGCAGATATTTCTGAAATCTTCACACACACTTTGAGACCACTGTGAAATGGTTTAAACATTTTATGCTTTCGAGATGTTCATATGATGGCTGGATATATTGTTCGTTAGTTGACCCATCATTCGTCTAATTTTCATTGTAATCAATGCTGGTTCGAAAAGATCATCATTAGCAAATTGATGCTAAAACAGAGTGTTTATTTTTTCTCTTTAACACTAAAATTACCAGCAAATATTAAAAAGTATTTCTACGAAAGTGACCATTTAATATTTAGAAAAAAAACATACAAATTAAATAAAACGAGTGAGAGAAAATCATAATATATATTCCATATTTGAATACTGCTTGTTTGTAGTTATACAAATATACAGTCGTTGCCGACGTCACAGTGTATACAGTGATGAAGGAAATGACAGCTCAAAAAGTAAAAAATCAGCTGTGTTTTAATGCGGCTATCTTATTATACACTGTAAATTTGTGTGTGCAATTTTGTTGTGGCTATCTTTTTATACACTGTGATGTGTGTGCAAAAATTTTGTTGTGGCTATCTTGCTGTGTGTTATTCTTGTTATAGTTGTTGGAGTTTCGTCACTGTATGCACTGTGCCGACGTCTAATCAGTTCGACAAAAGAAAATTGGTCATTGTAACAGCTGTTGTCGACAACAGTTGACCACTGACTATGTACTGTTTGCAATTTTCGTTGCCATTGAGTATTGAAGGAACCTCTTAATAGTGTTCAATTGTTGTTATTATCGATTACACATGCCCAAATTAAAACTTGCAGAGCTAATACACAGTAGCGGTTTAAACTAACTGAACAAAAGTCGGGCATGTGAAATCATAAATTTGGCACTAAATTTCTTTTGAATAAAATCGATAGACATTTATGATATGCAAATGGTGGCTGACTTCATAAATGCAGTTTGCAGTGCAAGACTGCAATGTTTCGAGTTAATAAACACATTAGGCAAGTACCTTAATGCATGGCAGTACTTTTTAATGCGCAACATCTGTTAAATTTGTGCATTATTTGTAATGCTTTACTACTTTGTGTGTGTGTGCATTATAGTTTTTGCAGGGAAGGTTTTTATAGTGTAAAATTTCTTATTTTAATGCATACCTACATATTTGTGAGAGTTTTACAAAAGTTTAGAGTTTTCGAACTTTTAAGAAATGGTCTCAATAAACAACACTTTTGTGTGTTTATAAATATTCTGAAACGTTATTGCATTATTTGACAATTCTTCTAAAAAAACAACTTGCAACCTGTCCCACGATATCGAACGTTTTCGTTTTCTCGCTTTCTCAACGAAAGACAGCTGTTTTGCGTCCTAGTAACTGTTTTCAATACGACAAGTCTAACGAAAATAAATTCAAAAGACAACCTTAATGTTTTAGGGTCCTAATTTACCCATTTTAGCAGTTTTTTTTAATTTTAGGTTAGCTTGTCAAACTGTTGATTCACCAACACTGAAATTTAAAAGTTTTAAATATCTTACTCCTCAAATATAAAGCAAAACAAAGAAAAGAAAACGTTACATTTAAATATAGTGGGACTTCTTTTTTTTTGAATGAGTGACTTGTTTTCGTTCGCATAGTTTTATGTTCAACATCGTGGGACAGGCTGTAAAATTTTTTACTTTATATTCAAACTTTTCTTTAATAGCAACAAAACAAAATAAGCTTTAAACTTAAAAGCTAATGCAGCAACAATAACTGAACAAACTTTTCGTTTAATTTTATTTAGTAGAAACATTTGTTTCCTATTAAAAAACAATAAAGAAATTTATTTAAATTCTTAATTCAAAACTATTAAGTCTTGAAACATATGAATGACATTTCAAAAAATAATAATTGTCACACTGTATGCATACAGCATGGTTACGAGTATACCTACATAAGACCCAAAATGTATCATAAATGACGTGGATAGCCACACTGTATGTACTCGTACATACAGCAACCACAGCTAATTCTTTTATTTATTTTAAAAATTTAATGATCCATAAAAAAAATGTTTAAACAGTGAATGCATTACAGTGTTGTTTCTTTTTTATTTCCTTTGCTTGTTAAACTGCAACAAAAGTCAACAACAAAAAACGAAAGCCAATAACAATTGGAGAAACAAATGGAGAAAATAAAAAATAAACCAACATTTATTAAATAAACAATTTATTATTATTAACACGGGCAGACATTGGATAACAAAAATACAAACAAAAAAAAAAAAAACAAAGTACGACAATGCCATGACACACTATTTTACATTTTTATTTTATTATGCCTTTTTTTATTTTTATTACAACTTCTATAGCCCAATAAAAAACAGAGTTTTCGGAGATGTAACAGTAGATTTAAATTTAAAAGTAGAAAAAAAATATATTTTTTTTAACAATTGCTTTAAAAAATAATGGCAATGGAAAAAAAGTCTTTAATGAATAATCATTTAATATAATAGTATATATGTAAATGAGCATACATATGTATAGGTACATATGTATGTATAAAAAACCCCAACAACAATAAATATATATAGAAAAATTACTAAAACATAAAATAAAAAAACAACGCATGAGCTCAAACGAATTAAAATAAAATAAAACAAAACAATGACACTTCAGTCAAGTGATAATGTCTGTTGTCTAGACAGGCATGCGTATTACTCGTAAAAAACAGTCAATGGAATCATTATTTAGCACCATTATTAAAATATTTATGTATGTATACATACAATACATATGTATATACATATATTATTTTAACCATATTCATTTTAAATTTGTATTATTTTTCAACTGTCTTTTTATTAGCATTTAAATGACTCAGTTAATGGGTTAATAAAATAAAAAAAAAAATAAATAAAAAATGCGCAAATAATCATCAACACTAAAAGTAATGACAGTGCAAAATATAAAAGTTAATTGACAGTGTCTGTCACTTCTTAACTGTAAGAGTTTTTTTTTATAAAATTTCAGTTTGTCTCTTTAACGCTTCAAGCTAAATCAGTGCGTCAAGCGTCAAGTATACTTGCGCTCAATTTGAATGATACAATGACTGATTTAAATAAGAACGTTAACAATGTTTTGCTATGAACAGTAATTTTAATTTATTTCAGTTAAACAGAACTCATCAAATAGACAAATACAGACATAATTAGGAATTGAATCGAAAGTAGCCCAAGTATTTATATTTTGCACCCTTTATGGCAGTAGTTTTGCAACCACAGACCAATACTTCGATTCTGTATCTTTTTGCGGGATGCCCTCTATAGTCTCTCATATTGAGAGTGTACAGTGTTTATTTCTGTAAACTGTCAAAAAATGTAAACAACCAAAAAATATAGGTATAAAAAACAAAACACAATATCAAGTAAGTACATACGAGTATGTATGTGTATCACAAGTTGCTGCCATCCCTAAATAAAGCGGCAAGAGTTTTCTAGCTGTCAAAATTTCTCATGCCCATACAATTTGTATGGAGCATCCCAAAATAAAGCTGCGGCAACGCTTTGCAATTGGAAAATCAAATTCAGACAGAGCGTTTAATAGTAAAGTTGGTCGCAAAAGGCAACTAAATCAGGGTACATCTTTTGCATTTCGGGTTTCTTTCTGGCTTCGACTATCTTTCTGACTTCATTTCAAGAACCCTAGAGAATTACACGAACAGTGAAATTGTTGTTGCTGACGATTTCAATGTTCACAATTCGTCTTGGCTCCACCATTCTGGCCGCACGACAGCAGAAGGCCAATATGTTGAGTTGTTTGCCGCACACAATCACCTTGTGCAACTAGTGAATGAACCAACTCACATTTCGTGTGTTGATGGGCATCAGAATAATACACTTGACCTCTTCCTCACTTCACACCCACCCTAACAAGTATGAAGTTGATATTCTTGCACCTCTCGGCAATTCGGATCATTGTACCATCTCCGCCTCTTTTCCGCAATGTGGCTTGCGTTTTATTATTCTATCGCTACTACCATGGGAGGTTCTCTGATGAGATAAGGGATTTGATTGCGGGTGGTCGCATATTTTTGCGGGCTACACGTACCTCTCCCAGAGCGTACCCATTTGTGGTTGATTGTTCAGCGAATCGGTACAATGCATTAAAATTATTATAATGATGAAAGGGAATTGAAAGGGGGGTGCGAAGATAGATTTTAAAAATATATTTCCATATGAAGGAAGGTGATTAACTTATATTTATAGGTGAATATGAAATTTTCAATCACACCAACTAGAATCAACACAAAAAAATCACCATCACTAGTGGCTGATGTCGGTTGGTAATTATAAGGCGGGCACGTTCTATACCGGCCTTATTGCTCGAGGCTAACGGGGGGATTCGAAACCCTTTGCCACATGGTTACTATATACTTAATTTAATTCATTTCATAGAAAATAAAAACGTGCCTGCATATATGCATCCATTGGTGAATGCATAGTCTCACGCCAGTAGATGACAAGCTGACGATTTGCACACCCAACCTGATCATGATAAAAACTCCACCAACTAATCTCCATCATGATCCCAACGATTTCGTTCTTCAGCCGCACCGCTCGTTTGTGGAACAATCTTCCGGCGAATGTTTTTCCTGCCAAATACGATATCAGTATGTTTCTTTCCCCTTTCCCATAACATATTTTTCTAGACCAGCACAATGCACTACATGAGTAGGCGCCGTCCCCATAGGGCTGGCCTTAAAAATAAAAGAAATAAAAACAAATAAGAAAAAAAACAGGCTTGTGATATAAAGATATATTATTTGCATAACCATGTTTAATTGGTAAAGGCAAAAAAAAAAAAAAATATAAACAAAATAGAAGATGATAAATGAAATATAAAATAAATAAATAAAATATGTGTAATAAAAATTAATAAAATAGTACTATACAATTTAGTTTACGTCACAAATACCAATATAATAATGCAATTTATTATTAAAATAGCCAGAATTGTTATATACTAGTAAGCATATGTTGTTTGTATTACCCTGTTTTAAATGTTTTGACAAAACGTTATCGCTTTTATTTAAGGATGGCGGATCAGCGTAAGCGCTGAGCGTTGGAAAATGTTCCGCTTGCCGCTTTTATTTTAGGGATGGCTCTTAAAAAGATAATTAAAAGATTTCAAAAAACATGTTCAGTTTGGCTAGTGTACAATTCCATCACGGACATCATTTTCTCCTTTGATTAAAAAAAAAAATTCCTTGCAAAAAAATCTAAACTCTATGTAGAATTTAACTTTGATCTAATTAAAGCGTTTCTGATGAAACAAAATAAAAACGAAGTACTTTAGCAGTCGACTTGTTCGAAAGTTTTTTGTTTGACTGACTATAACTTTAAGTTATTTCCAAAGTTAAAGCAGAAACAATACAAAAAAAAAAGTGCAACACATATGACACCTGTGCGCTAGCTGACATAGACCTTTGGTTTCAAGTAACTCCATAAGAATAACCAAATGATCTAGAAGGCCAATTTGATCACTAAAACAAGAGAGTACCAGGAAATTAGTCATGCTGTAATTAAAATGTTTGCATTTGCACAGTCTTGTTGAAACCACAAATTGGCCACATCAATAAAAAAAAAACTGTGTTATCATATCGCGATACGGAGCAGCAGTATCAGTGGCTGCTGGACCAGCCTTATATTCAAAAAGTATGGTCCAATGATTATTCCTGCGAAAATCCGCACGAAACAGTGACATGTTGTGAGTACATTTGCAATTATACGAAATCCGAACACGACTATTTTATTATCGAGGTGAAAATACAAATTTTAAAATATTTTTCAATATTGAAAACCAGTTATTAAATTCAGCTGTCAAACTGTTCACATGACTTCAATTCCTCTAAATTATCGCACAGACACACATACATATGTACGTTATAAGCAACTAAATTGAGCCACTTCGTCATGTGTTGAATCAGTGATTTCAGCAATTTTTCGCTGGGGTCTTAAAAAATTTCGGCCACCTATAGTAATAGATGAAAATAAATATAAACAATTTATTACCAAAGTTTTATTCCGGAATTGGCATAAATTTTTCCAATCTTTCGTTATCACTAATTCGGTATAAAATCAAATTTATCAAATATTTAATAACAATTAATTTTGTACGCCCTTGAGTATTTTTAATTTTTTTATTTAACGAATACTATTGTGCACTTTTAATTTGCTCATAATTTATAAAATTTTATCTCTGTTAAGATTAAAAATGATCACATAATTTATTAAAATATTATGACTGACAGTTTGCAGTTTTAATCGAAATGGTATTTATTTTACGCTTTTCTTATAATTAATTAATTTATTATTATTATTATTTTTTTTTGGCAATGTTATGTACCCCCCTTTAAAGTCATTAAATTAAATGAAAATGAATATAAATACATACAGTGGCCGACAAAAGTCTACATACGACCTATATTTTTGCGATTTTAGGAGCCCAAGATACTTAAATAAAAAAGTAATGATGCAGTTTTGTTTCAAATACATTTTTATTAAAGCAGACCAAAATTTACGTTTTTTCAATAAACATAGGAAAAATTACTCAAGAAAAACGTTTAAAATGCATTGACAAAAGTGTACATACGATCAGCATACCCAGGCGTTTGTTGCTATTAAATAACGAGATAGCGCCGTTATTTATTACAAAATTTTTTTTGTTAAGTTTATAGATTGTTTTAAACAGCTTTAAGTTGTAATTTAGTCTTCATCGGTGTATATTTAAGTAAAATAATGTCTTCTCGTAAAGAAATTTCAATTGATATCCGAAATTTATTGGTTAAGTACAGATCTGAAGAGAAATCCTTTGGAGAAATAGCAACACTATTAAATTTAAGTAAATCTACAGTTCAGACAATATTTAAGAATTATAAAAATAGTGGAACTGTTGAAAATAAGCGTCGTTGTGGACGCCCAAAAGCACTTACTCGCAGAGATGTAAGCTTTATTTTAAAAGAAATGGACAAAAACCCTAAAATTAATACAACAAAATTGGCCGAAGAGCTTGCAACAAGATTAGAAGTGATTGTAAATCCCCGTACTATTCAAAGAACATTGAATGAAAATGGTTATTTTAGCAGAACTGCTCGAAAAAAGCCATTAATAAGTGAAAAAAACCGCAAATTTCGTATAGAATTTGCCCAAAAGCATATTGACTAAGTTTTTGATTTTTGGAAGCGGGTCTTGTTTACTGATGAATCTAAATAACATTTTTGGTAGTGACGGTAGATCTAAGGTGTGGTGAAAAAGAAATACTGGCTCCTAAATACTTAATTTTTACTGTTAAGCATGTGGGGGTTGTGTAATGGTTTGGGGTGCCATGGCTGCTTCTGGCGTAGGAAAGTTGGTGTTCATTGAGGGTAATATGGATCGGCACCTTTACAATTCCATTCTAGAACAGAATCTAAAACCCTCCGTCGATATGCTAAGCCTTGGTCGAAATTGGTACTTCCAACAAGACAACGACCCGAAGCACACTGTTCTAATTGTGAAAGATTGGTTGCTATACTATGCTCCCAGACAGCTGTACACTCCACCTCAAGGCCCAGATTTAAATATTATTGAGCACGTTTGGGAGATATTACAACGAAAAATAGGTAACTACCAAATTACTAATGCCTAAATGTTAAAACAGAGGCTCCAAGAAGAATTGCAGAACATTAGACCCTTAGAATTAGAAAATATGGTGAACTCGATGCCTCGGCGACTACAGGCAGTTATAGATGCCCGTGGGGGTCCGACAAAATATTAATTTTATTTATAGGTGATGATTTTTTCCATTTACGCTAAGTTTTTCTGTGAACACTCTTGTCGTATGTAGACTTTTGTCGAATGTTTTTTATAGTTTTTCTTGAATAGTTTTTTAAGTTTATATCGGAATAAATATTATTTTAGTTTATATTAGTAAATATAGATTTGAAACAAAACTGCATCATTATTTTTTTCATTTATTCACTTGGACTGATAAAATCGCAAAAAAAGGGGTCGTATGTAGACTTTTGTCGGCCACTGTATGTACTGATATAATAAGGTTACTCACGGAAGATATTGCAAACTGTGCAAACGATGAATTTTTTTTAATAATGGAAGTGACACAAGTTTAAATCATAATAAAGCAATAAAATATATTTTTAATATCACTATAACGCGCTTTATTGAAAAGAAAATTTTATGAAATTAATGTTTAAATATAATTTCTGCCATGTGGCCGAAGCAACTGGCGCGTAGAAAGCGCAATCTGGAACATCAATTTTCAACAACTTTTCGCAGCATTTGCGGGCCAATGACTCCGCCGCACAGTGTAACCGCGGCAAAAAGTGGTTTTTGGCGTGTCGTCCAATTTGGATAAAATTTTCACAATATATTAACAGGTATATGAGTAACAATTTCCTTTTCATTTCTTTTTGGTCTAGAGCAAGTCAAAGTTGAGGTATGCCAACGCGCTTGAAATATGTTACATAGTTTAATATGTAATATTCAAAAGCTTATTAATAAAAAAATACATAAGAAATATAACTTTAAACTATTTTTTTATTTAATTTAGTTGTTGTAGAATGAGTAGATGAAAAAATAAATTAAAAAAAAAAAACACGAAAAAAAATTTCTTAACAACAGAATTGTGGTGTAAAAATTGAACATTTTGCATTTTCAATGGACAAGGAAATATAGAGCAGCCCCTCGCCCTAGGTGCAGGCTTACATTAAATGAAAGATTTAAGTCTCAGCCTTCATTTAAAGTAAAGAACATATAGCAAAAATTTGCAAAAGTACTTTAAACACACAAAAAACTGCAAAAAATACGCATTCTGTCGCTATAAGTATGTTAGCATGCAATAGCATGTTTACAACCTTCTACTTTTATTATTTTTTTAATTGTTTACAATTTTTTAAATTAATTCATTTAGAATGAGAATGAAATTGAAAAAATTAGAATACCATGATGATATTAAAAAATTATTGATAGAATGAAAAACAAAATTTTTTTTTTTTATTGCATTTCAATGGGAAGTGGGCGTAATAGTGGGTGTGTTATTGTAATTTTTGCATGAAACATGAAATGATATAGATTACAGTAATATCAAATTTGAAGGTTGTACCTAAAATATTTTAGAAAATATGGCACTTTTTATGTTGAGGTTGTTTGGGTGGTGGGGGTAAAAGTGGGCAAAAGTTCAAAATTTTTTTCCGATAATGTTTGTAACAATGTAATATTTAAGTGTACCAAAATTGAAAGTTGTACCTAAAGTATTACGGACAATACGGCATTTTACAAATTTCGATTGTATGGGAAGTGGGCGTAAAAGTGGGCGGATTTTCTTAATTTTTTTTTAAATTGGAGTTGTCTCAAAAATAATTTGTGCAAAATTTCAGGGCTCCACAATGACTCGTTGTATTTATTGCCGGCGTTGGCACACTGTGCGCCGGCCAATAAAGCGCACCAAACAGTAATTTTCTGTGGATGTAATGATGCTTCGACAAAAGCTTGTGGATTCTCTTCATTCCAAATGCGATAATTTTGCTTATTTAAGTACCCATTCAACTAGAAATGGGTTTCATCAGAAAATAAAATTTTGAATGGAAGTTTAAAATCGACATCAATTTGAGTTTGACGAATAGAACAATTATTTTGATTAAAAATTGAAACAATTTGCACGCTTTGCTCTGCTGTAAGTCGATTCATATTGAAATTTCAAAGCAAACTTAACAAAAAGCAACTATCAGCTGTTAAGTGGGTGGTTCAATAAAGCAGTGATGCCAAATCAAAGTTGTGACACTCTATAAAAAACATTCGTTACAACAATAAAATATATAGATTTGCAATTAGTTTGCATCAATTGCACTAAAAAAGTAAATTTGCTGTGTATTTTTGCTTAGAAACATTTGACATTTCTAGAACCAAATTTTTACGCAAGTGAAGATAGATTGCAATATTTCATGTATACAAAACACGCGTTTTCAGTTTTCGTTAATGCCACTATTTATTACAAATTCAATTATTGTTTAATTTTCGCTGCTCTTAGGCACATATTTTTCTAAGGAAAACAAGGTTTTTTTTACTTTGTTGTGATACGATAAATCCGGCAGCACCATGTCAAATAAATACTTAAAAAATACAATCAATTATAAAAGGACTCACACGATCAATAGCCATTTGCATAGCAAAATTTGCTTTATTTTAGTTTTCATAGATTCATTCGTGAGTTCCCTTAATAATGTTTTTTTTTTTAAATAAAATTTTTTTTCTTTTGCTGAATTTGTGATTGCCTTCACCTCCAATGATTTTTATCGTTCAGTTATTCGTTTGCTTTCTAATCAATATTTGTATTGTTTTTACGTATTTCTTTTGCAAATCAATTCAATTTGGAGTTAAATTTGTGTTTTTTTTTAATATTATTTAATTTAAAATGACGTTTTAATTAAAAATCGTGTAATTTCTGGCACGTCTTATACATTTCTTTGTGGTTTTAATTTTGATTTTGTGTTTAAAAACCACTTTTATTATAAAAAACGAGTACGTTTCAGTTTACATGTCATACTTCTTACTTGCTTGTGCTTTTTACTTTTCGTTTATTAGACTATTAACCTTAATATCTGTTTAATCTTTTATTTATTTATTTTTTGTAATTTTACCCACCCTCTTCTACCCCCTTTGCACGTTTTTTCTTTAACACATGTATTGTATGATGAACCCGAACCAGATTTAAAAAGATTTAATTTTTTTTTTTTGACATGTATGAGTATAATTTTTCTTATTTAAATTTCAAGTTTTTATGTACAAATGTACGTACGCATTTACATATGTATGTAAGTACATATATATTTTATATGAGCCGTTTATTTTGAAAGTGGCACAAGTATTTTTTTCTGCTTAATGGTGTCCCGCTGCCCCGACGGATATACCTTGCTCATCCTCATCGGAGAATGAAAAGATTTTGACCAGCAGCACATACTTTATCTTTTTCATTAAGCGAATATAGGTATAATATTAACAAAGCTAAAATGGGCATTAGAAATCTCCCATGATTTCATCTCGAAAGTATGAAATCAATATGATAAAGATGAATGAACTACAATAGTTGTTTTTTTAAGTCATTTTATAGTAGTCGCCGTGGTCTAGTGGTTAGTTTTAGTTAGTTGATTTACTAAGATGACAGTTCCGGTTCAAGCCCCGGCTCTGACATCTTGAAGCAAAGAAATATGAAAAACATTTCTTTCGGTGACTACATCTTAGCAGACTTCTAGCAGGAGCTCTGAGAGTTATTGATTGCCGTGATCAAGCTTCTCAAGTCTGTCGTTCGGAGTCGACATTAAACTGCAGGTCCCAGTACTCATGGATAAAAATTAACACACAAAACATGGGTGCGAAGAGAAGATAATCCGTAATCCTGACATAGGGTTGTAAAGGCCAATTATAAACAGAGTTGGCAAACAAACAAACCATTTCGCAAACGTTACCACAAAGTCATAAACTTTTCAAATTTTTTTAATGGTATTGTACATGAGAAAAACCAAAACAAATACTTTCTAAATGAGAAAGAGCGCAAATGAAACAATTAGCTTTTCGCTCTTGTGCTTGCTTTGTTATTCCGTTACATTCGTTAACAAAATGCCAGTTGTTTTACAACTAACTTCACTTCCGTACACGCTATCAAAATTAGATTTTCCAATTGCGAAGCGTTAACATCGAGCTATTTGGGTCTCATACATTTTGTATGGACAGGAGAATTTTAGACAGTTAGCTTACGCTTTAGGCTCTCATTTAGTTTGGCCTGCTTATTATGGTTCTTCGATTAAAGAAAATAAGTTTAATTGTTTTGTTTTTAATTCTTATCCCCCGTATCCTATAAAGAATTTTATTTTTTTTTGCCTTTTAATTATTTGTTTAAATAATTTGTAATATATTTATTATTACTTATATAATTTTTATTTGTTTAAATTAAAATGTATAAAAATCTGCGGTAAAAATTATTTAACATATGTTTGGTTATTGAAATAGAGGGAGGCAACGGGATGACATTATTGATTGGGGAAATTGCGTCATTATTTTTGACTGTGGCTCTAGATATGTTATTTAGGGTTACAATTTCAAAGTTTAAATGAACAAAAATAATAAAAATTAAGAACAATAGATGAAAAATGGTTACAATTTGACCATATTTCTAGGTTTTTAAATGCCCATAATTTTCAAACTGCATGGGATAGATTTTTTTTCTGACTTTTCTCATGATGTTTACAATAAATCCTGTCACCCCATTTCGGCTTGACGTTAAGCCTGTATAAAAAAAGCCATTATTAAAATATATTTATCAATAACAGAATTTGTTTACGTGAACATAAACTGACTACTAATTAAGCAAACACACTTCTCGTCTAATTAAATAATACCAAGAAATTAATCGATAAGATAAGAAAGAACAAAAAATAAAATAAAATGATAAATAAATAAATTCTAAATAAAACTGACATGAAAAACTAATAAAATAAAATTACACGGTTTGACACAAAAAAAAATACCTCAGATGTGATAACATTTTTCTAATGGATATTGTCGAGTATAACAAGAATCTGTTTTTGCCAAATTCGCCAAGCACTTCAAAATCTTAGATAATCAAAAAATTTTTTGTTTTTTGTGTTATTGGATATTAGCTTTTTGTTAAATCTTAACGAAGAGTTTGAAACAGAGAATGAATGGTATTCATGAACTCTTGATTTGCCAATTCATTTAATTCCACATTTAAACATTTTATTAAATAGTACAATAGTATTGTCAGAAGACTTTGTCTTTAGAAATTGGAATAGTCTTATAATTAAACCTGCCTTTATTGATGCTCCCAAATGGAATTTGACAATTCCAAGCGTAGAAAATAATCGTTCAACCAAGAGCTGTGGCGGTGGCAATGGCGTAGCAATGAGAGCTATAACTTGGATAAAATTAGAGTAACTTCGAATCTCATTTTTAATTTCTAAATTTAAAGAGTAATCAAATTCCTCTACCTCAGTTAATATCTCATAAAGGTCTATTTTAAATTTCTACTCTTCCCCACTACTAAATTTAAGCAATATCGCTGTTTGCCTAAGTATTTTTCAAAACCATCAGGAATTATGTTTAAAGAATTAATCATTACGTTGTTCTGCCTTCAACTTCATGCCAGTCACACATGCATACGAACATACATAATTGGCCATTACAACCCTTTATCAGGCTTACGGCCTAACTTCTCGCAGTACCCATGCTATGTGTGTTAATTTATATTTATGAGTACCGGGATCTACAGTTTAACGTCGACTTCGAATTACAGACTTGAGAAGCTTGTTCACGGCAATTAGTTACTCTCAGAGCTTTTGCCAAAAGACTGCTGATAGGTTTGAACTCTTTCACACATCGTACATAGCTAATTCGGATAGAGTATTTTTAGCTTTAAATCCAGGTTTCTCAGTTAGTAACATTCGTACCATGAGATAGACGCACATATATATACTAAAATGCTAATTTCTCTGCGTATCATTGAATGTGCTTTTTTACATATAGTTCAAGAAGAACGGAAAACAAGGCCATTCTTTGTAAAACATACAAAGAATTAGAACTGCGGGTAACCAGGAATACTTTCAAGTTTTGCTAATTCTTCCCATTCAGCTTCAACCTTTTCTACCGCTGTGTAAGCCATGTCAGTAAAAAAAAATTGGTTTGATACAGTTTTCATTCATTCATCCCCACCGTGCAAATTCGGTACTTGGATGCACCACACAACATGTATGCTGCTAGAAGCTAGGACGTAACAATGAAACAGAGGGTTGTAATGGCCAATTATGTATGTATATATGTATGTTATTACATTGATAACGACGAATATACTAACTGGCATTTGAAAACCCACATCTGGATGGATGCGTGGTATAGTGTTTGAGCGCTCGCACAAAAACTCCAACGACCCAGATTCAAATTCCAGCAAGGGTGAAAAATGAAAAAGTTAGTTTGCGGTTTTTTCAAAATTATAATTTAAAAATAAGAGGCTCCCACCTCAAAGAAGACCATCTACTAAGAAACCGCTTCCCGACATTCCAACAAGAAACGAATGATCAGGAGAAAAGCGCCACCTATTGGTAAGTAGCAGATAACAACTAAACCTACCTAGGGAACTCACCCACCACACCATCAACATGCAACGATGAGGCAACTGCTGTTGATCATTCATGAACTTACTCAAGTTTGCATGAAAATGTTTTTTTTTATATTTTCGATTGATTATGCTATACTGTGCACCATCTTATACTCGTACGAGTACATATAAGCCTAACTAATCGATCTTTTGATATGCAATATGACTGATTTCTAGATAGCAACTATAGATTAAGTTACTAAAGCCAATACTAAATCAAATTCAGAGGATAGGGTACCTCAATTTGATATACAAATTAAATTTTAATTGTTGCTAAATAAACCGCTACTGTTCTATCTAAAATAAAATATATTTTTTTTTTGTTTAACACACTATGATGCAAAAACTATGAAAATGGGGAGCGGGGCATACTAATATTTACGTAAAATGTGCTATTCCTATAAGAAGTTTGCGATTCATAGGGCAATACGTCAAGTGCTGAGGGGAAACATTAATAAAAACGGAATAAAAAAAATAATATTTTTTAATTAATAAACCCTGTTTTGTTTACTGTTATTGTTGATATTTGTTAAATGTCTGGCAAAGTTACTCGTACAAAAAAATTAGTGCTTTTTTTTGTTGAGGTGCAACAACCAGCGAACGTGATAAACCTTTAATGAATAATTCCAATTGGGCTCTACCTTTGATAGTGAAAATAACAATAAATGTCAGCAGTATGTTATTGTGATCGATATACTTATTCAAGTACATAATACTTAAAATGAAATATTAATTAAACTTGCTGCAACAACAACTACTAAAACAAATACAGTAAAATCTCGAAAGAATTATGAGTAATTTTTTTCCAAGTGCTTTCATACTTCTTACTTCGGAAGTTGGAAAAAAGCTTTGACTCTTCTCTCATTGAGCCTAATCAAAACTCCAACTAAATATTTATGGATTTCGACAGCTTCAGTTGGCTTTACTCTTAATAGCAATATCCAGGAAGATATCTTTATTACACTCCCGAATAAATTAAAAGAAAACAAAATTCACGTATGAGTGGTATTGTCATTGAAAGAAAAAAAAAAGTTTTGAGTAAGAGATAGAACTAGCTTTTGACAAATCCACAGTCCTTGTGTCTACGATTCAATTGACCGTTTTAGTGTTTCAAGCATTTGACAAGTTTCCAATCTCTTATCAGATTGAAAAAATAAAAACAAAAAACTGTTTGACGTTTTGGAACGATTACGATATGATTTCGGGTTTACTATCTATCTGAAAAATTAGAGACCAACCTAAATTAGAGCGTAAAGCGCAACGTAATTTTGTGTTGATCATTAACACCTTAATGAGTAATTTAAATAAAAGCGTCAACGTTGTGTCAAGAGCTGTAAAAAGGAGAAATAAAATCACAAAGTTGCTCTGAAGGTAGCTAAAATGTCATTATCTAACAAAATGACAGATAAAATTGTAAAAAAAAAAGAAAAAAACAACAGTTGTTTTGCAAAAATAAGAGGTTCCCCCCCTCTCCCTCCAGCAAGACCATCGGCAAGAAACCGCTCCCTGATATTTCTAATCTATTCCCCTAGAAACCAATGATCAGGAGGACAGCGCCACCTTCTGGGAAGATAACAGCTAATCTACTGAAGACTCTCACCATTCACATTCAAACATCCACCGACAGACAGATGAGGGTGAAGGTATAGCACTGGCCCTTGAGTGGACAAATTGACAGGAACTTGTTTCATCAACCAAAAACAAAGGCGCAAAATATACAAACATTTATGAAAAAAAAACCTTCTATCAACCATCTTCACATTCCAATACAATGCACTGCATAAGTAGGCGATTACCCCTGAGTATTGGTCTTAAGAAAAAAAAAAACCAACTTCACTTCTCGGCGCGCTGTTAAAATTGGATTTTCCAATTGCAAAGCCTTAGCACCGCGCTATTTGGGTTGCTTTCGTACATTTTGTATGGGCATGAGAATTTTTGACAAATATTTTGCGCTTTATTATTTTATTTGCTTATTTTTTTTTTAATTTTAAAAAACACTTAGAAAACTTTTTCAAAATTCTACTGTATAAAGAGTATTCATCATAAAACTTGTGGGGTTAAATATTTACCAAATGGTATCGTTATCAAATATTTAACATTTTGTGGTTCATACTCGTATTGTTGGAAGTTTTTTTTATCGATTTTAAAAAAAGAAAAACAATGCTGAAAGAATCAGAAAGAACCCATTTAGACCACGACTAGCTAAGTGGGCACTCGAGAGCCGAACTGAAATCGAATTTATATACTGTATACACGAGTACTTATAACAGTGTATACAGTCGAGTGAAAAAACAATCTCTTTCATTTTATCTGTGGCCAGCACTGATTAAGACAATCAACCAACCAACCAGACAGAGTGCCTAAGTAAACATACGTAGAATTCTCAGAAAAATAAACAACGTCTGTCTCTGAATCACAAAGTGTTTATTAATATGACAAATGAAATCATATTTATTATATTATATTATACTTTTGTATATATTATTATTTTATTTTTTTCTTATGAATCAGCCAGTATTTAGACAATACTTTTGCTTCATTTTATTGTTTTTTCTTTTTGAAGTTAAATATCGAATTTTTATCTACATACACGTTTAGCACTTTAAACATATATCGTAAAACAGGTTATTACACTTTAAAACTGCTGTTGCAATACAGACAGACGTATGCGTTTATTTTGAACTTTTTTTTAATTGTTTTTAACAGTTTGAAAAGTTTTCATTTTAAACGATCACGTCCACGTACCATGTAGGTGATTACAGTTAAGTTATTGAAACTTTTTTTGTGACGCACTAACCTTTGAAGGCGATACTCATTAACCTTTAACTACTGAGGTGGTGGTAAATTTTACCCCCTCCTTAGATTTTTTAATTTATTTTCTTCGGTTGAGCGCTGTTGAGTCCCTGTTTTGTTATACTAAATCTTTGATTTTTTTATTTTTATAATCATATTTATATAAAAATTTATTTTCTTGTTCTTTTAAAAATGAATTATTAAAAAAAATTTTTTTTTTTACTAATTTTTTTGGTAAAACAAAAGGTGGTAAAATTTACCCCACGTCAATAACTACACAGAAAAAATTTAAAATCGATTTCAATTAAAAAATTTGTACTACCAATTAAATTGTTTACTAGTTTTGCCCCTACAAACAATATTAATAATATCAATTAAAAAATTAATAGTGTCGAGGTTTTTGAAAAAAAAAAATTTCAATTAAATATTTAATTGGGCCAATTAATCTTTTAATTAAAAATTCAGGCGTATTTTAATCAAATAAATTGATTGGTGTAATTAAAAAATTAATTGACGCAGAAATTTTAAACCGATTAAAATATTAATTAAAAGAACTAAACTTTTATTTGATCCCGCTGATTTAAAATGAAAAAGATATTTTAAATGCAACCCTTTACAAACATTTCAAATTATAACAATTTATTTATTAAAAATATACAAATAAAAACAAAAATACGATAAATACGACAAAAAAAGGAATGAACAACTTATTATTATTCTTTATACTAGAGCATATAATAATTGGAAATATTATTTATGTAAATATTTAATTATTGCCAATTCGTCATGCGAGAGTTTATGTGCTCTATCCGTCACTTCATATTTTTATATATCTCGAGTAAATGAAGCCACTTTAGGTTTCTGACACCAAAATTATTAAAATCTGCAATCTTTTTTTTGCTATTTATATCCTAAACTAGACGAGGTATCCGAAAACGGATTGCAGATTTGAGAAATTTGGGGTCGAAAACCTAAAGCATCATTTACTCGAGATATATAAAAAATATGAAATGACGGATAGAGCACATAAACTCCCGTACGACGAATTGAATAACGAATAATTAACAAAATTTTAAAAAGACAGATTAAAAAAATAACAATATAAATACATATTTATTTTAACACACACCACAATTGCTTAAATTTGATTTTAAAGCACATTATTTACTATAAAAAATATGACCAGCGTTCATCTATTTTTCTTGCCATTTGAAACTTTAATGTAAAATCCATGTTAATCTAAAATAAAAATTTTTTTTATATACATGCATAACATAACAGAAGTTTATAACCCTGTGTCAGGATTACGACTTACCTTCTCGCAGTACTCATGTTGTGTGTCAGCTCCGAACGCCAGACCTTAGAATCAGTTACTCTCAGAGATTTCGCCAGAAGCGGTAGTCGCGGAAAGAAACATATTTTTTTTAATATTTCTTTGCTTCAAGATATCAGAGCTAGGGGCTTGAACCGGAGCTCTCGTCTTAGTAAGCCAACATACTAACCACTAGACCACGCCGACCACATAACATATGTATGTATATTATATGTATTAAATATATTCATATGTATATTATATATGTATATATACATATGTACATAAAAAAGAATAAAAAACAGACACATAAAACAAAAAAAAAAAAATTTACGAATACATATTTTTTTTTCTTTTCATGCTAGTGATATTAGATTTTTTATCGAAAAAATTTTCATGGTTAATTACATATTTTTAATTACTTAAAAAATGTTATTATGTGTCTTTTAATACAAGATGTTGTTTTTTATGGGGACTATTTTTATGCTATTTTAATATTATTCGACTTATTTTTAAGACGCCTAAGTTCTTTTTTGTGCTATGTTTATTTTTATAAAAGGAATATACAGAATTACGAAATATTTCCGAAATTTTTAATAGAACGTATGTATGTTGTGGACAAAAATATTGTTTACTTTTCTTTATATCGATTACTGATATGTTGTTCGTCAAAATATGTAATGGTTTGTTCACACGATAATATGAACCAGTTGGTTTACTCTCTGAATCAGGGTTGAAAATCATAACGATAATAAAATCATAAATCATAATAAAATCGCATAAAAAAATAATTTTTATTTTGTTGCGAAAACTATTTTTAATACCGTTTTGTGAAGTTTTGTGTAATTTTTTTTATGCGATTTTATTTATACGATCCCTATCTACCGCATTAAAACAGGCTTCTCTGTATAAAATATGTCTTCTTTATATTTTAATGCTAACATTTATTTAAATTACATAAATAACAATACGTATTCGAATTTTCAATTAAAAAGTAATCATATATTGATTTTTTATATAACATATTACACAACACTAAGACAAAAGAAAAAAAAACATACGCACAAACATTTTTATTTTTGTTATTATATTAAAAAATTAATTGTAATTATTAAAAATTTAATTGGAAATATTGAATGATACTAAATAATTTGTTAATTGAAATTATTTCAACAAAAATTTTTTCTGTGTATGAAAAAATATTTCACCTCCGTAGTTAAAGGTTAAAAACTTATTAAAAAAATTCTTGGTTATTAACGGTTGACGTATTTACTCGTAGAATAAAAGGATTGCATTATTAATAATGATTGCAATTCAGTAAAATTTCAAGAAAAGTTAACTCTCATAAAAGATATTCGCTCGGTTTAGTTGATCGAATTTCTATTTCTACATGTTTGCCACTTTAAGCATTAAATACATGGGCGACTGACGACAGAAAGCTGTCAAACTTGGAATACATACAAAGACGATTATATTAACGGCGAAACAGAAAAACCGAAGACAACCAATTCAGTTGCTTCTGCCCATCTGTGATAAATTTTTATTTTTGTGCATTAGCTAAAAGCAGATTAGTGATGCCAGTACAATATAAAATATTCATTAAATGACAGCTTAAAAATACTTTTTTATTTAAGAAAACAGGGGCCCTGTAATTCTGTAATTCTCCTAAACTAAAATGCAAAAATTTTGGGTTTCTGAAACAGGCTGGGCGTTAGAATGTATAAAATTAAAAAGTTTAGTGGTAATAGGCATAAAGCTATTTAATTACAATAATTTATTCATTAATTGAGTCTATAGAAACGAAATCCTAACAGACTTAAAGATTTATTACAATACGTGATTACATAATTTGGGAATTCAAAAATAAAATTATTTTCTTGTTCATGAGTCTATTATTACTCTCAGATAAATCTATTATCTGATAACATCAATTAAAATTTATCGCAATACGGCGAAAAGTATCGTTATTTGCATAAACAGATCTATGATGGTTTAGGCTTAGTAGTTGAAAGTTTCGTGTAAGTCTTGTTGGAACGCAGAAGTTTATTTTACTCAGTAGAAATTCAGAATAAACAACACCGCGAATTAATACCAGAAGGAAAGAAGCGCTTAGCATGACTGGACAACTTTTTAAAGTAGGTAATTTGATAAGACCAAGTCTATTAGTATATGAAGGCAGAGCGAAAGAATTTCATCCTAAATCTCGTAAACAAAATAACAGGGACTGCTTCTGAACAGATTCAAGTCTGTCACTGTAGATGGTATGGCAGGGATCCCACATAATCGATTCATACTCAAGTATTGGACGGACTAAGGATACATATAATTGTTTCGTTATACGAGTATAAGGGTCGGTCACAAATATTCAGTTTTTGATCCAACAAAATACCAAGATCCGTAATGTTATTCACTTCTTCAAGCATTGTACCATTGACATAGTAAGTAGTGGCCAATTTATTTATTCTGAAGAATTACATATATTAACATTTTTTAATATTCAATTCCATTAAATTAAAATTTTTTTTTTTTTTCATTTGAGACCAATACTCAGGGGTAAACCCCTACTGAATGCTGTGCATTGTATTGGAATTTTGAAAGGACAGTACATATATTATTATTAATTATTATATATGTATTATTGTTAAGCGCCTTAGGAATGAGACAAATTGCAGAGAATTGATCATTCAAGTGGACAAGTTTGTCAATATCAGGTTGCAGCAAAATCTGATCATTAGAGCTGTTCAGAGTCTTAATAATTTTTACATCATCAGCATACATAAGGAGTTTATAACTCAAGATAACAGAAGGCAAATCGTTAATAAATAAAGGAATGAGACAAATTGCTGAGAATTAATCATTCAAGTGGACAAGTTTGTCAATATCAGGTTGCAGCAAAATCTGATCATTAGAGCTGTTCAGAGTCTTAATAATTTTTACATCATCAGCATACATAAGAAGTTTATAACTCAAGATAACAGAAGGCAAATCGTTAATAAATAAAGTAAAAAGTATCGGTCCCAAATGACTACCCTGAGGAACACCAGACGGGACCACAAAATATTTAGATATAACATCTTTGAACTTTACTTGTTGCGTTCTGTTTGACAAATATGAAGTTATCCACTGTAACGCATTAAAGCTGAAACCCATACGCGATCATTTATAAGCATAGTGGGCAAACAAACAAAACATTTCGCAAAAGTTTCAACGAAGTCATACATGAGCAAAACAAAAACAAATACTTTCTAAATGAGAAAGAGCGCTAACGAAACAATTAGCATTTCGCTTATGTGCTTGCTTTGTTATTCCGTTACATTCGTATAATTTGCCCGTTTTTCTCTTCTTCTTGTCTTTTTCTTCTCATTCATTTTTTGTTGTACCTACGCACATTTGAGTTAGTGTATTTGTAGTACTCAAAGCAAAAACAATATACAAAATTAAATGGGACAATCGTTCTCACTGTTTCTGTTTTATTTTTTACTCATTGTAAAGAATACAACAAAATGAGATCAAATGTTCAGTTTTGTTTATTTTCCTACTCTGTTTATAAGTCAGAATGATTTACTTTATCGAAAGCTTTACTAAAATCCATATATATTACATCTGTTTTACATTTGTTTAAAAAGCCATCATAAACCATTGAGATAAGTTCAAAAATATTAGTAGAAGTTCACCGCGATTTACAGTATGTATGTTGGTATGTAGTAAGCAGCCAAGATATTTAATACGAAAGGCAGTCATTAATAAATTTTTCCAGAAGTTTCGGAATATCGTTCAATTTAGCAATTCCTCTATAATTTTATACATCCGTTCCAGTACCACTTTTAAATAAAGGAGTGATAAATGATTTCTTCCATATAGGTGGTAAGTAATCCAACTCTATAGATATATTAATGATAGCAGTAAATGGATAGGCTAATAATTCAGCACAGTTCTTTCAAATACAACTTGGTACTCCATCCGGACCAGGGTTGAATAAAGCCTTTAACAATTTTAATTTGGACAGAACAATCATTCAAAAATTGTTTTCGTAGACAAAAAGTCCTCAATCAAGTTTATAAATTTTTAGCAATAGAGATTTTGCTTGCGAGAGTTAAATAATAATGCCCGTATTCATAAAAATTAGTTTAGGTTTATTGAGGGCTTATTTGACATATTTCTATGCAATACTTGTCAAATAAACCCTCAACAAACCTAAAATATTTTTTATGAATACGGGCATAAATTTTTAAAAAAATATTACATTTATTTATTTATTTTATAAGTATAAGTACTTACTTACTCGTACTTAGCTGACTATAGCAACATAGCAATCTGTTTCGGCCTGCCGCAAAACTAGTCCTCAGTTGGTCACATCAATTGACAAGCGGGCTTCTTCAACTAGATCCTTTCACCGACGACCAGTGACCTTCGCATCGAAAACATTTTTCGCTGGAGAAAATTCTTCCATCCAAACAATATGGCCATTATTCTACAAGTAATGAAAGTTTATTGCATAATTGGAATTTGTTGTAATTTTTAGAAATAAAAACCTTATAAAGGGTGGTTCAACTATAATGCACGGTGGTAATTGTGAGTCACACCTTAATGTCAGGCTTTTGGCCAACTTAATTCGACGTGTATTTGTTTCAGTGAAGGAAAATTCGCGCTGAAGGGAATGCCGTAATGCTTGAAATACAATTTTTTTTAACAGTTGGTGAAGACTTCGTTCTTTTGCCCTATTATGTCACTCTTTGTCATTTTGCATAGCACATGAGTGTGCCATAGTGACAAAGCTTGGCAAAATAACAATATTTTTTATTGGGATGTTTGATCAAAATGCCACAATGCGTTAGGTTGACAAGTTTTGGGGCCGCCCTTGTGACGATAGTTCGCCGTTTAAGGTTTTTGAAATTTAAAATATCAATTGCTTTTGAACATTAAAAAAAACATATTTTTTTGCCTCAACTCTAATGTTTCTTATATTGTATGTAGACTGACTGCTAAGCTTCTTTAGATAACATTTATAAGCCACTGTGTTTGAACAGAAGTTGTTGTCGTCTGTTTAAAAAAATTCAAGAACAAAAAGTTCACCAGACACTGAGTATGACAATTGCATTATTGATGCATTTACAATCAAGAAAACGATATGCATGTCGACAGCAATCTTACTTTTAATACAATTGATGAAGAAAAAAAGTAATAAGAAAATGGTCAGACGAGACAAAAGTACCATTAACAGAGAAAAACAAATCGTAACGAAATGCAATGAAAATACAACATCAATGTCATGCAACATTGTGTATCCAGTCAGACTTACAAATCACTAGTTTTGTGTTAAATTTCTGGGGATTTTAGCTTTTGGAGTTTTAAAATTTGGCTTTTTTTTTTTGAGTGCAATTCTTGGCAGATATCAGTAGTCCAGCAAAAAAAAACATCACAGGCAGACATTTTTTAAAGAATTAAGTGGAGGAAAAGACAAAAGCAAAAAATCAAACGTCGTCGTTCCTTGATAAATGAGTTTTTAACCATAAGTTACTGTCTGTATGCCGAAGCTGGCCACGACTTTAGCGACGGACTCACTCACTCACTATCTGGCAGGTTGGGGGTTTTTCATTATTTTATTTCCCATTTGTGTTTTTATTTTTTGCTGTTTTAATTTGGTTGCATATCAAGCTGCTGCAACTGCTTTTAAAAAGGGGGCACAAAAAGGTGAACAGAACACACAAAAAAAAAACAGACAATGAGTTTTTAGTCCTGTGGCATTAAAATCATATCATTGCAGACGATTGCAACAGCCGGTCGGTCATTCAATAAATGGTCACTACCAGTGGTACAAAATATTCCACTCAAATCGAAAAAAAAACAGAAAAAAGAGAATCATTGGATCATTAAAATGAAAACTTAAAAAAATTTAGCTCTTTCGTGGCTGTTATTTTTTTTTCTTACGACTGTCTGCAGTGTTTTTGTCTTTTTGTTTTGACTTTTTGGTTTTAGTTTTAGCAAACGTCTCTAGTGCAGCCGTCCACGTCTGGCTGAGACTGTTTTTGAACTTTTATGGTCGCTTTTTACTTTAATGCAGGCAAGTATGTCTGCGTCTACATTTTGTTTCAATCAAATGAAAAAACTCGCAACGCTGGCTCTTCAACGTTCTTTTTTTTTTTGTAATGTTTTAGGCACAGCAGTATATGCAGCTGCGCAAGCGCATATTTTTTTTATTTTCGTATCAAATCAACAACAGCAAACAAAAAGAGAAAATGAGGAAAACCAAGACACACAATTATTGCCTGTGCATCGCATCGATTGTGGAATTGAATAAATGCTGCAACGCATTAAAAGTAAATGAAGAAAAACAGAAAAACAGAAAAACAGAAAAACATCAACAGACCCCAGAGATCATTGCAGTTTAATCAAGCACATCATTGAGATATTTATTGCAACATTGTTGCTTTTAAAAACAATATTTTTTTGTTGTCGTTGTAGAAAAATCACCAGGGAATTTAACAAAAATAGAAAAAAACGCCAATTTTGTTTTAAATTTTTTTGTTTGTTTTGCTTGTCTTAATGAATTAAAAAATTACAAAAACTAGACTATGGACTTATGGACCCCATACGGCTTAAAATGGATATTTATGGAATTATTTGTATTCTTGTTGTTGCTGCTGTCACAAAATACCCCTAAAAACTTTAACATCACCAAGTTTACGTTAAAATCCCGAGGGGAAAGTACTAAAATGGAAAAGCAACTGCAAAGAAGAATATGAAAAATCCAAAATTTAACATTTCAAAGTACGAGTAGATACGATATTTAAAGATCATTAAATAAAATTGAAAACATTTCGCAAATTGACCAAATGAAATGATGAAATTGTTTGCCTCTCGGTGGTCAAATTCCCATAGCGGACCGTGTAAGCTGACCGAGTTAATTATCAGTAAAAATTTTAAGGCCCTTCATTGCTTGACTTATTAACCATTGCATTCTATAGCGGTGAATCATTCAAGTTCCACTAATTGGAGCACCGTAGTTACATTTACTCATCGTCCTTATTAGGTTGTAACCAGCATCTATGCCAACAATAACTTTTACACTAACTTGAAGCATACCCGGAAGACATTTCTGGTCTGCCAAGAGAACACGGCTTTCCACTATATTCATCTCTCCACTCCATATTGTATTTTTAAATTATATGAAGGAAATAAAACTTTTTAAGAACAAAGTTTCCAGCAGAAAAAAAACACTGGTTAAATTTGTCCAAAGCTTCTATTCAAACTCCACACAAATATATACACACAAGGAAGATTGGTCAAATATGAGCCATTCTTAATTAAAAAAAATCTATCTATCTTCACACGACCGAGGTTCAATCTCAGCGAAGGACAAAATTATAAAAATTAAAATTTGCGGTTCTCTAAAAATTATAATTAAAAAAAATAACAGGTTCCCCCCTCCAAGAAGTCTATCTTCAAGAAACCGATCCTTGACATTTTCCAGTCTATTCCACGAGAAACCAATGATCACAGTAACAGCTAATCTACTGAAGACGCGCTCACCATTCACATTCAACATCCACCAACAGATGAGGCAATTGCTGTTTGATCATTCGAGGGTGAAGGTATAACATGGGCCCTTGAGTGGTCAAATTGACAGCAACTTGTCTCATTAACAAAAAAAGGCCCATAATATACAAATAACTTTGGAAAAAAAAATCTGTACCTATCATTAACCATCTTCACATTCCAATACAATGCACTGCATGAGTAAGGGGTTCACCCCTAAGTATTGGTCTTAAAAAAAAAAAAATATTGCTAAAATTTTATTCATCGGAAGCTTTATCGGGCTTACATATATGTATGTTACTTCTTTACAGGGACCGTAACTGTTATAAGTTATATACAAAAACTTATTTTTTAATGGTTATTTTGAGAGTTTTTCCAAAAAAAAGTCAGCAGAAAAAGTTATTTTTCATCGGAAAAATGACAGTTAAAAAAAAATCTCATAAATAGAGTTTTATATAATACTCTCTTTTTAAAGGTTTCATCTAAACTTTTATTTTTTCGTCAAAAAGTAACAGTCAAAATCCGATTAATGATCACTTATGCGAAATCACTACAGATTCTGTGAGAGCTCTCCAAGACGATTAATTTGATATTATATTATATATAACATCATATAAGTATGTCTGTCGACTCTAATGCGATGATTTTTTTTAGTTTAATTTTTAAGCAATATCTGTTATTTGCGGTCTGTAACGCTTTATAATTAAAACATCTGTTATGTACTCGTATCTTCACCTTAATTATCTCAATTATAAAAGTACTCCTTCCATTATTTTGCACTACCTGTTGTATGAAAATCATGACGATTTATTTATTCTTACTGTTGAAAACATTAACAAAATTATCCTCAAATGTTTTTCAGAAAGAAATGTAAAAACGATGAAAGATAATTGACAGCATATGCTTTAAGAGATGTTGTACAATATTTCAGAGCCTTCCCTAATGAAACTTTAAAATTTTTCAACTCAAAACAGTTGTGCAGTGAAAACTAGCAGCCTTATTTTTAATAAGGCTAAGTATGTCATTTTTATACATGGAAATTCTTACTCAAACGTACCAGTTCGTTAATTTTTTGGATTCCCTGACCAGTTATCAAATATAAGTTATGGAAAGTTTTAATAATATCAGAAAGTTTTAATAAGAAAGAGCCAGCTTTTTATCCTATATGCTAACGAGATACTAACTTTTCACTATAAATACAGCAGCAGTACTCCATGCTTTATCTAGGAAAAATGAAACAAACATTTTATAGGTGTACGAAACAATTATTATTGCAAGGGCAACCAAAAATATGCTCTAAACATTTATTTAAAGCGCCTAAAACATGCATTAAAAACAGTTTTAAGCGTTAAAAATATGCCCTATAAAACTCGTAAAGCATACATGTATGTTGATATAAAAAATAATTTAAATTATTGTTGTTATTGCAATGACAAATTTTGAAACATGAAACTATGTATGTCTGTTTGATCATAATACACTCCTTTATATCGAGGAAGTTCTTTAGACATAAACGGGAGTAAGCTTAATATGCTTTTGACTTCCGTGGTGTTATTTTATGGTAAACATTATCTTTGCTGACATTGGCTTATTGACAACTTTACAAAACAGAATATTTCTATCAGTTTCATGAACCATTTTCACAATTTTCCCCAATTTCACAAATGTTAGTTTTAAGCCTTTTCAAGAGTACTCTTATTATTTAATAGATAGTCATTATTTTAAAAAAATAAAAATTGCTAATACACTTAAATTATTCTATCATATGTAAAAATTTGCAAAATATGCCATAAAATTATGAAAAAATTTGAAAAATGAGAAAGTATGCATTTATGGTGAAATATGCAAAAATATGCCGTAATAAATAGGGGCTAAAAGTCGTAGTTTTTCCTAAAATAAATTAATATTTTCCTTGTTATCTCAGTAACATCCAGAAAAATAAAATGCTAATGCATATATTTGGGTGCTCTACTTATTATTAACACTACTATTTGTGTAATCAAAAATGTACGAGTATCTTTTGCTAAAATTATTTACAGCGTTAGATGAAAATAATTCTACTTAAAAGAATTTTTATACTTTTCTTCATCGCATTTTCTATTTTAACATTCTTTGACATTTAAGCAGAAAATAATAGGAATCAGCAAAGTTTTTGTGGTATAGAAAATTATTATAAAAAATTAATCCATCTAACAAGATAACGTCTATTACGTTATGCCACTGTTATGGCATGTAAACTTATACATGCTGACAGACCTGAAGGTAGAAGATAGTCAGACACGTGAACGTATGAAATGTCAACTGAGAAACACACACATATCCTGTTACTTAACACAGGGTAGCGCATTGTAAATGTAGACATAACAATTATATACTTCTCACCTCTGTATATACACAAATACATACATACATATATTGTTAAACATGCTTGGTTGTAACTATGGGTATTAGGGTTTGCCATTTAATAATAATTTTTTTTCAATATGAACATGATCTTCTTTTACATGCATTGTTTATGAATTGAATGTTTGTTGGGAATTACTCAAACTTACATCTGATTTAGTCTACTCTGAGACATAAATAAGATTTCGAAAAATTTTTAAAGCAAAATAAGAGCTTACCGATCATTAGTGGAATCATTGTGAAAGTTTAACCCAGATTAGTTCTATTAACCAATATAACATATGGTTGTTATATCGGGTGGTTAAATTTGAAGTCAATTTTTTTCTGCATTTTATTTGATATTTATCAAATTCAGACTAACTCAATTTGAACCATGGAAAGATACACAATCGAGCAACGCGTTCAGGCTTATTATGAAAATGGACGTTCTGTTCAAAATGCATATCATGCACTTCGTGATTTTTTCGATCAATTTAATTGTCCAAATGTGCGTACAATCGGGAAAATAATGCAAAAATTTGAGCAATACGGGTCTGAAAGAGAATTGAAAATACGAGTATATGCTCGTACAGCTCGTACTGCAGAAAATTTAGCTGCTCTTCGCGATAGTGTGGCTGAAGAGCCACCTTAACTAGTCGTCGTGCACCTCTCATGCTCGTAGTTGATGAACATTAAGATGTGGACGATATATGGTTTCAACAGGACGGTGCCACCTGCCACACAGCTAACGAAACAATGGCTCTTATGCGCGACAAATTCAATGAGATAACATGTGGTGGCGATGTCAATTGGCCGCCAAGATCATGTGATTTGACACCGTTGGACTTCTGTCTTTGGGGTTATTTGAAAGAAAAGGCGTACGTGGATAAGCCAGCAACAAGGAAGCTAAAGGATGAGATAAGTCGGCACAATAATGGCATAGAGCCTCAATTATGTGCCGCTTAGGTCGCGGAAAACTAGCATAGTATTTGTAATGGAAGTGTACTTTACACTTCGGATATTTCTTTTATTAGTTATATCAAATAATACAGTATTCCCCGGATAATTACACCGCGCTTTATTGCCTTTCACGGTTATTTACTTCAATTTCTAAATCCGCATATCTTTTCTTACCATTTTATAAAAAAAATTCGACGCTTAATTCACTCAATTACCTCAAATATATTTTAATCAAAGGGAAATTTCCCTTAAGATTCCCTCGTTTAATTACCCAAAATAATTATTTTCTAAAAAGTGTAGCTTAACTCAACTATGTTTATGTAGGCATAAAACGTCTGTTAAATTTACTTTCAAACTACAATACTTTTTTGATACAACATTACACTTGCTTTTCACATGCATTGACGGCAGCGCACATAGGCAATTCACCTTATTCGTTGAAATAACTTCCACGCATAATTGCCCAAATATGTTGATATTTTTGTTGAGGCAATCATCCGTGGAATACTGTATTATTCCAAATTGTATTATTCCAAATTAAAGTTAATTTAAATTAAAAGTAAATTAATTAAAAAAGAAGAAATGTACTTTACAAAAGTTATGTACTCGTATTTTTATTATATTAAAAATATTGTACATTGTATTGTTGTTCGAAAATTTGCAACCCTAGATTTTGATTTCGTAGTCGCCGTAGTCTAGTAGTTAGTGTATTAGCTTTCTAGACAAGAGCTCTAGGTTCAAACCCCAGCTATGGCATCTTGAAAAAAAGTAGATATATGAAAAAACATTTCTTTCGGCGACTACCTCTTCTGGCAAGAGGTCTGAGAGTAACTGATTGATATGAACAAGCTTCTCAAGTCTGTCGTTCGGACTCGATTTCAAACTGTAGGTCTCGGTACTTATGGATAAATATTAACACACAAAACATGAGTGCCGCGAGAAGATCGGCCGTAACCCTGAAACAGAGTTGTAATTTTCAATTATGTATGTAGGTTTTGGCTTTGTACTCCCTCAAAAAAGTATCCCTTGAATAAAATGCTTAGTTTTTGTTTAGTAGATGGTGATGCTACTGAAATATTAAGGTATTAACCGTATTCACAAGACTCTTTGTATCGTTGTATTGAGTGTATTGTTATATTATAATATAATAGTGTATAGTTGGTGTTAGTAGTTCTAATGCAGAAATGTAATACACTCGTACAATTCTTTATGAAGTGTTTTTAAAAAGTTGAATCGGTTTCAGTGCTACGTATCTCAATGCAATGTATTATTCAAGAAAAAAAAAAAGAATAAAATACAAACAGATTTTTTATTGCCACCAACAAATTTATCTATAAGTAAATAGATAAATTAATAATTAACCAAATTTCTTTATTGTGCCCTATTTATTCATTTTGTTCATGAAACCTAATTTGTGCATAGTGCGAGCACTTATCGGTTTTTGACGTTTGCAATATAGCAAACAAGTAAATAAAAAGTGTATTCAGCATAAGTTACAATGATACAAAAGCAAACATTCAACAATTATTAGTATAGGTGTTTATTAGACAGTAACAGCTGTGTGTGATGTTGTCAGTCGTAAAGCAGTTATATATCTGAATACAGAAAAGCAATTAGAGCAAACTAAATTTGCAATACTGTAGCTGGGCAGCATTAAATGCTTATTGTAGTAATTTTAAGGAACACCCTAAAATAACCCAAATAAATGGGCCCCTATTTTTTACAAGTGTTATCATGGATGACATTTATATTCTATTACGCTTGCTTTTATACAAAACCTACAACATCATTAGAGAATAACATTCAACATTCACGCGTTGGTACAACACACATGCACCTGCATACGTTTCATAATGTAAGAGAAAAGCATACATTTTACATACACAAATACATCAAATATACATTTGTATGTGTATGGTAAATCCCTTGTGGGAAGTAGAATTAAGTGGCAGTATATTTCACTCATTCATATTAAATAAACTTGTGAAGTCTATAACAAAATAAAATAAAACGATGTCCTTGAATTTAAATACATTGTCTACGCATTTTTATTACATTTCTACACATGTTTAGTAGATATAAATACATATATGTAAATATGTACTCGTATACGAGTATATGTACGTTTATTCAAAAGAATTCATTTAATTTTAGGAATTTATACACTTACAAAAAAAAAAAATGGTGTGTAAGTATCTTGTAGGATTTTTATAAATTTTTTGCACTGAAATTATTATATTCAGCACCAGATGAAAAAACCATAAAATTTATTAAATTCGCAGAAAAATGTTATACTTTTCATCATATGAAAACAGAACCAGAACTGGTGCTGAAGCACTGTCCTTCTACGCTTGCACGTCCGTCGTTTAAACTTTTTATTGCTGCTTATTGCGCCAGTGTGTTTCCATCTAATCGGAAGTTAGCTATAAGGGGTGAGACCAGTAATCCCAAAAATAACCGTCCAATAGCAGTCTGCTCGATAGTAACCAAGCCTATGGAGAGTATAATAAGTCATGATCTTGTGAGCTATTTAGAGGCGAATAAGTGGGTAACTTGCGAACACCAATACGGCTTTTGTAGTGTCGCTTTAGTGATGATCTGCTGGCATTTGTCGACGAGAGGTGAAGTGTATCTTATCTATTCACCGGTTAGACGAAAACTAAGTTGTCGCTCGGGATAACTTCAAGGCGTTTGATTGAGTCTAGCACGAGGTTCTTATTTCGAAACTTCCTGTTATCGTTGTTTGTTATAATTTCTGTAGTTTTACATCGATCTTCCCAGGCACCGCGCTATAAGAAAGGTACTAAACGGTGTGTCTTCCAACGAGTTCAGGACAAATTCGGGAGTTCCGAAAGTTCTGTTTTGTCTCGTACTCTACTTTTTGTATTTCTTCACGATCTTCTCTTTCTAACATTAAACCTTATCTACTATTTCGCACATGACAGCAACATTTGTCACTCATATTCTATTGACTGTAGGCCAAGTATTTTGGAAGTTGGAGTGAGAAAGTAAAACATGAACGTTATATTCATAAATGACCTGATTGATGTTCTGGGCATGAGAACAGGTTTTGATTGCTAATTGTCAGCTGGAATGATCGTATTTTTTGGATGTTTTAAAGAGCTTTCAAGTGCCTCCGCTTTTTAAATACTTCAATTCATCTGACCTTCTTAATATTTACAAGGCCTTTATGCGACACAAGATGGAATACAACTCGAAGGTAGGATATATAACTCTATCAATTCATTGGAGCATTGGAGCAATTTGGCATGCGTTTTGCTGTTCTATATGTACTCCCATGGAGGTGCTCTGATAAAGTAAAATTATTAATTTCATAATCACATAATATGCGTAGTACTCATACCTAGCACAGAAAACATATTTTTGAAGAAGATTGTCTGGTGAATCGCACAATACACTATGGAAAAAATTAGTTCTTTAGCCAGAGGGTTCGTTTATGGGACAATCTTCCCCCGAATGTGTTTTTTTTTTTCAACTACGATATGAACATATTTAAATCAAATGGATTTTGTCCTTTCCATACAATACTTTCTCAACACTAGTATAATGCACTGCATGAGTAGAGGTCCATCTTTGTAAGGGGCAATTTAGCTGCTCTTCCTTACAAAACTTTTTAAAAGTAAGGTGAATTTTTTGCCGGGAATATACATAAATAGTGGATGCTATAAAATATATTTTAAAAAAGCCATTATTTTAACAAGGCGAGAGAGAAAAACTGAAAACTCTTTGATAGTAAAGACAATGCCAGTTGTTACTGCTTCCAATTAAACCACTTGCGCTTATGTATGAAGCAGAGAAAAGACTCTGCTTACTTTTACCAGAAATGGGAATGTTCGAATTACTTTCTGTTTATAACTTCATAATTATTTCTTCATAATTCTGAGTAAAGTACGTAAACGACTGTCTAATATAGCCATGTGACCGATCTATTAAGAATAAAGGAGTACCGAGGTCACATAGATTTGGTGGAAATTATAAATAATTATTTCAGTTAAGCAAAAATGATACAAAAAATATGCGCTATCCATCCCTGTACTATGTTGGAGAGAAGCTAAAGTCTAAAAAGAACAAGAGTAACAATATTTCTTTTTATTATGTACGTGTTTGGCAGATGAGCTCGGTAGGGAAGCTTTTGCCGGAGGGGAGCAGGTTGCTTCCTACCTGGATGTCCACTGCCCTATGACCACCATTAAGCACAGGATATCAAAGTTTTTCCTTGGGAAAGCACAGAGTGGGTGGAATTCCATCACTACCTTTGCTGTTTCTAGGACACTTTGGTCACGGTATAACGGGAGTAAGACTCTGGGAATCTTGGGGATTCCTCGACAGTCCTTATCCAGATTCATAGCGGTGTATACGGGTCACTGGCTGATCGTTAGAGAGGCAGAGAGGCTGGGCCTTCCCTTTAATCCGCACTGCAGAAATTGCGCGGATTCTTCTGAGAGGGAGACTGTGGAATAGTCTTTGTGACTGCCCAGATCTGGCGGTCAGACGTTTGAAGTTTCTTGGGGTGCCTTTTTCGACGGCTTGGCGCAATGTGCGAACCTGGACCCCTTTGCTTTACTTCACTTTATAGGCAGCTCTGGTTGGCTGTAGTTATTTTCTTTCTTTTTCTACTTTTAAGTAATTTCAGTTTGGTCCTGCTATGGTTTCAAAACGGCACCTTGTGCTAAATGTAGTTGATCGGATTTTCGGATTAACTGGCCATTTGACCTACCTACGTTTTTGACTTCGACGTAAGCAGAATTTGTTTTCCTATCACGCATTATAGGGAAAGAGATTTTTGGACATCACTGCATTAAACTCACTGATACAAATTAATTTCATTAATTTGGTGTAAATCAAATATTTTATCAGTGTTTAAAACAATATTTTTATGACTTTCCTTCACTGTGCTCATTAAGTCAAATGGTTATTTTACTCATATGCCCTCTTATCAGGCCCAATAAAATCGGTTGCAATTCTTTAATTTGAAGTTGTTTTAATATGTTTGAACAACCATAACATGTGCAACAACTAATAACCAGAGAAAAAACAAATAAAAAAGAAATAAAAATAAAAGAATTTCAAGGATATGAATACCAAAAAAACAAGCAAAGCAATTACAATATTCACGACCAGACGAAGTACAATACAAACACTGACAAGACACTTGCCTAAAAAAATACACAGACAAGAAACAAGACTCGTAGATTTACTAAATTTAACCAAATAATGAAGTTTAAATATTACAATTAAATAGACATTTTACTTGTAGGAATATACAGTGTTGCCAATATAGCGTCTTTAGCGCTAGATTCAGCGCATTTTAACCAGCAGCAAATCGAATTTTTATTCACTAGAAGTTAGAAGCATTAGCACATTGGAGTTAAAAAATGTTTCGCAAGAACGGTAAAACTGCAATTGTATTGGTTAGAACTGATTTCAGGTAATTTTTTTTCATGGTTAAGCGCTGTATACAAAATACAGAAAAGCATGGACATCTGATGCGTTTTTCAGAAAATGAACTGTGCCATTTGTTGTAAATGCGTAATTAGTGCAAAATGGTCTTATCTTATTTGATCAGACTTTTTCAATCTAAAAACTTGTAATGATTTGGAATTCTTTAATCTAATATAACGTAATGCAAACGAAAAACAAAAAATCCCAGCATCTCTAGCACTTTATATAACTTGTAACAACTTTATTAATAGCCTTATTTTGTAAAAGAAAAGGCCCAAGCATAATGTGCTTAGGCTAGCTTAAACAACTATGCGAATGAATGCAATTAAATGTGTATAACCATAATGTACATAACAAACGTTTCGTTGAGTTTCGTTCAATTTCATTTGTTTACGTTTGGAGCGAAGCCAATCGCACCAAACGTACGCAAACAGCTGTTTTAGTGTTTATGTAAACAATAATAAACAAAAGACCGCAGTGTGCAATGTAAACCGAGGATAACTTTATTGAAAATATATATAGAAAAAACGATTTCTCTGTGACAAATGTGTATCTTATTTATTTTCAACCATTTAAATATATTTCTTTTCTGTTCATTTTGTAGCACATTAATAACAAAATTTTAACAAATGTGCTTGTGTTTACAATTGGAATGAACGCACGGTTGTATTTTTTAGTACTATTTTTTATTTATGATTTTTTTTATTAACTAAAATAGATATAACTGAAGTGTTGTCGGTAAAATATTCAACCGTTGTAGATATTAAATAACAGTTTGTGATAAAAATCTTTATATTTATGAAATATAGAGACAAATCAAGTTTTACATAAGTACTAGTGTTTGCAACTAAGAACAGCATGCATTTAAGTTCAAAAAGTACATTATAGCCACTCGAAAGCTTCGTTAAACTTTTGACAGACGTTTCGTTGATTTTTGACATTAGCTTACGTCAACAAAAGTACATTATAGTTGGGCCTAAACTTTTCTAAAATGTTAGTCTGTGTGAACGCGAAAGAAACAACAAAAGAATTCCAAATCTTTTCATTCCAAATTTTTGCTCGTCTAAGTACGGATGTACTTAAATACTAAAAAAAAATCTTTTAAGCACGTTTTAATAAAAATTATTATTTGACAATTTTTAACGCCTTTTGACTATAAAAAATTGGCAACACTGTGTATATATGCATGGTTGTTTATAATAAAAATGCAGTGACAGAGAGAGAGAGAGAGTGTATGTGTTTACTTATACATTAGTCCTCGTTAAATAAACCGGTGTTTTTGTTTTTTTTTGTATATTTTGTGTGTTATTTTTCTTTTCTTTTGTTTTCCTTTCATCATGTGTAAGTTTTAAGTGTTTCAGTGTGTACGTGTAGACATAATCATTACAAATCCGGACAGTTTTCCACATCTCTGACGCTTCTCTCTCGCTCTCATTGTCTCGACTGTATTCTCCACATCTTCTACAAATATCCTTTAAGCCTATGCATTTATTTACGCACCCATACTCTCATAGACATATTGTACATACATCTACACAATCATTATAAATATACTCAGCCATACATAAAATATGTAAAACGCACATCCTGTATTAGAATCATTATAATATTCATGAACATGTGATATTTACGTAACAAGTTGTGTAGTCGTTTACGAGTATACCCTATATTATCATTGTTTGTATATCGCGTTAATTATACTGTTCGACATTGACGATGTTTTTTAACCAAATGAAATAAGTTTGTCTTGTAAACTAATTACAAACTGCAAATTTTAAAATAATTCCATTAAACTTGTTATGTAAGTTTAATTTTACAAATAATTAAATACCAATTTATAGTCGGAAACAGGGTTGTAATGGTCAATTATGTATGTATGAAATACCAGTATAGATCAAACTTGAGCTCACAACTTCATATTTCTGCTTTGTATGATTTTATTTCAAATGCAAACAAAAACTAAGTAATTTTTTAGCAAACGTCAGAGCTAGGAGTAAATCTTGTGGATTTATTTCTCAGAAAACTTATTATTAAGAGTATATTATAGGCGGTTTAAGAGGCCGTCTTATTTTGCAGTGGCCGTCAATGCCTTCCATGATCGTAAAAAAATTATGCACCGAGATATTGTAATTTGAATTCATTTTAAACTGAGTAGTCCTATAGAATACTTTTAGAGTCTTTGAAAGGGATCTACAATTTAACGGGGCCGCAGTTCCAAACAGCAGATAGATGTTTTATTTAGAGAGGTTTTGCCTAGTGTAATACTCATAGAGCAGTCTCTTGGCTAATGTTCTTTCATAATGCCGATGTTGAAAATTTTTGTTAGTTTGACCAAGAATTAAACCCCGTACCTCTTGTTTGGTAGGCAGTTATCATAGTCATATAGAGTATCATATAGTCCAATTTATCTGTGTAAAATCTTTTACCTATTGTTACAAATGTTTTTGAATGGACGTATATATATTTGTGTGTGTGGTTGCCTGTGTGTGGATGTGGGCAGGCAAGTTACCCAGCAAATCCAAAGGATTGAATTCAAATTGAAAGCTTAGAATTAATTGGAAAACATAGCGCTTTAAATGAAATAGGGAAACTGTACTCAAATTGAAATATGTCTTATGTTTAGCGCATATCTAAGTCTATTCTTAAATTATGTTCAACCATTAAGTTTATGTAATGCTGAACTTGTCTAGCTATTTTTTATTATTAAGGCCAGCATTTAGGGGACCACCCTTACTCATGCAGTACATTGTGTTGGTCTAGAAAAATATGTTATGGGAAGGGGGAAAGATTAAGTAGTGCTTGTGAATATTTGTTAATTTTGTAAAACTTTTTCTCGGTTTGTTTTTAACCTTAAATTAATTTATTTGAAGACTTTTGTATATATATTTTTATACAAATAAGCCTTAAGCCCTTAAGGCCATTTTTGGAATACAGAAGTAAGTACACATATACTATTATTAACTAATAAATGCTACACTTATTCTAAATGATTTGTGAGTTTACTCTTTCCATATTTTTTAAAAATTTTACACAGACTTTGATTAAGATTTTGTTATTGAAATAACTCGAAAAACATAAATAGAAATCAATGAATTGATACTCGTAAAGTCGTCTAAAATGTAAACATGTTCTTCTGAATGGATCAGCAGTAGCATAATTAGTACAAGATGATGAAAGTTCTGGCCTAAGTGGTATATCAAAATAGATTTCACAGTAGATAATAAACCCAATGCATTGCCGAAGCATAAATACAATCCCTTTTTGAATTAATGATTGGTGCGAATATTAGAACTAATCAACGGCAATTGGAAAAAGAAAAACTAATGGAAGAAGAACCAATAACAATATTTAATAACCATCGTGAAGAATTACATCAAGAGGCTAAAATAAAAATAGCCGTAAAACCTATAACCTATAACGTAAGAGTCTAAACAATCTCAAGTTCGCTCTGGTCTAAAATTAAAAGCAAAATACAGCCTCACCTTAACCGGGATTCGTATAAAATCCCCTCCTTCAATCTCGTTGCTCTGACGAACTTCAAAATGCCTACCGGTACCAACTCTGGGAATTACCTATCCGATAGCTGATAATCACCAAGTTACCTCTTCCTACAATGCTGCACAATTTCCCAGTATGTGCTCTGATGACTCGATCGCTTCGTCACATAATCTGCTCATATTGGTTGAACCGATTCCTATCTTATTCAAATGTCAATTGAGTCTGCAGTGACCGGTCAGAAATCCCGCTTATATCCTAACATTATTCCTAGATGATTTAATGCAAGACTCAAATCTCCTCCTATCATAGTTACCGAGTAAAAGTTTGGATAGTCTAAGGCTAGTCTGGCCCAAGAAAAGTAATTGTATCTCCCTGTCCTCTGGGTCCTTAAGAGGTGGTGACTGCAAAAACGAATAACACGTGTGACATAATAAAGATCAGCCTACGGAAGTTCCTATAACTGCATTCACATGTGCCGAATACATAAAGCCGTAATACTCTAATTCCGCTGGTGATGAAATCGAGACGATTTACACTTAGGATGGCAGAATTGTAGGATAAATTGAATTTTGTATGAAAATTTTTGAATTAGAAAATCAAATAAAAAAAGGAAAGAAAAAATATATAAACGCTTGAATTACTGTTTGCTGGGTAATATTTGAATGTACATATGTATTGGTATATATGTACATATTTTTATGAGTTGGTAGATGTGTGTGTAGGTCTGCATTTAATCATCTACTTGTTACACAAGAGGTTTAGGAGAAAGTTTGTTTAATTTTTTTTTTTTTCTTTATAAGAATAAATTTAATTTTTTGGTGTCGGCTGGAGTGGATATGTCTGTGGCAGTATGTATTTGGCTAAGTGCGTACATAATGGCTGTCTCTTTTCATTTCCCTTTTTCTTTGTGAATGTATAAATGTATGGATTTATATTTGTATGTGCATGTGTATCTTCTGTTTTGTAGACATTTATTGTCTGTTTTTTTTTTTCAACTCATACCTATTATGTCTGGCTTTTATGATAATTTTCTAAAAAATAAATTTTCAACTTTTTTTTGCATTCCCTTTTTTTTAATGATGAATCACTCTGAGCGGGGTTTTTTTTGGCTTTTGGGTGTTTTTTTAATTTTAAAGGGCATATTTAAATTTAAATGCATATTCAGAAACATTTTGTTGTAAATTTTTATTTGTTTTCTTGCTTTTTGACATATTTTTGAAAGTTTTTTTTTTAATTTTTTTTAACAATTCTAAGTACATATATTTATACTTTTAGGGCATTGATTACAAAAGACCGAAATGTCGGATATGAATGAGACATTTAATATAAAAAAACCATGTTTGTTGCATATGTATAATGGCAAACGTCATGCAAGATGTGCAAAGACGTTTACAAACAAAAGCTAAAATTTTTGATCACCTAAAAACAATCATCATCTGTAAACAGGCTGTTCGTTTCCAGCACACAGATATGTGACAAGTATATATTTACTTGTTTATTTGTATTTTCAAATTTTCAAATGATCTTTGTGAAGCCAAGGCGGAATTTTTAACCTTTAAAATGCCAAAATGGCAGTTTAAAAACTCCTCTTACAATAAACTACTTAGTTAACATTAGAAGCTCTTTTAATTTTCGTCGATGTTTTTGTTTTTTATCTGTATTGTTCTGTATTATATCTTTCCGTTCATTCACTCATTATAACCTGTTTAATAAAGAAACTCCATTAATTTTTAACGAAATACTCGAACTCATATGTTTCCAAGTGTCAAAAAGGCAACCTGAGCTTAATAAGTCTCTCATTCCTAAATCCTGAAACCAAAATTCTGCTTTCTCTTATGGAAAACCGAGTTAAGGGTGCTTTAATAAAACGGTATAATATTGAGCAAAGCAAATACAACAATCATCTTATTCATTTCGCAAGATATTTTCATTAAGATCTTTTTGTTTCGTTACGGCCAGCACTGAGGGGACGACCCCTACTTATGTCGTACATTGTGCTGGTCTAGGAAAATATGTTATGCGAGAGGGGAAAGAGGGAGTAGTGCTAGTGGACATTTGATTTAAACCTACTGATGTCGTAATTGACAAGGTAAACATTCGCCGGAAGCCCGTTCCATAAACGAGCGCTACGTGTGCAGAATCAACTAACACTTTCCATTTGATGTGAGGTGGAAGTATGTTTATAGTTTTTATTTAAATTTTGAACTATGACATACAAAGTTAGGTACTGTTCAGTAAACTTACATACATTATGTACGTCTGGCCATTAAAACCCTGTGTCAGGGTTACGGCCTAGCTTCTTGCAGCACTCATGTTGTGTGTGTTAATTTTCATTCATGAGTACGGGGACCTACAGTTTAAAGTCGGCTCCGAACGACAGATTTGAGAAACTTTTTCATGGCAATTAGTGCTTACCAATAAGCTATTTTGCTAGGGAGAATTTGTTCTCTATCACTTACACGTGCGCATCAATAATGCATGATTTTTGTATGAAATGAGCCGCTAAAATGCAATAGAAATGAAAATTTATTGCAACCAGTAAGCAAACATTATAATAAATCAAAAATAATACCTTACCCTGTACCATATTTGGTATGAATAAACAACATAATGCTTCCATTATTGCTTAGAATTTTATTTATTGCTTACAAGTTTGAAAAATTTTCTGCTGGGCTATTACTCTAAGAGCTTTTGCCAGAAGACTGCTGAGAGGTAGTCGCCGAAAGAAATAATTTTTTCATACTTCTTTTTTCAAGATGTCAGAGCTGAGATTTAAACTCGGCACTATCGTCTTAGTAAGCCAACACACTAAAGACTAGACCAGTATACTTACTGCCTTTATTATGAACACGAACAGATCTTTAACACGATGAGTGAATATGTCAGCAGTGAGACTAGATGCCTCTCTAAACAAATCATTCTAATCTATCAAGAACACCACATTTGCATAATATGTATTACGCTGTGTCTCATGCTTGTAAGCACAGTCCAAAAACATCCTCATCTGTGATTATCAGTCTTCACACAATGACCCAACGTAACTAAAATTTTCAACCATAAATTAGCTCTGAAAATGTGTGAAGTTTTGTTTTGTTATTTAAATTTTGTTGCAAGTTTTCCGCTTGAGATGAATATAAAATTTTACAAAAACTATTAAAAAAAATTAAGTTGAATAAAAACTTAATTAGACAATTGGATAAATTTGAATAAAAACGAATATTAATTCAAACATGAGGTCTTAGTTAGTGGAATGTGTGCTTTACTGCCAGTGGGAAGGTCGCATGTACAATTTGCACGTCCTCGATCAATAATACATTTCTCGGTCCATGATTAGTTCAATTTAAAATATTGCAAAAAATTATAGACTCCTCTGATCCTCCTTTGTTTGAAAAATCATTGCAGAAAAAATCTAAATTCATTTAAAAGAATTTAGTTCTTTCTCTCATTAGGTCAACAATCCAATTGGTTTACAAAATCGGATTTCCAGATCATTAAAAAAAATAGAACCTACTTTGTTTTATAAACATTTTATTATGTAAGTATGTATATGGATTGGATTTCTTTTCAATCTTATAAAGCTTCAAATTAAAATAAAATACAAAAAATTCTTTTGTTTGTATTAAAATTCGCTGTCTGCCAGTCGCAATGATTTAAAGAATGTTTTCCTGTCTTTAAATTCTTATGATTGATGTTTCCATTGTAACATGATTGTTTTTGTATTTCAAAAGCAATCTGAAATATTTTTGTGTGACTGTCTGATTGATTTTTTTGTAAAAAAAACAAAAAAAACTGTTAACAAATGTATTACAACAGTGGCAGTAACAATAATGCATTTTATTAGACCATCACTACTCATTCATACATTCATTTAATCATTCATACTTAAACTCTTCCATTTGCCTAAATGAACCACATAATGATGTCTATGTCTACTAAAACATAAACACTTACACACACACCCATACCCATACCCATAACCACTACATACTCCTGGATAATGGCATTTCTAGACAAAACGCAAACGTAACGTATATACATACGTATATACCTAATACCCTTAACTGAAAAGGTTAATACAGATAACAAAAATGGAAAATTTTTGGTAATTAATCAAGTCGGGCAGCTTTTTAAAGATCCAAAATGGTTAACAATTCAACCTGACGTTATAATCTGTTTAATTCAATATATTTTTGACCAGTAGAATCTTTACATACAGGCGAAAATGATTTCAACAGTCGTTTAATTGATTAGTACAAAAGCAATCTTCCCTATTCCAGCAGAAAATTTTTCAAATTTGGAAGCAATAAATAAAATTGTAAGCAATAATGGAAGCATTATATTGTTTATTCATACCTTAAAGCTTCCAAAAATGCTATAGGATAAGGTATTATTTTTTATTTTGTATAATATTTGCCCACTGGTTGCAATAAATTTACCTTTCTTTGCGTTTTAGCGGCTCATTTCAATATAAAAATCATGCATTATTGATGCGCACGAGTAAGTGATAGTTCATAATTTCTCCCTTACAAAATAGCTTATTGGTAAACACTAATTACTGCTGGGTATAGAGCTTGGCAAACTATCGATATTAAAAAGAGAAACTATCGATAGAATCAAATTCTTGTTGGGATGTAAAGCTTAATTTTTTAAAAAGGATTTTCTTCTATTAAAAAGAAAGATAAAAGAAAAACCCAATAAAATGCAAAAAATGTGTGCATATAATTAAAACATCATACTTAAAACGTAATGGTTTTCTTTAAGCCCTAATAAGACTTGCTAGTTGCCAGGTTGTATTTCTTATACTGCTGAGATGAAATATCAAGATTGTGCTAATGGAATACATACTTAGTCCACATTTAGACGGACGAACATTTGGACGGAAAACATCTGGACGAACATTTTGTCGGCAATAATCCGTTGTTATTGTTATTATTTGGAGTTTGTCTTATGTATGCAGTGGTGTTAAAACATAGAAAAGAATGTCAACAAAGCGTATCGCCGACTAACGAACACAAAAGCGATTCTCTCTTCCCCACCTCGCTCTTCGTCTTAAAACTAAATGTTTTCCTTCTAAATGTTTCCTCGTCTATATACTAGCTTTTACTATTTGTGAGCAAGCAAATCGTTTATTGAATAAATTCTTTAAATTCTTTCTTTTTATAAAAATCGCATTTTTCGAGCAAAAAACTGAAAAGATACATACATAATTGTCCATTACAACTAGTGTTGCCACAGTCTTCAATATTTTATAACCAAATTTCAACAAAAAAGTAACCAAATTGGACAAAAAGTAACCAAAAATATTAAAATCATTCGTATCCAAATTTCTTGCTTATTTTCAGTTAAACTTCTGCATTGAAATTTACCAAAATCAATTATTTTTGTTAAAATATGTACAAAAATTACTTAAAAAAATAAGACTACGCGTTATACATTTTTGAGTTTAAATTAAAATATTTGTCGTAGAGGAATCAAAATCTGTAGTTCTAATTTTAAAGTGTCCAATACATTGAAATGGCATGTTATAACTTCTAGACGGTTCGAATTCGTAAAATTCTACTCTATTACATTTCTAAGCAGTTTCATTTTCGATTACGATTACTCTGTATATATGTATGTATATTGTATCTCTAATCAGTAAATAATCACAGTTTATTTTCTACTTTTATAATTGCTTCTAATTTTACATAACCATAAATCCTAATAATAATAAAATAAAAGAAATAAATATTTTTGTTGAATAGTATTTATATTTATTAATATTATTTTTCGAAATATTTTATTAATTTCCTTGAGTCAAAAAGTAACCAAAATAAGAAAAAAGTCCACATGTACACATTGAAGAAAAAAGTAACCAATTTTGGTTAAAAATAACCAAAACGGCAACACTGATTACAACCCTGTTTAAGGGTTACGGCCTTGCTGCTATAGACTGCTATAGGTGGTTTTACACTATCCCACTGAGTATAACGACACGTCAAAAACTCAAATAAAATGAAAAAGTATAATAGTGTGAAAACAATATGTAATGAATTGTCAAAAAATACGTAGAGAAATATGACAGTCGTATGGCTCTCATCATTTTTAGAAATTTTTCTAAACCTTTAGATTTTTCATTCTATCAAAGTTGCTTTTTTATGCAAATATAAGAAAAAATCAGGGTTGGATACGTGGAAATTAATCGTAATAATTTTGCTTATTCCTTTTTTTTTAAATAACTACAAAAATACAAAATACAGGCTTTTAGAATAGTGTAAAAGCACATTAAGGGATAGTCGCCGAAAGAAATATTTGTTTATGTTTTTTTCTTTCAAGGTGTCAGAGCTGGGGTTCGAACCCGGAGCACACTAACCACTGGATCACGTTGACTGAAAAGATCGAAATACTAATATGCAAGTATTTTAAGCTGTAATTGCTAATTAAAACATAAAAATTGTTTTATTTTTCTTGAAATTTTTTCTTCTTTCGATAATGTTTCGACATTATTCGATCATAACGATCGTAACGCTTTGGAAGAATACCGACAGTCTAATATAAACAAAACAATCGACATTATCGATGGTGATATCGATAATTTACCAGCTCCACTTTGTTGGGTTGTGTAAATTGCTATGACCTGACTAAGACGTGCTTGGTTGATTGGGTGGTTGGTTAACATGGGTGCACAATACGAGCATTAATTAGTGTCCGCCGACATCGGATGCTACAGCAGTCGTAACTACAGTCTGAATATCATGCCTACTGCGTTGTATTTAACTATAGACACAGGTAGCGCAATTATTATTTTTTTTTCTATTTAACGCAGTTAGCCAACCTGAGCTATCTGTCAGTCTTAGAGAAGGAAAAAAGGATTAGTGGAAGATGCAGGATCCAGAAAAAGAGTACCATTTCTTAGGAAGGTTTAAAGCCAAATAGTGGTTGACGAATTCATTAAGGTATTATCGGGTAACTGGTTTAGACATCTGAATCAAACTGTTTTCAAGTATCTTGTTGAGAAATATTAAGGTATCAGTTTAGGTGAATAAAAAATCAGTGAAAATTAAAAAAAATTGGCTAAGATATCGATAAAAAAAAAGATGAAATAAAGAAAAAAAACTTTTAGTATTCCAATAATATAATAGTGAAGTTCTTCAAAAGGAATGTAATTTTCACGATATCTAAATCAAAACAAAAACAAATGAACTGTGCATAATCTCCGAGTGGGGTCGCGCGAACAGGGACGAATTTAATGCTCGCAAGATTCAATATAATTTTATGTGGCTATGGGTAATGTAAATATTTAGGAGGCAGATGCTTTTGATGTTCTGGCCATGAGAATTAACTGTGATGTTAATTGGAATGACCACATATTTTTAAGTTTCATCCCAAATTTTTTAAATTAAAAATTTAATTTTTGTTTTTTTAAATTAAATTACCTTTTGTTTTAAATCACTATAGAGGAAACTCAAATTCGTTATCGTGTCGAAATATGTACTTGCTTAGCGTTCAACGTTCCCGTTTGTTGCACACGTTTAATTTACTATTGGTTTTAATGCGTATCCATATTGTTGGCACAGTTGCAAAGAATAAAACAATTCATAGACTTAAAATGCCATAATAATAACAGACCGTCTATAGGACAGACAATTATTGTAAAAAAAAAAAATAAATTGTAGACAGTTTTGGTAGGGGGTTTATGTCTTAACACCTACCCTTTGTGGTATAAGTAGTTGTTTGTGTTACAGTCAGCAGTAATGTTGGCTTTTTTTGATTTCGTTTTTGGATGCAATCTGTTTTGACTTTGTCTGGCTGCTAAAGTCGTTTTAATTTTCTCCTTTTTTTTTGTCGTTTTATTTTTTGTTTCTTCTCTATTACTCTGATTGAAAATGTGGAATTTTTGTTCGTTTTATTAAACCAGACATAAAAGTTTAGAGACTTACAAAAAAAACAAAAAAGAAGGAATAAGAAGTAAACAATTGCACCCTTGAGCCTGTAAAAAGATGAAGACGTAGCAGCTAAAATGAAAGAAAGACCTTAAAAATAAAAAAAGGACCAAATGAATGGAAAAATACTTTCAAAAATGCACTGAGGTTTGTCTACTTCAAACCATCCATCCCATCATTTTCATCCCTGATGTAATATTGCCATAAATGCTTTTGCCGACATAAGTTTGTGTCTGAGTCTGAGTAAACTTTTGTTAGTATGTGGGTGATTGTCTGTCATGACTAAAAAATATTAAGTTAACCTTGAAAAATGATTCAGAACATCAGTTAACTACTTAACCAGACAGTCAGTCTACACAGGGCACAGTGGCATGAAATGGGAAAATTTCAAACACAGTGAAAATAGATGATTTACAGTATGTTTCTACATACCGATGGTATACTTTTAGTCTTTTTATTATATAATCTAATTTTACGGCTGACATTTGAATAAGAGCTTTCGAATATATATCGACGATGGAACTAGAGAACGCTGCAACTGACAAAACCCTAAATGTTCACCAGAGCCAAAAAACTTTTATAAAAGTAGAACAAATACACTGGTATTTTTCATTTCGCAGACGGCGTAAGTGAATTTATTTTCATCATAGAAATCTGGGACCTGGACCAATCGACGCGTATTTTTTTCTGATAAAAAAGATGCAAAAAACGTATTTTCAATTTTTTGTCAGTTACAGCGTTCTTTAATTCCATTGACGATATAAATAATCATAAACCGCCCTTTATTCTATTACATCTCCTCTCTCGGCAAACGCCGAACAGTACGCAATGAAAATTAAGATCCGCTGTACAGCTAAAAATTTAAGACAATTCAAGTCAATCCATCATGGCTGTTCTTAGCTACTTTATACAATATTTTAAGAGAAGATTGATCACTTTCAAAGATTTTAGAAAAATTATAATTCTGTTGTAAAATCTAAAAACATGAATTTAAATTTCAATGTACATTTCTGTACATGACGAGTTCTCAATAATTTACACCAGTTGTGGAAACTGCTTGATGTACTCGTACGTAAAGGGTGTCCAAAGAATTAATGCAAAATTTGAATTTGTCTTTTTGAAAATGAATCTGGTCAAGCGGCAAGTGTTTTTGGTGCTCGATATCGCAACATGATAATGCTATTGTTGAGGACAATATGTAGTTTAAACAAGTCTTTTCCACATGCCATGCAGCCAATTAAACATTTCAATTACTGCATGCGACATTTCCTGTTCTCTTGTTTCGGTGATCAATATTTGGCCCTGGATCATATGATTTTACACCATTAAATTTTTTTTAAGACCAATACTCAGGGGTAAACCTCTACTCATGCAGTGCATTGAATTGAAATGTGAAGATGGTTAATGATGGATAGAGATTTTTTTTCATAGTTATTTGTATATTATGCGCCTTCTTTTGTTGATGAAACAAGTTACTGTCAATTTGATCACTCAAGGGCCAGTGTTACAGCTTCACCCTTAAATGATTAAACAGTAATTGCCTCATCTGTCGGTGGATGCTGAATGTGAATGGTGAGCACGTTTTCAGTAGATTAGCTGTTATCTTCCCAGAAGGTGGCGCTGTATTCTTGATCATTGGTTTCTCGTGGATTAGAATGGAAATGTTAGGGAGCGGTTTCTTGAAGATGAAAAGAAAAGAAGAAAAACAAAATAAATTGTAATTCTGTTTCATCCAAATAAGATGACAATTACAAGAACAGCAACTGCTGTGTGACTTTACTTCGACTAACTCATACAAGTGTATGTACATACATACATACATAATTAGCCATTACAGCCCTGTGTCAGGGCTACGGCCTGAAACTCTTACAATCGATAAGAAACAGCTTCCGAATACTAATTAATTAATTTGGCTTTTACTTGCGATACGTTTTCAGTTTTCAATTGATCTGAGCTATTATTTTCTTTCGATTTAGCATTTTGTGACATAGAAATATACAAATTTTGTGATCAAAACACTACCGCATATACTTATAAATAAAATTTGTTTGTTTAAATCTCAGTAAAAAATTAATTGTAGGTTTACAAAAAATTAAAAAAATTTCAATTAATAATCCCATAGTGCCAGTAAGGAATGTATGTCCTTTTTAGATGCAGACAAAATTTATTTTTTATTATTTAATTTTTGTTGCTGCTGTTTATATATTTATATTTTATGCCGTTGTAAATGTGTTTCTCTGTGTACTTCATGTTCTCTCCCTCTCTCTTTTAAGTTTTTTTTTCATCCGAGTGTTGTAAAACACATTTAGTCTACTTTACAGTATGATTTTTATCCAAAATTCAATGCAAATTTGTATGTCACTGTCTGTTCCATATGACTTTAGAATATTTTTTTGTAGTGGAGAAATGAAAAAGTTTTTTTTTTTTTTTTGTGTAATAATATTTAATGATTTGCAATACATTTTTAATGTCCGTTTGTAGACATTTTTTTTTTTGCTGCAAATTTTGAATTCTTATTGTGATGTGCTAAGGGGAGATTGAATTAAAATTTAGCTTATGCTACAAAGTTCTAAGTATTAGCATTAGCTTTATCTATTCAGTACTAGCTAAAGCTATTAGTTAAAACTAGATAAAGTGTGAATAACTCTTTGCTAGTACTACATAAAGAATGCTGAAAAGCAATAGCAAAAGCTGGAAAATTTACCAGCTGATATAAATCATATATGAGTTCCCACTTTTTTTTTCTTTTAAATCCCGGCATAATGTTTTGGGAATTTGAACATATGAATTGCAAATTTATGTCAGTATAAAATGATTCGTTCAAGCATGCTGCAGTACAGTAAAAGTAAATGAAGTTATTTTCAAACTCTTTATTTTTTTTATTTCTGGAAAAGCTTAGTTTTACTGTTACATTTTAAAATGAATAAAACAAATGCAGAAATTTAAAAATTTCAAAAATAAAGTTTATTTATGTTTTCTTTTAAGAAGCGTGACGTGTACATACGAGGTCCGTTCAACACTTAAGTTTAATTTTCAAATTTCGGAGCCTACACGCGCTTATTAGACAGTAAAAAGCCATAAAATGTATGAAAAACATTAAATGCTCAAAAGTCCGATGCACAATAATTTAACTGCCTGTTTTAGAAAATAAAAAATTTCGTTTCTGAATTTATGTATATATACAATATGTTGCAAACAAATCTTAGTATTTTATTACCGTTTCAATGTAAATGCCCAAACAGAAATTTTCATATTACTTGAAAAGAAAACAACAAGTAAATCAAGAGCATATTATTTGCTTTTGTTTAGAAGTGAACGGGTTAATGAAGAAAGAGTGGTAGACAAAAAGACACGATTTCGTTATAAATATTTAAAGATCCGACTGTAAATGCTGACTGTCCTGCAGAGATTATAGTAATTCTTCCTTGAAAAAACTATAATGATTTTTAGCGAGTTTTAATTTTCTAATTAAATTTAAAAATGTTTCTGTTAGAATTACCGAATTGCTTCCTTAGCAAAAGTTTCATTGTTTCTTGCGAACGAGCTTTGATTTTCGGTCATTAGGGTGGTACATTAGGGTAGTACAAACAGAGATCTGGTTGATAAATACTAAAACGATATACTTGAGGTTAATGAACTCTATGGGAAAACTTCGATCTTCTCGAGACTAAAGCGGAAAAGCAAAACTTTTTTTCCCTTGTAATGTGGTACGCTCTAATGGGCATATTAATTTAACTAAAATTACAGAAAAAAAAACATACATACATACATAACTGGCCTTTACAACCCTGTGTCAGGATTACGGCCTAGCTTCTCGCAGCACTCATGTTGTGTGTGTCAATTTTTATCCATAAGTACCGGGACCTACAGTTTAATGTCGACTCCGAACGACAGACTTGAGAAGCTTGTTCATGGCAATTAATTACTCTCAGAGCTTTTGCCAGAAGACTGCTGAGAGGTAGTCGCCGAAAGAAATATTTTTTTCATATTTCTTTTTTTTTGAAGATGTCAGAGCCTGGAGTCGAACCGAGGACCCATGTCTTAGTAGGCCAACACACTAACCACTAGACCACGGCGACTACAGAAAAAAAAACATTTTTTTTAAATAATACAGCAAAAACAAATTTCAAGCACCTCAATCAGATCCATAAAAAAAAAATAAAGCAAAAACTAGCAATTTTAAGCATTAACTAGACTTTACTCACACCCTTTTTAAGGTAATGCTTGAAAAACTAGTGTTTGCTACTCAGCATAAAGTACTAGCTTTAGCAGAAATTTTTATTCACCTCAAAGTTAGTTTAAACTTAAAAATTTGCAGTATAAGCTTTAGCTACGGTTTTATTCACATAGTCCAATGACTACTTTTCAAAGAATTTATGTATATTAAATAATTTCTTTGAAATACCATACAGTACTCACAAAAGTACTACTCACGCTGAATAAAAATAACGGGTGTTAAGCAATTACATATATATGTAGGTACATATACTTAAATATATCTATGCTACCTACATATCGTCGATGGAATTAAAGAACGCTGTAACTGACAAAAACTTAAATGTTCACCAGAGCCAAAAAACCTGTATGAAAGTAGAACAAATACACTGGTATTTTTCATTTCACAGACGGCGTAAGTGAATTTATTTTCATCGTAGAAATCTGGGACTTGGACCAATCGACGTGTATTTTTTTGCTGATAAAAATGATGCAAAAAACGTATTTTCGATTTTTTGTCAGTTACAGTGTTCTTTAATTCCATCGTCGATATGTATTTAATAGGTAGCGGGCTGTGGTTAATGTGTTTGCTTAGTTCCATAATTATGGGCGTTTTATGTATGTATACAGTAGTGATTGGTAAACCGGAATCGGTTGAAATCTATTAGATTTTTAATTAAAAAAACACAATTCTTTTGTGGTCGATTACACAAGTCAACAAATTAATAAAAGTTAAATGGTGCCCAGAAAGTGGTTCTGTAATATGTAGACACTGGTAATACTAAAATTGTAAAAAAAAAAATTATATTGACTGTCGCATGTACTTTTAATTTGTTAAATAAATTCATTTTAGTAACATGCCGTCATTGCGAAGAAGTTGTTTCAATGATCCAAATGCGCCGCACACAAGCCTGTTTTCTTGGATTAAATAAAAAAAAATTTTTAAGTATCGTCAAAATTTTTGTACGCGGTTAGAGTATATAAAATTCTACATCACTTGTCGTTAAAATAAATGTCAAAAGTGCTCTGGTGTTTTTGTAGTGAAACTTCAAAGTCAAACTTTATAAAAATTTTTGTGCAAAAAAGGCTAAAAAAAAGTGAAAACTTTCCCGTTAAAAATTTTATTTATTTTTAAAAGTATTGTAAAAGTTAACAATTTTTAAATGGAACCATCAAGTTCAGGTTATTTTACAAATACTTCGTTAGCACTTGTGTATCAAATTGTGTGTGGAAGTATTTTAGATTTAGTTATTTATATTGGAAATGCCAAAAAAAATTGGCATTTTTATATTTTAAATGGATATATTGTTATTATTCGTCCACATTTGTGTCATAATTTTTAGTTTGTATTAAAGAGGGCATAAATCTCTATTACATTGCAAAATTTTACGCTGCCTTTTTGTGCCTTTTAGAAGTTATGCATTGTTTAATGCAAGTGTTGCAGCAGTCAAATAGATAAAAATCACATTGATCTCGCGACTGCTGCTGTTGTTGTGTGTTGTGTTTTGTTGTTTTTCATGTTACTTTTTTCTTACTGATCGAAAGACCTGTACATGTAGACTATTTAAGTCTTTTGCACGTGGCATATAAAATACTTTTACAAAAGTGGCAGGCTAGAACTGATTCTGAAAAAAGAACAGTAGCTGAAACAAAAAAGAAATTCGGAAAAAATTTAAAGATGATATGAGATTAATAGTTGACCAACCCAAACCTGGTTTTGGAAAGACGAATGATGGAAATACGGCAAGACGTTTTTTTTTCAAAACGCTGAAAAATCTGCCGAAATAATAAAAATAGATGTTAATTTAATAAAAAAAATGCACGTGTTGCTTATTGCTGTATTCAGTGGCCATGAAATTAATAATAAAAAATTTAAAATATATGCACACAATACAGGACGACTTTTTGTTGAAACGTATCCTTGGTACAATATGCCTCCCACTTTGCACAAGTATTTTATTCACGGACCCGAAATTGTGTCAAATGCTATTTTACCTATTGGGCAGTTATCAGAAGAAGCGCAAGAAGCTCGAAATAAAGATTTTAAAAAATATTGGGAGTTTCATTCACGAAAGTGCAGTCGCGAAAAATCAAACCAAAACATTTTTAATATGTTTTTTGATAACCTCTGACCCAATTATTTCAAGCATGCAAACATTGCCTACAAAGAAGGTTCAAAGCTTGCCAGAAGAGGCAATTAATTTAATTGTACCTGCAGAACCAAGCTAGAACTATTTCAGTGATGTTGAAGTTGCTGATGCTGCTGATGATGATGATTGTGATGATGATGTTGATGATTAGCTTTAAGATGTATAAAATGTAATGTTTAAGTTCTCATAAAGTACTCTTATAACTTTCTCTTTATACATTTAAAATTTAAAAATAAATCAGATTATATAGGTAAGTATATATATTCATCTTTAAGCAATTTAAACCACTAGAGTAGCTCAGATACCATTTTCACAAATAAATTCGCAATTCTTTTTCTGCTATTTTGAATTTCAAACAGTACAATAATCCAATCTAATTTGAAGTCGTGATTGGTATTTGTTGTAACACTTGTTGTAACATTTCTTTATCCTATCATGTATTATGATTTAAAAATTTAACAAAAGTAGAAACCATAAAAGCATTTAAAAAGAAAATAAATAAAAATTTTCAATGTCACACCACGTATTAAGGGTTTTTAACAATTCTTTTTCTTACTGACAACTTCTAAAGTTGTGCTTTTTTTATTACCTTTCAAAATGGTAAAAGTTTCTAAAACTTTTTAAGGTGATTCAAAAGAAAAAAAAAATTTAATTAAAAAAGTCATTTGGTTTCGTTTTTTCTTCCTTTTTTATGACTTCTGTTCACACACAGTAGTCCTGAAATTCGTGGCATGTACGATTGCTTGTTTTTTGTTTTAATTCGATTTACTTTTCAATTTGTTATTCTTCTTTCTACTCTCAGTCATATATTTCATTGTGTGCGTTTTTTGTTTTTGCTAATCATTATTAATGGCCTTGAAATTTTTATCTGACCAGCCCCCTTACCACTTACCACCCTTTTCAAATTAATTTCGCTTTTTTTTCAGTTGTTGTTTTTTCTGGTTTATGTTTGTGGTGATTAAAAAAGTGTCTGGCCAGACTACTACTGTTCCAGTTCTCGTTCTGTGCTACTGTTGGCTAACTAATGATCGGCTGTCTGGCTCATTCAGTGACTGCAAAAGTTAATTTTAGTTGTTGCGTCGTTGTGTCGTCGTCGCCAGCTCATCCACTTCAATGTTGACTATTGATTAAATGGATTTAAAAAACTGAGTGGATTTTTAATGGACAGCAAATATTTATTTGTGAGTGGCCATAATTTAAAGTGGATTTTTATTAATTATTATTTCTGTGGAGTCATAAACGCCCTTTAAGAGTTCTTATTAATTTCGTTTTTATTTACATACTTACTCGTATGTATCGTGTTCTTTTGTATGGAAATATTTTTTTTAATTTAAAGCGTTTTGCTAATGAAAAAAATGCCTCAAATTAAATTTAAAATGCAGTATGAGGATTGAGTGACAGTACCGAGATGAATAAAAGGCATTGATATTTCTAATAGGATTCCTTAAGAACCTTTTTTTCAATGAGAGATCTATTATTAGAACAAAATGTTTTTAATTTTCGATATTTGGTCGCAAAGAGTATACCTCAGGATTAATATTAATTGTAAATATGGGCATTGGGAGTATAGTATCTCATAGTTCTAGGAGCTGGGTAGAGGACTGGCCGCAAAAAGATACAACCAATTCTAAAGTAGCAAAACGAACAAGTTTGCGTATTGAAGAATTAAGGAATGTGTAGCAGAGTGAGCTAAAACAAACAAAACATTTCGAACTTTTAAAAATTTTTTTAATCGTATTATACATGAGCAAAACCAAAACAAATACCTTTTAAATGAGAAAAAGCGCAAACAAAACAATTCGCTTTTCACTCTTGTACTTGCTTTGTTATTCCGTTACATTCGTATAATTTGCTGTATTTTTTCTTCTTTTCTTTTTCTTCACATTAATTTTTTGTTGTACCTACGCACATTTGAGTTAGTGTATTTGTAGTGCTCAAAACAAAAACAATATACAAAATTAAATGCGACAATCGCTCTCACTGTTTTCGTTTTGTTTTTGTTTTACTCATTGTAAAGAACAAAACAAAATGATATCAAACGTGTCGTTTTCTTTATTTTCCTACACTAATGTGTAGAAAACATTTGGAAGGCCAGTTAATGATTTAACTCCTCTAGGGAAAATAGAAGGGGATAGTGGGAATAAGGCTAATCAGAAGAAACCTTGGAGTAAACGACTAACTTCAGCACCCTTAAGTTCAGTCAAACTATAAGGGCAAATTTACTAACAATTTTATTTTTGTAAGGTAAGACAGATATGGATTACTAAAAAATCGATCAGAGACCATTATTCTTGTTCTCAGTCAAAAAAGAAAAAAAAAACACTTTGCTGGAAATCAATTTCATTCATCAAATAATCTTCAATATTTTAAAAAGTTTCACCACTGAGTTTAAGAAGATTCACACCCATAAGAAAAATTTTAAGTGAACCCCTTCACATCAATGCTCTGAATCGCCACAAAATGTAGCTGTACTTCATGACATTTGCTGTTTTAATCGAAACAAAACAAAAAAGAACGCTTTTAACTTTTAATAATTTGGCTGGCTGTAGGGTTTTAAAAGTTCCCTGCTTAAATAAAAAACAATCTATTTAATTTGTATTTGATTTAAAACCCACTGGGTTTAGTGTGTCTGCAAAGTTATTAATAGAGTCGCCCATTCCCACGACAAAAAGAAGTAGAAAAAAATGCTCACCAACGTATTTTGGAACATCAAGAGTATGAAAAGAAAGTTTTTTTGTTTTTTTTTATCTGAAAACTTTTATCATCCTTTTCTCTTGGTTTTGAATTGTAATTTTTAAAAAATTCTTATGAATTAAAAAAGTTTTTATTATTAAATTATTAGAATTTGAAAAGATATTTCAAAGAAAATTAAGGAAAAAAGAAAGAAAAACAAAATGTCCCTTAGAGATGTTACGAGGAAATTGTAAAATTGACTTTAAGATATATATGTACATACGTGTTCATATGTTACGTATACACCGAAATAATTGAAGGCCCTACACAGAGACGAACATGTTCATGGTAAGAAATGCAGGCAACATATCAAAATATGCAATTGAACGCAGTAAAGAATCATGTAAAAGCTTAGCAGGCAGCCTTCTACAAAATTGATCTTGTGAATTATTCACCCTTATTGTGATTGGCCTATTTTTGTGACTTTCTAGCTATTATCTTTTTGGCAACACTGGTTTAAACAGCTGATGCACGCTTCGTGTTTTGTTTCACTGTCAAACATCTTCAGTTTGGTCTATAATTTAACCATGAGTTGTCTTACAAACGAACAACGCTTGCAAATTATTGAATTTTATTATCAAAATGGGTGCTCTGTTAAGAAAATTCAGCGCGCGCTTATTCCATTTTATGGTCAGTTAAATCGAACCATTGAAGCGGCTATTCGGGCTATTTGGCCTAAACTTCGCACCAAATTTATATTGTTGGACATTAAACCACCAACACGCTTACGTAGAGTGCGAAATGAAGAAAATATCGCAGCTGTGTCGGCCAGTGTTATGATTACCATCAATTATCGATTCGTCGCCGTTCGCAACGCTACCGTGAGATGATATCCAACTTTTGTTTTTTTTGCCCAAAATGCAAGAGTTTGACTTGCATGGTATGTGGTTCCAACAAGACGGTGCTACATACCACACAGCACGCGTAACAATGAACTTATTGAGAGCCGAGTTCGGTGAAAATTTTATTTCACGTTCGGGACCGGTCAATTGGCCGCCTAGATTGTGCGGTTTACCGCCTTTAGACTATTTTTTGTGGAGCTATGTTGAAGCTCATGTCTATACAGCAAAGCCCGCTTCAATTAACCCATTGAAAGGCAACAGTGAAGCATTTATTCGTGACATACCGGCCGAAATGTTGGAAAGAGTATGCCAAAATTGAACTAAGCGGATGGACAATTTGCTCGTAATATGTTTTAATAACAAAAAATATACGCTACCTTTAAAACAACTCCTTAGTTATCGATTTCGTGTATAAATGAGTATCAATTAGATTGTATTGCGTATATAGAGCAGTTGAAGAATACTAAATACGAAACAAAAGCATGTATTTGTTGACTTACAGACTTTAAACACAATTTTGGGCGTATTTCCTTAATAACTTTTAACCTGATTATGAAACCAATAACCCTTTTTTATTGTAACTCGTACAAACACATTGCTAGTTTTTAAAAACCAAGTACTTGTACATACTTATGATTTAACTTTTCAAATATATTAATCTTCATTATGTTAAATATTGGCTTTTCTTATACATAAAAACTTCAATAAATCTTTTTACTTGTAAATAATGATTAATTAAGATCTTATTAACAAGAAAATATACAAATTTTAATGGAACTCTTTTTGTTTAATTTTTGTTTAATTGAAATATTTATTCATTTGTTTGCTCTAAAAATATTATCAATAGATATAAAATTAAAATGTTTATAAACAAATTTTGTATATTTTTCATGTAATTACAGCATGTGGCGCGTTCATAATGGCTCTTTTACCCATCCAGTCTAATACGAGTACATTAGAAAAAGGAGAATATATTTTTGCTTTTCATAATTGAAATAAATTATTGGCTCATGTCGGTGATAAATAACAAACAACAGTTGTGGGTAAAATTCCAGTAAAATAGTAAAGGTAAGTGTTATCGTTAAAAAACTAATCAGTGCTGTTAGATAACGAACGGATAACTTTTTCGGCAATAGGGATAAAATATTGCATTTGGGAGTGGGGATTTTAGATAAACAAAAAAACCAAAATAAATCATCTGGTAAAATGCTAAGACGTTTTAACTCAAAAATTCAGAAAAAATACTGTGTGTCAAACCTGTTTGTCTGTCTTTCTTTTAATCTAAAAAAAAATATACCGAAAACGTCGCACATTCTAGCTGAAGAGCTGGATCTTTTAGTCTGCTCAAATCACAGCTGGTAATGTGGGCGCTTGATTGCCAAAGCATATACACACTCTAAACCACTTTTGCTGAAAATTAGGTCGATAATAGTAGGCAACACTTTACAGACTGTTTTCGACCTAAAATTAGGCATCTAGTTTTTTTAGACATTTGGTTAGTTTTTAAGCAAAATATGTCTAAAATTAAACAAAAAATGTTTAAATATCTTAGGCAATTTGTGTGTAATTTTCCCCCCTTTGATATATTTATTTTCAACACTCCTTAAATGAAAATGCCTAAAGTACATATTTTCAATAAAATTATTTAATTTATTATAAGTTACTAGTTAACTCGGCAAACGTTGTTTTGCCTTATAAATTTGCTCTAGGAAACACTTGTTAGTTTAAATATATTTAATACTCTTCACCGAACTGCAAAACTTAACATTGATATGAGCAACCAATGCCTGCGTTACTAATTATTTTAATAAAAGATTATCCACCATTTTCGGTACTTTAGTTTGATAGTTGGGGATAGTGAGAAATATCCCCTGTACCGCCCCCTCTGAGTACTTAAAAAAAGTAAACCATATACATATGCTCTACGGTACATATATAGTTTAAGAAGTCAGTACATTATTTACGTGCGGCATAAATTTTCCCTTGGGGCGGGTCACCTTAACATTTAGAGGTATGAAAAATAGATGTTGACCGATTCTCAGACCTACCCTATATACACACAAAATTTCATGAAAATCGGTCGAGCCATTTCGGAGGAGTTTGGCAACAAATACCGCGACACGACAATTTTATATATTAGATATATCTTACGAACTATCTATATATATACTTATAAATAGATATAAAATACATATATATACTTATGTTTTGTCAGTTACAGCGTTCTTTAATTCTTGCGATGAAATATAGATGATAAACTCTTAAAACTCGTCATTTTTTTCTGTAAATTTTACAACAAACACTTTTTTGAAAATAATTAACATACATTTTAATATATTTGATAAACTAGTTATAAATTAAAATAAAGACCACCAGCTGAATACAAAACATATTTTTTTAATATAAGTATAAATGCTGCAGCCACTGCAAATTTCATTTAAAAAAAAATTCAGAATACGACTCGACTCTTTTGAAGTTTTTATTGCAAATAAATGCTTCTTCTATTTTTCGTCGCTTTTTTACCAACTTTTTTACTTAAATGTTCTTAATATTACACATTTATAACTATTTTTAGGCAAAAGTGCTAAATTTTACAAATTTTTTACTGATTTTAAGCAAATGTGCTTAATATTAAATATTATTTAGTAACTTAAAACTTAACTTGTTTAAACATAAACAATTATGATAGCAAATTTATTTTTTTGTGTAAATTTTTTATTTTTTTAAAATTAAGAATGAAATTTATATAATTTTAGACAACAACAAATTTTCAACACCAATTTAGACATAATATGAACCTAAATTTTGGGAAAAGTTTTAGAGTGCAGCTGAATGAAAAAAGTTTCTTTCATTTTCTCTTTGGCCAGCACTGACTTAAATTGTTAAATTGTTCGTTCAGCATAGATTAGCAATCTGTTGGTTTTGTTTTAATATTAAATTAACCCTAAATTCTTATAAACTACTCTATGTAAAGGACTTGCTTACTCGGCAAATTATTGGCATCTTAATGCCAGCAACAAAAAACCTTTGCAATATAGTGCCATTTTTAGAATTCTCGACCATGGAGGCGCAGTCACGATCAACATTTGCATGAAATAATCTTCAAACATTAAATTATATGGACCGTACTGTCGATTCAAATAAAGATTTCATTAATTTTTCTGAATTTTATGTTTTTTTTTTTTTTTGAAAAACTTTCTTATAGCTCTTAAAAAATCACAATTTATTTCGACATTTTTGTAAAAGGTTAAATACAGATTTTGTTTATTTTCTTTAATCTAGTACAAAAATGTCGAAATACGACAACGACTACGTCAAACCGCTTTTTGTTAATGTGCAGCAAATTAATCTAGGCCTATAACAGTCGCTAGATCTCTTCATGAGCTACTTTTGTATTATAAAGCACTTTAAAAAATTAAGTTTATTTGAACGAAAACAGGGAGAACATTTTTCTAAGCCTACATACAACATAAATACAATATATTCGGTTCGAAGTAAATACAGTTATAGTTAAGAAAATATTTTGTTTTGTTTAATACATTTTCTTAAAACAATACTTAAAACAAAAAGTATACGTACACTGTTATACATTTTCTGAAAACATATTGTAAAACAAATAAATAAAACCAAGTGACTTTTGATGGATTACTAAAAAATAGATATATACAGTGAAAGCTCCACTGGCGGACAGCTCTAATAGGCGGACATATCCGATAGACGGACGATTTTATAAGTTCCGTCAATTAGATTGTATTTTAACGAAATATCCCCTGGACGGACATCTCCCGTAGGCGGACAGAAATGCTTCGACGGTCGGTGTCCGCCTATGGGAGCTTTCACTGTATATGTATATATATATACATATGTATGTATGTATGTACATGTATACTGTAATTGTGTATACAACAATAAATAAAATAAAAACAAATATCAGACAAAGAAACTGTTCGTCATATGATTGGCAATATGATGGTTAATGGCCTTAATTTTGCTGTTCGTCACAACGATAAATCGCAACCAACAATGACCAGTTTTTTACTTTCATGTGGAATAATCCAAAAGGGTAAGCAATATAATGGGAGGAGATCGAGTGCAATGCAAAGGTTTCATACGCTGATATGCAGGTCAGACATTCAGTGTTTTGCACTCACCGTTTTTGTTTTGCAAGTAAATCATGATACGGATGTTGGTAATGATGATGATTTTAAAGTTGGTGATGGTGGTTGGTGGTGGCTTTGCTTTTTTTTTTTTGTTTATTATTGTTTTTACTGTATGTAGTGCTAAATAGTATTGTTGTTGCTGCTGATGACGGTGACAAGCTTATCGGCGTAATTGTATGCACAGTCGGATTCACTCCTCACATTTATAGTCACCTTCAAGCATGTGGTTGTAGACGTTGTTGCACTGCTTCTTTTACACGAATTTTTGTCGTGCATCAAGCTTAATTTTATCCTTTATAAGTTCATTTTTTATTTACTTATTTACCAAATATGTTTGCGAATTTTGCACAATGGATAGGAAAATTTGGATTCACATAAATTGTTTAAAGAACTTTGTTATTACTCGTATACTTAAAGACAAGATGCTAAACGATAGAAACAAAAAATATCAAAACAATTTCATATTATTATTATATTATTCGATTTCGTTTTACTTAATTTTTACAGAAAAAAACTTACAAATCAAATGCATAAACTTTTTATAAAAGTCACAAGTCAGTCTTGGACAGGTCGTACATTGGGAAAGTCTTCTTTGCAAAGTCTTGAGTTTGTCAGTTAGGAGGGGGTAAGACGAGAACGACTTTGTCGTACTCGCAAGATTGCGTTGTACTTCGTTCATAGCAGTAAAGAGTATATAGGGCAATATGGAAAATAGAAAAAGATATAACAAAATTTGTAAAAAGAAGAAGGAAGACCATCTACAAAGAAACCGCTCCCCGACATTCCACTCTATTCCACCTTAACCAATGTCAACAAAAAACGAATGATCAGGAAAAAAAGCGCCACGTATTAGCAAGTAGCAGATAACAGCTTAACCTACTTAGCGAATGCACATTCACTACACAATCAACATGCAACGATGAGGCAATTGCTGTTGATCATTCAAGGGTGAAGGTATAGCACTGGCCTTTGAATATTCAATGCACAGCAATTAGTCTCATTCCTAAGGCGCTTAATAATAATATAATTAATGTCCAAACAAGGTTTGGACACTAAAAATAATTTGTATTTTTTATTTATAAAATAATGAATTTACATTATTTAAAATTGAAGTTTGAATTTAACGGTTTTTTATAACACTTTATGAAAGTTTAAAGTATCTACCGAATGTCATTTATTTTATTACCAAATTTAGTACTTACTAACGGCAACATAAAATATGTAAAAGAAGAAAGAAAAGAAAACTGTTTTTATGTACAATTGAATTTACTTAACTTACTTACCTTTTGCACTTTGCCTAGAAAAGTTAAAGTTGATAATTTTTGATAAAAATCTCTCCTTTTTTTTGAAATAATTTATTGTTAAAATAAGTAAAGAAATTAATATAATTATATTAATCTTCTCCCAAGAGTGTAACTTAAATTCATCAAAGGAAATACTTGCCTACAATAAAACATACTTGTATACACCCTGGATAAACTACCTCAAGTTATTATTTTGGAAACCTTCAGCCTAACCGTTTGTATGTTTATTTCAATACCCCATACCCTATACACTTAAAGGTAAGAGATTTAAGGATAATTCTTCTATCTCCACTAATACCATAAATATAATTATTGCCCCGTAATAATTATAATCGAGAATCTCTGAAAGAGATTTAACATAGTGTACCCTACAGCAATTCCTTTGCTATTTGTAATACAAATCAACCCACATTTGTATTCATGGTCCTTCGAGGAAAACAGTGTCCAAGAAGATACAGTCCCATTATAAACCCTTCTACCTATTCCTACCTGCTCACTAAAGCGCCAAAAGTTGCACAATACCTTGTGTAAACCCCATTAATTTAATTTACCACCCATATTAATTTAAAAATAAAATATTGGCAACGCTGAAGGAAAAAATACAATCCACACATGCAACACTTGCGATGACCAAAAAAAAAAGAAGTGCATAAAAAAGAGTTAAAGTCGGTAAACGAACGTAAAAAAGAATAAAAGCTGCGCGCGCTTAAGAAAATCGGAAAGTTTGCTACAAATTAAAACAAACAAAAAATTGCATATAAACAAATTAAAACAGAAAAAATTGCATATAAATAACAAAATATAAAGAAAAAAGTCCATTTAAATATTTATTTTAAAATAAAAGTGCATTTATTCATTCGTTGTATGGTGACGAGACAGAAGAAAGTGAATTCAAGTGGTTTAGAACAAAAAACAGAGAAAGAAAATAAAATAGAATTAAAATTTCTTTAAAAAATACGTGTAAAAATAGTGACTTTAAATTTTCTTATACAAAAAATTATTAAAGAAAACAAAATCTATTAAAAATCACGTTTTAAAACCACGAAAGGGGAATCAGGAAATTATTAAGAAACTGTTGAAATTTAATTAAAATTAAAATTTCTTTCCTGCAAAAAAGAAGTAACGAAAAATAAAACAACAAATACAACAACTCTCTCACATATACAATACAACATCAAATACCTACTTCAATATAAAAAATTCTGGCTAGTGCAACAACAACAAACAGTAAAGTATAGCAAGTCTCAAAAGGGTAAGCAAATCAAATTATATTTAAAAGTACATAAAAATACACATAACAGACATACATGTTTATGTATACATACATCAACATCTAAACAAGTGCATACCTACAAACATATAAACTTGCATATAAATTGGAGAAGATATTTACGGTACTATGTTGGCCTTGAAATTCAGAAAATTGCAAAAAAGAACCAGCGAATATATACCGCAATTAAGTGCATTTGTTTTTGTAACAAAAAACAAATAATTCCACATGCATTAATTGTACATACATATTGGTTCGCACTCTTAGTGTATTTATAATGCATATTGTTAAAATCTTAGTTCTCTTAAAATGTAGAAAAATTCGAATAATCGTTTAAACTTAAGAGAAACTAAACTTACAATTCAAGAAATAAAGAAAGATAAAATAAAAACAAAACAAAAGAAGAACATTTGCAAATTAGCCGAAAAGGGATGCCAGACATCAAATCGAGTAAAAATTTGGGAAAAATTCCTAATTGTATAAAAATAAAAAGAATAAATACTTTAATTTAAAAGTTAACTGAAATAAGAAAAATTAATTATTTCGCATTAAATATTGCTGAAGAAAATCTTGAAAATAATAAAATTATAAAATTTAAAGAATGAAATTTTGAGAAAAATAATATATTTATTAAAATTTACACACATACCCATGTATATCAAATAAAGTGAAAATCATTACACATATATGTGCAGTGTGGAAAAAATAACATATGTATTGAATTTTACACACATACACATGTATCATATATCAAATAAGATAAAACTCATTACTCATTGAAGAAAATTGTGCTTTGAAAGGAAAAGAAAGAAAAATATTTCAAACTTAAGAAGTAATTAGATTTATTTCCCTTAGGCCTTCAACCCTTGAAGGTCATAAACTTAGGGTTAACCCATCATTTCTCTAAGGCCTTTAACCCGTAAAGGTCATAAACAACTAAATCAAACAATTTAATTCCATACACATTATAGAGAGCAATTTAGTTGAAACTTTAATTTGGAATTCAGTCTCATTTCTGCAAGAAATAAGTCCAATTCATATACAACTTTATATCTGAATAATAAATATCCCATTTGTAACACTCCCCTTTTCCACAGGCTAGTATTTCGAAAACCCTTTTCGAATTATTTAATTAGACATTGATAGCTATTGCCTTGAAAGGCCCCTAACCCTTAACCCTAATTAAGCATCAATATCTACCCCCTTTAACTACTTCTGGAAATTGTGGGATTGGAAATCAGACACATTATCAGCTCTGATTATAACAATCAAAAGCGATATTTATTTGAAAACCCTATACTCAATTACACAATAGTAATTACTTCAGCTGCTTATATTTACAATACAGTTTCAAAACAGATCATAGAGTTCAGTGCTATCACTCACACTCTCTACACGAGTATATATTGAATCCAATATAATCTTAGTGTTTAATTACCAATTATCACCTTACCACTCAAAAAAGAAAAAAAGGGAAGAAAAAATGAGCTCCACGGCACGCGACTACAATTATTGCTCTTATCAACTTTCAACTAGATACCCATAGCTAGTTCTCTAATTAACCCCTTTTTACCCACAAAAAGATAACAATCGTTATATCAATATGTCTGATAATTTTACGGGTTTTCATAGATAATATGTATAAAAGATATTAACAAACATTTATCTACTCATGATAATTTCGATATGGCTCATAACACTTGTCGTGTTCCCTAATTCAATTTATATACACCCTATTCACACTTACGTAAGTTACACTCACCCTACTTACACTTACCGATTTATACTTACAAAATTTATGCTCAACTTATTTACATTTACTCAAATTGAAACATACTCACCCTACTTTATTGCTGCTCTATTTTGTTTATTCATACCCTTTGCAAAATAGAGAGAACATTCTTATACTAAATTGCGAATATTGCGGACTATTTTGCAATTGTCTTTGTCATAAGTAAAATATTTTCAATATCCCTAATTATTTACTGAATCTATCTCGGATCCCTAAGTTAATATCAAACCTGAGAACATGATATCCGCAGCAGTAAATCCTAACGCCAAGGATCGGTTTCAATTCGATTCGGATAATCTACTCCATTTTTGCAAAGAACTCCAGGCAAACCCGATCGAGAACCAACCTGCAGCTGCAATGCAGACAAAATTGGAAGAATTGAACTTGATATGGAACAGGCTACACTGCTCGTACGCAGCTACTATTATCTCTCAAACGGATTCAATTACACTTGAAAGTAAAAAAGAGATCAGAAACAAACATGATGATTGTACAAAGGCTTACTACCAATGTTATTCAAAACTATTGGATTTAATAAAAAATTATAGGTTAGACAACCCAGTCAACCACAGATTTCGTTTTAGCAACCATTATTCCTATAGACGGCCCGGTTTACGTAACAGAGGAATACAAAATTTACCAATGGATATGGAACAAAATTCAGTTAACTTAACTAACATATCAGAGAATACTGAATGTAGCAGATCTCTCGAATCTTGCAATGTATCTCAAATTATTTCAGACAAGAGTAGCCAAACTCAGAATAATTGTTCACCGGACGAACTCCTGGTCACCACAGGTAGAATAGATGTGAACTTATCTAACTGTACTGAAATGGTTGTTAAAAACCCGAATGAATCTGAATCCATTCAAGCCTCTACAATCAAGATTAACCCAGGTATTACGGACAAACCGATTAAACCCAAATCGGTACTCATGAATCCCACGTCCATAATTACCTCAGCGGCAGCTCAGACCGCTTTTTCTCAATTTGTTGGGAGGGGAGATCTACCCCAAAGGGTAGAAACCCATATCCGAAAGAGTTCACTCAATACCTTCAGATCCCCTGAAGATATATGCTCATTTCGCCCGAAATCACCTCTCTTAACCCATCCCACAGAATTATTTCAAGTCAATTCACAGGAAATTACCCTATTACTACCTGCTCCGGAAAATAAATTCAAAAATTATTATATTAACGCTCAACACAGAATACTGAACACGAGCTATTATCTATATAATTTAAGATGGCGTGACTATCTTAAATTTGTACCCAAACATCACAAATGGAAAAATCTTTCGCAAAAATGGTGTTCTCGAAATTTGAGACGTTTCCAGAATTCAACTGTAAAGATGGTCACATTGTGTTACTCATCTCACGTTATATTACTCTCACCGAACATTAGTTAAAACTTCCTATTATTATATTGTTCATTTCATTGTTATATTATTCATTCTAAACACTATATTTTATGGAAATTCACATTTTTCTCAAGTTATTGATTGTTTTTAAATACTAATAGCTCTCTACTCTTATTTTCATAGAATGAACCTACGTCATCAAAATTCTTATCTACCAAAGACTTTGAAACCAATCCAAAATAAGGACATCATCTATACAGCAGTCTCAGCAACAATAACCAACAAGAATATCAACAATTCCCAGAAGACCTTAACCAACAACAACAATTATACAACTCCATCGTCATCAAATCGTCCCATGATTCCAGTTGATACAATGGCAATGGTCACCATACTCAGCATCCTTGAGAACAAAGAATCAGTTGCCTAGTGGCAAGGCCGGCGCCATGTCCAAACAAGGTTTGGACACTAAAAATAATTTGTATTTTTTATTTATAAAATAATGAATTTACATTATTTAAAATTGAAGTTTGAATTTAACGGTTTTTTATAACACTTTATGAAAGTTTAAAGTATCTACCGAATGTCATTTATTTTATTACCAAATTTAGTACTTACTAACGGCAACATAAAATATGTAAAAGAAGAAAGAAAAGAAAACTGTTTTTATGTACAATTGAATTTACTTAACTTACTTACCTTTTGCACTTTGCCTAGAAAAGTTAAAGTTGATAATTTTTGATAAAAATCTCTCCTTTTTTTTGAAATAATTTATTGTTAAAATAAGTAAAGAAATTAATATAATTATATTAATCTTCTCCCAAGAGTGTAACTTAAATTCATCAAAGGAAATACTTGCCTACAATAAAACATACTTGTATACACCCTGGATAAACTACCTCAAGTTATTATTTTGGAAACCTTCAGCCTAACCGTTTGTATGTTTATTTCAATACCCCATACCCTATACACTTAAAGGTAAGAGATTTAAGGATAATTCTTCTATCTCCACTAATACCATAAATATAATTATTGCCCCGTAATAATTATAATCGAGAATCTCTGAAAGAGATTTAACATAGTGTACCCTACAGCAATTCCTTTGCTATTTGTAATACAAATCAACCCACATTTGTATTCAATTAATATTAATAATATATGTAATGTCCTTTAAAAAAATTCCAATACAATGCATAGCATTTAGTGGGGGTTTACCTCTGAGTATTGGTTTTAAAATAAAAAAAAAGGAAAACTTTCCCAACGCCGGAAAGAGAAAATCAAGAATATATCAATGAAAACTTTCCCATACAATCTTACACTACATTTCAACAGCATAAATTTGAGTGTGATTTTATTAATTAAAAAGCGTGATCAACGTTTTTGAGTATGTTCAGTGTATTATGAAATTGCTTCAATTTTTTGGCACGTACTGAACACAACACACATTGGCAACCCAAAAAGAAAAACTCATTTTCTGGTAATACACACTTTGTCCATATCCACATTCTACTTAAAGCTATTACTTCTTTATTGATTACATACATACAAAATTGGCATTGTAACCCCGTTTCAGAATTAGGTTCTCGCTTCTCGCTGTGTGCTGTGTGCTGTGTGCGTAAATTTTTGTCCATGCCCACCAAGACCTACAGTTTAACTTCGACTCCGAGCGACAGACTTGAGAAGCTTGTTGATGGCAATCAGTTACTCTCAGAGCTTTTGCAAGAAGGCTGCTAAGAGATATTCGCCGAAATAAATAGTTTTTCACGTTTCGATCTTTCAATATGTCAGAGCTGGGTTTTGAACCCGGAGTTCTTGTCTAGTAAGCGAACACACCAACCACTAGTCTTCAGATAAACACTTCATATTAAACTGACAGCTTCTTGTGTGATTATTATAAACATTCCGACATATTTCTGCTATTTCTGGCTACTTTACAGCAATTCTAATAATTTTAAAGATATCTTCTCTGGCCAAATATTTTTCGTCAATAATTTCTGGATGGCTAAAAATCTTTCGTTTTGGGTTCTTGGATGCAGGAAAATAACAGGGTAAATATCTCCTATTTCATGTTTATACGGTGACGCTTAATATTTTGGAGTTATACTGGGTAGCAAATTAAACTGAAATGTGAATACAAAATTCGGAGATACTAAAGTAGCAACTACTGTTTATTCTTGCAAGAAAGCCAATAAAAGTATCCCTTGAATAACGCGCTACTTTTATAAAGGAAAAAGAAAAGAAGTCAAAAGTTTTTATTTGTTTGTAGTAACGATTATATGATTCACTAAGTGCACTTTATCGATATTCAACGTTTCTATTTTTCTTTATGCTTAATGACAACAGCTGTTATTGGCTATTCCGAACATAGTAAATAAGAGATAATAAATAGCAAAATTGATAACTCTGTTGCTTGCTGTCAAAAATAATGCATTTATCGCCGAAACACGCTACTGAATTAGCGTGATTTATATACATAATACCTTCCAGAGGACATTATCTAAGCTTTTTCTGAGGAATCGTGACCACACAACAAAGTTAAATGTGGAATCTTCTTGAAACAACTGCAGCCGCTGCAGATATCCAATATTAGAGTTTATTGATACTACGAGGGCGGATTGGTATTAAAGCTACCTAATTAGGAAAAAACATTTTCAAAAACCATTCATTTTTCAACATAGTCTCCTTTTAGCTCAATACACTTAGTAAGACGATTTTCCAACTTTTTTATACGCATTCGTTTCGGTAATCACTTCTTCGTTTGAGATGCATCTCTTTTCTGCGAGCCATTTTTTCAAGTTTGGAAACAGGAAAAAGTCACTAGGGGTTAAATCTGGATTATAAGGTGGGTGATCAACCAATTCGAAGTGGATTTCTCGTAGTTTCGTATCTAATGCTGTGTGAACTGGTGCGTTGTCTTGAAGAAAGAGCACTTTTTTCGTTTTTCCTTGATTGCATCAACCAATTGATCCAATAATGCACGATTATACTCTCCTGTGATTGTAGATTCCTTTTCAAGACAATCGATGTGCAATATTCCGTGTACATCCCAAAATACAGTAGCCATAACCTTGCCAGCCGATTTCGCTATCTTCGCCTTCCTCGAAGCACTTCCACCAGCTTCCACCCATTGCTTCGATTGATTTTTGGTTTCAGGTGTGTAGTGGTAGACCCACGTTTTATCAACAGTTATTTATCTACGCTAAAAATCAGCAGGATTATGTTTTATCATGTCCAAACACCGCTGTGAAGTGATCTGTCGAACTCGTTTTTGTTCAACACTAAGCAAATGCGGCACCCATCTTGCCGATAGATTTTTCATATGCAACTGTTCATGCAAAATGTTGAACACACGTTCTATGTTTACCATTTCAGCAATCTCACGTATTTTGACCCGGCGATCATTCATAACGATATCGAGAATTTTCTTGATATTTTCTTCTGTAACCACCTCTTTTGGCCTTCCTGTTGATGGTATTGTTGCAGTGCTTGTTCGGCCCGGTTTAAATTCAGCAATCCAATATTTTACCATATAACCTGACGGAGCAGATTCGCCGTAATGTTTACCAAGCTTTTCTTTTGTCTCTTTCGCCGTTTTGCCTTTCAAATAATAGTGTTTAATCACTACACGAAATTCACTTTTTTCCATTTTCCAAGAAACACAAAAGTTGCTTACTTCAAACGACTACAACAAATAAACTAATCGATGAATTTGGCTAAAATTTTAACAGCTGATGTTTGACAGATCGTAATTTCTAAGTAAGAAAAAGTTTTTGTGTTTGTGCTGCCATTTAGCGATAGGTAGCTTCAATGTCAATTCGCCCTCGTAAGAGACTGGAGACGGAGATATTGTAGGCAAGAACATACATACCTTATACACTTGGATATGACTTGAACAAAGGAATTGGCACTCCTTTTTAAGTGGCACACAAATGACTTGCTACAGCTGTCAGCTTAATAATACGAATTTAATTTCCTTCATTTTACTTTAAATATTTTAGCATAGCAAATATCGTACCACAGTGCATTTGATCCGAAAGTTGTTATTGTACGTTTTCATCTGTGTTTTTTTTTTTTTGTTTATAAAATTGTTGTTGTTGCATTAATATTGACTTTACGTATATATTCTGTATTTGGATGCAGACATGCATGTGCATCGTAATCGTATGCTCTGTGTTTTGAATTGGATTGGATTTTGTTTTATTGTTGTTATTATTTTTGTTTTCTTTTTATTCCCCCGTATACACGAGTACGTTACAAAAGTGTCTGTCTGCCTGTCTGGTCTGGTCTGGCTGAATGGTTATGTTTGTGCCTGCAAGCGCCTGTTGCAAGCTGTTCTTATAAGGTTGAAACAATATACATACGAGTACATATGTATATATAAATATATGTAATGGGATTTTCAATAAGAGCGCTACAAAAGTTTTTTTAAATAAAACAAAAACAGTTTTGGATATCAATGAAATTCTTTATTCCTGAAAAAGTACGTATGGAACTCGATTTCTTTTGCATGGCCACCACGGCCACGCTTGCAGAAGTCCAGACGCTGAACCCAATTTTCGACAGTTTTCAAGCATAAATCGGCCGATACTGCTGCAATTTCATGTTTGATATTCGTACGAAGTTCATTAATCGTCACTGGCTTGTTGGCATAGACCATAGACTAGACGTAGCCCCACAGGAAATAGTCTAACGGCGTCAAGTCGCACGACCGAGGAGGCCAATCGACGGGACCATTTCGTGAGATAACACGTTCTCCAAACTTGGTCTCCAATAAATAGATTGTGACATTCGCCTAGTGGCTTGTGGCGCCGTCCCGTTTGAACCACATGTCCTCCAAGTTCATATCATCCAATTGAGGCCAAAAATATTCGGTTATCATTTAGCGGTAGCGACTCCCATTTCACAGTAACGTGCCGGTCTTGATCATCACGGAATATGATGCCACCGGCCCATAAACCGCACCAAACCGTAATTTTTTCGGGATGCAATGATGAGTCATGGAGTACGTGTGGATTTCTGCCTGATCAAGAACGCATATTTTGTTTATTGACGAAGCCATTCTGCCAGAATATAAATTGGACGAAGCGCTCCAAATTTCGGTAGTAAATTTTAATAATTTCGACTCGTTGCTGGCTCGTATATCTTTCCATCATGAAATGGCAAGCCTTACTAAAGAGAAATGTCAAAAGAGTCGTTCTACTTTTGTAGCGTCCCATTTGCAAAACCCTGTACATAAAACGGCAACAACAATGTGTTCTAGTGCAATAAAAATAAAATTAAAATAAAAAACAACAGGGAAAATGGAAAAATAAACCAAATCTAGTGCTGTCTGACTAAATGTCTTGCTGAAAATGTCTGGCTGGGGTCTGAGTAGAATACAACCTATGCAAGATAGTCTCATTTAAAGCTGGTGATGGAATGGTATTGCGGCCCCGGAATAAACAACCAAAACACATAAACGTCTTTACAAGTAAATATTTAAAAAAACAAAAACAAAAAAAAAATCATAACATGTCGCGACTTTTTCCAATACACAACAGAGTAAATTTTACAGACAGCTGTTGTTTGTAGGCTTTTTTGAAGCATTTTTTATGGGTTTGATTAAGAAGACGACACAAAAACAAAAAAAAACAAAAATAAACAAATTCATAAGTTGCAGAATCAGGCCAAATGTTCAAGAGACCGCTTGTTGGTTCCTTTTTTTTTTGGATTTTTTGTTGTTGTTGCTGTTTGTGTTTCACGTCTCTCGCTGTTTTGGCGGGACCTATCTTAAGTACAGGCTTAGGCTGATATAAAAAGCAAATGCATTGAATTAAACGCTGCATTTGCAATAATGCAGGAGAAAAGTGTTATTGACTGGCTGGTTAAAGGGTTGGCTGAGGCAGTATAATGATGTTTCTTTCTTTTTTTTTTCTTTTTCTTTTTTTGCTTATTTGTTGTGCTAAACCTTCGATATCTGATGTGCTCTGGCTGTTGCTGTTACTAGACGCTGATGCCAAAACCATAATATAGATGACGATGACGATGACGATTTTGTCTGATATAAATAAGAGTATCCTTTCGATTCTTTACTTTAACTTTGAGTTTGAATTGTTTTTTTTTTTTTTTTTTGTCTGTCTGTATTTTTTTTTTTTTTTTTTTTTTTCTTTTTTTAAGAATTTTCAGTATTAAGTAGAGTTGCTTGAGTGGTAATTCTTGTCTCAAGTTGATTGATGTTGTCTGACACAGACAGTAACCGACTACAAAGCCATGATTGCTTCAAACTCCCACTTCCATTATGATAATCTAATAGAGGGTGCATGCAGTAATAAAAAATCGTATAAAAACGGCCTTAGATTTAAAAAATTAAATTCAATAGAATTCTAATTTTGATTGAAATAAAATAAATTTTTAAAATGTTTCAAATTCTAAACGTGATTTAAAATCTTTTGTATTCAAAATTTTATATTAAATTTTTCATGTTTAAGTCGAAAAATTAAAGAAAAAAAATTATTAGGGCCAAAAAATTGTATTCACATTGTAGATTTTGATGTTAAAACTGTTGTCTACTAAATGAAAATCATCATGGTGCCCAGTTCCAGAAGTGCGGCCATATACCACTCTAGATACATCCAAATTTATTTAATATGTGTTTTGCTGTGTTCGATACTTGTATGTACAAAATTATCTCTGATTACCATTTTCCTTATACTTACATATATGCTTTCAAACCACAATGACCCATAAGAAAATCCGTCAAGAGAATATTAGATCTGTGCCAAGTTTGTAAGACGTTTTAAGCATTAGTTAGCTTTCCAATAGTTAATTAGATTAACAATAAAAAAAAGTTGTGCTGCACTGTAGTTCGACGGGTGTCAGGGATCGAGATATCCTGCATTATTACTATTTAATTAAAAAAAAAAAAATAATGCAAAACCACAGCGACCTATGATTAGTAACACATTAGAACTACTGCCTTCCTTATGAACACCCGCAAGTATGTACCTTCAGTGGCGAATATGTCCGCTAGTGATGCCAAATATTTCCATCGAAGCATTCATCTATATCTACGGTGACCATCCGTTCTGTATTATACAGAACAGTTCTGTATTTGAAATCCGTGTTCTGTATAAATTATGCCTTAGGGAAAAACATAAAATTGTTCTGTATTTCATTTAATGTTCAGTATTTGTTCTGTATTATCATGCCTCAGAGTAGTATTTGTAGTTTTGATTAACACTTTGGGGTTAAGAGGAGTCTCTTAAGCAGAGACGACATGGCCATATGTATGTACATTTTAGAGAAAGAAGCATAAATTTTAAAATTATTATGGCGGTTGTCGGGTTCAGTTTGTGTTTACCTGGTTCAAACGCTCTAACAGAAAGTATATTTTCTGTAGATGTACTTATATACATATGTATATAATAGGTCTGTTTCTTTACTCTAAATTGGGCGCCCGCGGGATCCCAATTTTACCAAAAAGCGTTCCCGTACACAAAATTTGGGTAAATGAGAGAAGTTTTGAGAGAGTAACATTCTTCTTCTTCATGCACGAAATAGCCCGTACTTTTTCTTCGGGCTAGTTTGTGCAAGTAAACAAATAATCAGCTGTTTAAAAAATAATAGAAAAATGAAAGGTTCAAAAACTAAAAAAAATTTCAAAAGTTGAATTAAAAAATATTTATAAACCTGCAGTGAAAGGCTTATAGTATAATTTAATTCAATATTTATATAAAAAAGTTTATCTTTGCCTTAGTTAACATGTATAAGTCTAATTATTGTCGTTTGTTTTTGCGAAAGTACATGTTCAATATGCGTGTGTGTGTGACATAAAGTTGTGTGTTTTCATATTTTTATGTGAATGGGTAAAATATTTGCTTTTTTGCGTTCCCGTACTTTTGGGCAAATTTGTCTCTTATAGAGAGAAATTATTGTTTACTCTCTATTTCCCAAACTTTACCCAAAAAGTAAAGAAACACACTTAATATGTATGTATATGGAAAAAACTCAAATGAAAATAAAAACTATCGAAGCCGTTTTGGTCACTTAATTAAACTATAATATGAATTGTATAGAGGTTAAAAAATATTTAAAGGAAATGATAACTTGGTAAGCCAAATTTATTTAACCCTTTCAATGCACCTTTCTTTGATAAAAACAAAATATTAATTTTTCTTAAAGTTAACTCTAACTTTTAGTTTGAAACTAGAAACTAATTTGTATTTTATGGTATTTATAGTACGTTTCCACTTAAATCGAAACAACTTGTTTTGCGTAAAACACGTTAAAGTGTTTCCATTGTGATTATGATTAATGATCTCACGAAACTTTAGTTATCTTTGAATTTTCGGTTAATTTTATTTGTTTTTTTAATTCAGTAAATTTTGCATTTAAATAATAAATAAAATAAATACATGCCTATGTAGGTTGTTTGTTTGCATTATATAGTTGTTATTGGTCAAATATTTCCTTGTTCTGTATTTTAGTTTAAAAAATATGGTCACCGTATCTATATCTCTCAAGTACCCCACACTCACATAATTGGTGTTCTGCTATTTCTGATGCCTGTAAGCCATTGATGCCCAAGGTAGTAGTATTGGTGAGAGCGACGAAATAACACTGGACATAAGACACAGAAGTTCTGCAAGTGTAGTTTGTCTCTCCCACTCAACATGCTGATTTCCTATTGATTGATTGACGATCAAACAAAAGAGCGTAAGTATACGTGTGAGTTTAATTTGCTGATATCAGTCACTACTGGGCATCTTTGATCTCAGCACATATGGAAATGCCCACAATATCCACATAAAAAGCTCTCAGTGACTTCCCCAATGAAATTGAAAAACCTTAGTTGAGTCCCTGAATGTCAGCACCGATACCAGCGTTAATTTTAAAACCAGTATATCAGCTCAGATTGATCTCACTCCGAATTAAACATCCAGTAGACCAACACTCCCGATTAGGTACCTCAACTCTGAATTTTCTACCAAAGAACAGTTCCAAAGACTTTATAAGGATAAAACAATAACCAAATGATTTCGACAAACTAAATAGTGAAGAGAAACGACTTTGTTTAGTAGACAAAAGAGAGGCTTTTTGTTTTTATAAAGAAACTTTAAAAAAATGTATAATTTCGTTTAAAAACCGCCACCATTAGCAGCATCTTAGCTTGTCATTACAACATGCTTTTCAAATAAAAAAAAACAAGTTGCAAAGTCAAGTTCTAGATTTAAATAAACCAAACTCGTCCACTACCAAGCAGAAAACGTTACATACTAAATCAAATAGCATTTATTGCAATTGTGAATTAGAATGATGCAGACAAATATTGTTGACTCCTTGGGTTCGGGGAAAATTGAAAAGCGTTTCTCTATTTTCTTCAATGCTGGTTGAATTTTGTATGGTTTCTGAATTAATAATTTCTTCAAATTAAAATTGCTGCATATAACTTTGTTTTAATGAAAACATTATGTTTTTACAAAACGGTTCGCAGGCATGTAAAAATTTTTCTAAAATAGAAAGGATTTACATCTCTTCAACTTTTTCATATATTTATATTTATACCAGTAAGTAATTTCCCAGTCAACTCCCTGACCTATTTAATAGAGAAGGATTACGAATGTTTTTAATTTCTAATAAAAATATTTCCTTGTATGTCTGTCTTCATTTCTTGAAGGAAAACCTTTTGCCAAGTCTTACACAGACTTCTATTTGATTTATTTTATTTCTGTATCTTTTCTAAAGAATATTAAAAGCAAATCGTTGAAGAAAAAAACTGAGACGGAATTTCCTGTCAACACTTGGAAAAAACGGAAGATGAAAGCAGCGTTTTTAAATGTTGCCTCTCAATACATACTGAGTCTACAAAGAAGAAAAAATGCTGAGTATTCAGCATCCACAAGACTGATAGAAAAACAAACATGAATAGTAAATGAGAAAATTGAAAGAGTAACCAAATAAATATTTTGAAGCATTTGAAAAGAAAGAAAAAAAGACAACTTGGCTTGTTGACAAGAATCTAACTACGGCGTACGATATACAGCCGATCTGCGACATTAGGAAATCCCACAACAACGATTCGAACAGAGTTAAATCGCATGATTATTGTACCAATAGTCATAGGAACTGTACGTTATATGATCCTGAGCTCAGGCCGCTCATATCTACTGTACGACGAACACCGTTCTCAGTCCAGAATCCATACATCGACTTTTTCAGAATACATTAAAAGCTCTCGGATTGCATTTTAAATTTTGTTTGCTTAAGTATCTATTTCTTCAGAAAAAATCTTTATGGCAAAATATGACTTTTCTTTTAATAAAATTACTTGTAATTGTTCCAATGCCCACAAACAATGTGTTGTACCAGCCAATATACAATTGGGCGTTTAAACATTCAGAAGGGAAATATATATTTCATATTTTTATTATTCTTTTTTATTATTTACATTAAAAAAACTGCACTGCAACAATTAGACAAATATCATCTGTGTGAAGACGAATGAGAAAACAAACGAGAATTCGAGATGTTTTTTCTTTCAAATGTTCCTCGTCTTAACACGGACGTATACGCATTTCGACAGAAACAATGTCAATCGAAAAGAACTGAGCACTGGACTCTGAGTAAGTACACAAATTATGGAAGCGCTATTAATCAATCTTAGAGGAGGATATGTTAGTGAGTAATTGCTGCGAAAGTTCAGCGTAAGCTTAAAAACATAAAACGATAACACAAGACGGAAATATTTTAGGAACGAAAATTTTCTTTTATAAACTGATAGATAAATTTGACTACTTTTTCAAATAAATCTTACATCGAAGAACAGCAATGGCGGTTTCAATATTGACTTCCAATGTTGCAGGTACCAATTGACTTGCTGGTTTTGGAACGTAGACGGAAATGGCAGCAACGGAATTAAAGAGAGATTTCTGCGACCGAACAGAGCATTAGACAATTCACCATACATGAATGGCAGCAAAGATGGCAAGAAGAGAGATATGGCCGATGGATGGCTCAACTAATTCCAATTATAGCCCCATGGATAGGAAGAAAATTTGGAGAGCTAAATTATTACCTTACACAACTCTTCTCCGGCCACGGATACTTCCGCAAGTATCTTAACCGAGTGGGTAAGACAAATAGTCCGAACTGTATTTATAGTGACTCAGATCAGGACGATGCCGAGCATACATTTTTTAGATGTAATAGATGGCTGGAATTTAGAGCAGATATTGAGGAACGGATTGGTTTCCTAACTGCTGAGAATATAACGTCCAAAATGTTGGCAAGTGAGGACAACTGGAACTTGATTGCTCGATACATGCAACATGTTCTGCGAGAAAAGAAGAAGGAACTTGATGAGGAACAACTTACAGTATCCCGAATCCTAGGACAAAGCTGGGCCTGACGAGGCATAACAAGGAGGAGAGGGTATGATGGCCAATTCAGGGAGCCACCCTGAAGTAATACAAGGAGTAGTTCCGGGGTGGCGTAAATTCCCTAGAAGACGGGAGGTGGTTTTAGTTGGTAGGTAGTTTGACTAGAGTCCAACATAACCTGGGGATGACGATCCTGCAGGTATGCGTAACGGCATTTTCACCGCCCGGCCCAAAAAAAAATTTTTGCAGGTTTGTCACCATTAACCAACAGGGGCGTTAAGTAGCAGTAAACATGTCAACTTCTCAAAAGAAAGATATTACCAAATTGACTTTGTAATACAACGATTATTAAGTGCGCTGTTGTAACCAAATGTGGTTTTTGATTAATGATAAATTTTTGGTAACAAATTATTTGTAACGATATCTAGCTAGATTTGGACCAATGACCAAATGACCAAACAGTCGATTTTTGTGAATGTAGAGATGATACATTAACTCCCTAGACCAATATTTTTCTTACCGGTTATTTAACCACAATTCACTAAATAATTCACGATAAAAATACTCATCTTCGAACAATTCTAAGATGAACTCCATCAGTAAAAATGCAACGCAAGCGCTTGTCATTTGGTTTCAATTCTTGCACGAGATATAATTTATAGGCATGTGAGTCAATATCTTTTAAATAAAATTTTCCACGTAGTCAAAGGATAATGGCCAACAAGTAGAGAGCGACTACGAATCGATATTAAGGCGTCTAGTACAACCATTAATATTCTCTTCGATACACATGTTTCTTTGCCTTGAATCAACATATCGTTCTATGAACTTTACGAGCAGATTTATCTTTTTTTTTACAATTTATGAAACCGAAATATCAACACAGTTTGATATTCTCATTTGTCAAACCATGGTTATCGATGTCGACAGTTCATATACAGCCCAAAAAGCGCCCGTTCAAAGGAAGGTGAACATTTCTTACTTTTACACATTAGAAGACAACAGAGACATTGCAACGGGTAAATTAGTTTACATTATGGTTACTTAAACGGCAATAAATGCTAATTATACGCCTAACATTTTTGGCGGCCATCTGAACCCACCAACAAACCGTGTAAGTTCCGTGTTATTAAATGCTACATTCGTCCATAATAATTGACAACACAAATATAATGCATGATATTTAAAGAGAAAACTTCAACATCAACAACATGATCGCAGTCAATTGTCAAAGGAGATATTTAATAAAATAAATAAAAAAATATGTATGTATGTATGTATGTATGTATGTATGTATGTATGTATGTATGTATGTATATACATATGTATTGTACATATATAATTAATAACTGTTTGGTTTAAACAAATAACTGCGAAAAAAAATACCAGACAGGCCATTTATGTCAACATTAACTACTCCTGTCCTCATTAAAAATTCACATTTTTTGTCGTCGTTTTTCTTAAATCCGGACAACAATTGCAAACACACTCTTTGCAAGTAACCGAATATTAGCAACAACAATCACGTACAAGTACATATAACAATTGCGACATTGTAATATTATAATGAAAAAAAAAAACGCAAGAAAAAATCGGCCAGACATCAACCACCAAAATCAACGCCGACAATCACCACCAGCATTACCACCACCATTTTAGTCGGCACTGACATTATCACCAACATCTCAACATTTAAACCTTCAGTACCACCAATATTGGCCACAAAAAACTCAAAACACCACCACTACAACTCTCAGCTTCTCCCTATGTCTAGGCTTATGATGGTGTGTCATTGTTGTTGGCATATTGTGATAACAGTCATGGCCAAAATTTAATGCATTGAAACTCTTGAACTTTCACCATTTCAGAAAATTTAAACTACACACACACACCAGACTTAAGAGACGAAGTTTGAATCCATTTGATAATACTTTATATTTTAAATAATTATGCTTTAATTTTTTTTTTAACATCTTTTTATATTAAGGCCAGCACTCAGGGGATAGGCCCTACCCATGCATTGCATTGTGCTGGTCTATTAAAACATGAGGAGAAAGGGAAAGAGTGTGTGGATCTTTGGTTTAAACTTGCTAATATCGTAACTAATATCAGTTAGAAAACAATAGAGATCCTCCTTTAGAAATGCGAAGCGCAAGGAAATCGGTTTCTGCTGATGCCTTCGCCGCTAAAAAAAATCCAACAGCAATCAACCTCAAAAAGCCCGCACAGTAAAGTCTAAATTAAGGAAGAAATAAAAGAAGACAGTGATGATATAAATCTTAGTAGCTGCTCCTCAACTGCCTCTCTGGTATGGAAGGCCCCGCCAGAGAGCTATTAATTTCCGCCAGCTTAGCCAGTAGAGTCCTTGCAATGTAACGACAAGGTGATTATCTACGTAGAGGAGCAATTAAACAATTCCATTTCATAGTGTGAATTATGTTTTGTGCTTTATGGAAATTTATACGAGTTGACAGCAGTTAGTAACACTTTTTGTATATCTTCTCCTTTAATGAATGAAATTCCATGGCAGGTGGCAGGCAGGTGCTTCATATTTTTCTTAAATATATGTAAATAACTATATTAGCTATTAGTAACTAAAATTGGCAGTCAAAAAAAAAAAAAAAAAAAACCGCAAACAATTTTAAATGACTATTTGGCGATATTGAGTTTTTGGAACAAGTTTGGATTCAAGACGGGCACTTAAGAAAATATAAACAAAATAGCACAAAAGACTTTAATCACATTTTTATTGTGATGAATTGATTTTATCAATAACAACAATTAATTTTAAGAGCTGCTTTGGTGCGGTAGGTAAGACACTCGCCTACCAGCCAACAGGTCTTGAGTTCAATACCTTTCTTGATCTTTGGTTGAGATTTTCTATTACACCACCATTATAAGTTGCACCAGCTAATGGCAACTCTCCGATAAGCTGAGTTATTGAAAACAAGATGGGTAGGTAGGTAGGTGCACGTATACTGGCCAGATTTAGCACTAACGGGTCATTGAACCCATTGTGCAGATCCTAGAAAAACCCAAAAAGAAATTTAAGAAATCTAAATTGAAATGCGTTTTTAAATTTTCAATTAATATGTGGCCTTATTAAGTATCCAGTTACTGTAGATAGTAGACAGTCGTAGACAGTTTTTTGTTTTTTCCCTTTCCCTCTTTTCGCTTGCAATCTGTTTTTCTTTTTTTTTAAGTCTACAAACAGAAAAAATTGTTTTTGTTTTTAACAATACCAGGGAACAATTTTACTGAATGAGTAGGTTTTGAAATATTTTTCAAGGTCATGGTATATCGTATGCACATCTCAGTTTCTACCACTGTCTGCTTTGTAGTCAAAGCGTTAAAGTATCTTTAGATTACTTTTATGAAAATTTAAAGAGAATCCAGAATAAAAGTGTAAATAAATACATATTTTAGGTAATTTTATACCATCAAAGAGAACGAGAGAGAAAACAGAGCATGCATTAGGAACAGCCAGTGTTGCCAGAAAAAAAACGATTATAGCATGATAAATTCGTAAAAAATAGTGCTAAAATTTTTTACAGAAAAAAAGTCAAGTGCTTATACTCGTAAATAATAATAAAATGAATTTTCAAAAAATGTATTAAAGCAGAACTGCCGTTAGTACACAACAAAAATTTTATTTTTTTCTTTAAAATTTTTTGGCCGTTAGGGTCTTTTCGTTTGTAAGAAAAAATATTTAGCGTTTAAAAAGACATCTACGAGTATATAGTAAAGTTGTGAATCGGAGGGGATGTTTATTGCTTTAATTCTTACTAGTAAATTATGAATGTAGGATCTAATTCCTGCTTTTAAAATTTGCTAGCCATCTATCGCTGACATTAAAGTTCTTGGCAGAGTGTATTGTGGCGAATTCGTGCTTAGCTCTGTATTTTAAAATTCGAACAGTAACTTCACAATTACTTTATTGTCGGTTTAAGAACCAGTTGTACAGAGTGTTTTCTTGTATGCTTTATCATAGGTGTTCGACACAGACTATAAGATTTTGTGACATTGTGGAGATTTCTGCTTTAATTACATCACAATCTAGTGCCTTGATAACCTTGATTCACCCGTTTTAAAATCTGATGTGCAATGACTTTTTTGCTTTGACGTTTTTCAAATATAGTACAATACACAACTCACAAACTCAACGCTAACGACTAAACTAATATTGTTTGTTGAAGATGATCATACGTTTTCTGCAAATCATCAGTCAGAAAGTGGTCAGAATACGACAAGTGAGCATTAATTACAAGCATACCTCAACTATTGTACAATCGAAATAGTGTTTTCTTTATATATTTAGAAAACGTTAATAGTGAATGTTACAAAATAATTTTGATAATTATTATTATTTTATTATTAATCGGTTCAGACCCAGCACTAATGCAGGACACTGCGACCAATAAGATCTATTGTCTCCCCTTGGGTCTATTGTCTGTTCAACAGACCTACTGCCCTCCTAATGAACGCAAGCAGGTCCGAAGTCCGAGTGGTGGATATGTCCGCCAATGAGACCATATGTCTCCCTAGACACATCCATCTAAATCTGTCAAGAGCCACACATTCACACAATATGTGCTCCGCTGTTTCCGATGCTCCTGAGCAAAGTCTACAAGTATCTACGTCTGTGATCGCCATCCTCATAAGATGCGCTCTCACACTACAGTGACCCGTAAGGAAATCCGTTAGGATCTTCAGGTCCGGTCTTCTATGCTTTAGAACATCTGACTTACCCCCAAATCGCGGACGGATCGCAGCCTTGGCATGCATCAGACCCGACTGGGCGTTCCAGTGTTCCAAACACTTGCCAACTTCCCATTCACCAATTAATTTGAGAATAGTAGAAAGCGGTGCCGCACAGCAGGGCTCCGGACCAATATAAGACGTCGCAGACCCCTCCCTAGCCAATGCATTCACTCCCTCGGTCCCGCTTATGCCACAGTGTCCAGGTACCCAGAACAGCTGCACCCTGTTTCTAAGCGATAGTCTTTGCAACGTGTCGTAGCAATATTTGACAAGCCTAGATGTCACACGATGAGAGTCAAGCGCTTTTAAGGCAGCCTGACTGTCCGAGAATACATTAATTGTCTTGCCCCTGAGCCCAATATCCAGGTTAATCTCAGCGCATACGGTTATGGCTAGGACTTCAGCCTGGAAAACACTCAGTGACTTCCCTAGTGGAATTGACAGGTTTCGATTGGGTCCATAGAATTTTGATAATCAATAATTCGACTAAAATTAATACTGCAGCTATTGAAAAAGTTGCTAGCTGATTTAATAATTGATTTTAACCAATTCAAAATTTCTAATTTTGAATATATCCATCAGCTGTTTTAACAAAATCACAATATATTATGATGAAAACAGGTTGTGAATACTTACCGCAGTATTATAGGAAAAAAATAAACTATTATTATTATTACTATCAAGGAGTAACCATGCCCAAAGGCAGACACTGATACCCAAAGGATCTTTTGTGGTCTACTGCGCTCACGGATGTTTACCCAATCATTACTCATAATATAAATGAGCAGGCTTAAAGCCGTGCTCATATAACGACTTCTCCGCCCTCCAAATGAAGTCAAGTAATACCCTGATTGAATTAGATTTGATCGAGGATCTGTAGTATAGTTCTAATCTGTGCCTCGCAGCTGCAAAGAATGTGCTCTTCCTCCTCAAGACAGAGCCTGCACTCAGTCTCATCCAGGATACGCAGTCTACTCAAGTGATACTTAATGTAGTAGTGTTCCGATAGGAAACTCCCTATCCTACCAATATCTCCGTAACCTAATGAGCTCTTCTCCATATGAGAAAGGCTTTGGCCTGTGGCATTCCCGGAGCATACTCCAAATTAGCGATCCTTAAATAATTAAAAATAAATTGTTTTTTTCCTATTCTACTCAGACTTCTTGTAGCTATAGGAAAATATAAATAAAGAAAGAAATATAAGCAGCCATGAACTACGTAGGAAACACAAAATTGTAAACAAATGCAGTCTGCACAAAACCAGAAAAAAAGGTTTTTTATATAATCAAAAAAAAAAAAAAATGTTTATATCAAATTATGCGAATATTTAGCAGAATTTTTAAAAAGTTAAATGCTAAATATAGCAGTGAAAATGCTAAAATGGCAACAATGGGAGAAACATCACTTCAACCAGACAGACAAACAGCTAGAGATCCAGTGAAATATTCAGTTATCCATACAAACACTTTAGTCCTACCACACTACCTCATTTACACACATATTCGTACACATTTTCTCTCTCCCGTCCTCTTTTGGCTTGGATTTCTTGTTTTTTTCTTCTTTTTGTTGTTCTTGAAATGTTTAACTTTAGGGTGGATGGATATTATTTCATCAGTAATGCACTTAAAGTTTATGATGAGAATAATGATGTTGATGATGTTGTTGTTGTTGTTGTTGTTGTTTGCAAACGTCTGGTATCATGTTGCCAACCAAATAACCAGACTTCCAGCCAGCCAGCCAGCCAAACAGCTTTATACTGCCATCTAAATCCATTGAAATATTTAGTCCATACACTGCCTGCCAACAATGCTTGGACATGTGCTTTTTGTTATTGTTTTTGTATTTTATTTATTTATTTTTGTTAATCAGTCATGCAAACAAAAAGACAGTCAGTGACTGAGTCAGTTATATTGTTTGATTTAGATTTCTTGTCTAAAATAATATAAAAATAATATTTTGCTTCATAATAATACATAATTTTTTTTTTAAGTAAAAGTTTGTAAAGTTGTTTAAATACCCTACATTAGCATAAGTGGAACATTAAAATCCATGCTCAAATGAAACATCTTCAGATAATTTAAAGATTAGCAGATTCTCTTTATTTAAAATTTCTCTTTGTATTTAAAATTTGCTAAACACCTTCAAATCTTTAGCTTTAGACTAAAACAAGGCAGACATTTGTTTTTCTTTACAGGTTATAACTGTGTTATATTAACCGATAATATAGGGATTTTGCAAGAACTTCAGATGATAATACAACAAAGACATATTCTTGGAATTAATTTCTTATTATACATACTTTGATTTATAATTTCATGGCATTTATATTGAAATGTGATTTCCGACTTATGATTGTCGCGACTACGAGCTACATGGTGGTTCATTCGATGATTTTAATGTTCAACTACTTTTTCTAGTAAATCTTATAATATGGCGTCAATGATGCCCTAAATATGGGCTTGCAAGAGTTGCTGGTTTGTGGGGATAAACCAATAATTTAACATACATACATAGCCCTATCAGAGGTTATTCAGAGGCATAAAATCGCATGTTTGGGCCATTTCTGGAAAGAACAGATTTACAAGTTAGCGATTGCTAAGCGCGCTGTACAAAAAATAGTGGCTCTTTATTGGAACAAAATATCGTGGATATTTAGTTGATTAATTTCTGGAAGCAAAAATTTATTTAGTGTGGTTCGTAGCATTTACCATTTATCTTAATGGCAGCTTCTTCACATAAATAATGACCATATATGCCTCCAGTAGGTAAAGCGCTCCAAAAAAGTCAATTTTAATAGATGTAATGGTAATTTGTGAATGGTTTAGTTATTGTCTTCTCTCTATATACCTATAGAAGGGGTCAATTAGCCATCACTAAAAGCAATTCTTTGATACAAATTCTTATCTTCGGGCAGGTGTAAATAAAAAGATAGGAACATATTTTATAGAAACATAGGTTTACTAAGACAAGTTCAGCTCTGGCATCTTGAAAAAAAAGAAATATGAAAAAATTTTTCTTTCGGCGACTACCACTCAGCAATCTTCTGGCAAAAGCTCTGAGAGTATACCTAAATCTGTTTTAACGCGATAGATACGTTCCTTGAAAACTCGCGTAAAAAATATAGAGTATCCATATAAAACGAGAAGATTGGTTCAGCTAAACTGAGATGAATAAAGTCTATGTTATTAAAACTCATGTTTATTCGTATATAAACATACTACATATTTTATTTCAACAAAAAATAGACAAAAATAATAGGCAAAATAGTTCATTTAGAAAAACAAATAATAAAATTCATAAAACATATCATTCAAGTTAATTTTTAATCAGTATCACTTTCTGATAAACACATTCGTTTACTATAGACTTCATCGCTAGAATCATTTTCAATATCATTCAATCGTTGACATCCAGTTTTGATAAGACTGGGTTGTAATTTACAAAAATTACCCATTAATAATTTCAAATCACGTTGAAATTTCGCGGCTCTTTCCTCATTAGTGTCATGCTTGCAAAAATGATCGCCCAATTTAGCTGCCATTTGGAGTCCTTCTTTAACTAGGGATCCAGTGAGGGTAGGAACGTCTTCGTCATTTTCAGATTTTTCTTTGGTATCGGGTGTCTCAAGCGCAAAACCAATAATTTCATCATCGCTCAGTACCTTTTCTAACAATAATTCGTCGATGTCTGCAGACGATAAATCATCAAAACCTTCACCAAAACCGTTAAAAACATACGATTTCAAATAAAAATACATACATTTTTAGACCGCGTTAAATCAAATCAAGTCGCGTAAAAACAGAATTAGGTGTACTTGATTGCAATGAAAAAGCTTCTCAAGTCGGTCGTTCAGATAAAAATTAACACACACAACATGAGTGCTGCGAGAAGCTAGGCCGTAACCCTGGCATAGGCGAATTATGTAAGTATGTATGTATAGGTTAAAATTGTTTGCATAGAATAATGGCAAAGGCCAATAAGTTGATAACGGCGACCAATCGACATTTTGACATCATCAGCTAGATTTCGCACCAGAACTGTAATAATCTCTTTATTACTCACATTTCTTTGCCTTGTTGAGCATTTTCAATTAAGAATATTAACAACTGCACGAATTGCTTACCCACTAGGTCTAGTATGTCCACCGTAAAATTGACAAAGTTATCGATGAAATTCGCAAATAGATTTATTTTTCTCAAAGTGAATGTCCACAGCTTGGAAGCTAATATTTTGTCTTCATATGATTTATGCTCACTTGATAAACTTTACTGAACCGAACTGTCAATTTAGTTCGTGAGTTAAAAATTAAAAGAATCAAAAATTATTACTTCTTCGACGATCAATTGCTGTTCCTTTCTTTTTTATAATTCTTTCAAACTTAACATTGTATTGTAGTATAGAGTGACAAAAGTATACTCTTAAAGAACAATAATTTGGTTTTTAATCATTTTAATTTAAAAAAATCATTTCTGATGATAATCATAGAAAATAATAATAACGACAACGATTTAAGCGACGCCCAGCAACAACAACAACAGTCATAATAACAATGATTAAAGTGATAGACTTAAAGAAGCTTTAAAGTAGCATTGGATGAGAATATTAGGGTGATGGAATAAGATTTACCCCATATTACAGTAAAATCTCTCTCAGTGGACGCCTACCTTTAAATGGGAAAACATTGCAATCGCGCTGCTTAAAACAGGCTTTCTCAAGAGTGGACATTTAAATTGCTGTTCTGCAGTTTTTTTATGGCATAAATTACAGATAAGTTCGTTAAACCGGTTATAATTTGCTATCCTTAATAAACTCTCTTGGTGTGACAAGAGAACGTACTAAGATGTGTGAAAAATTCACTGTCTATTAGATGGCACAACAATCAGCTGACAGTAACTAACGCTTTATTAAAGAGATCTAGCATTAGTAACACCCAAACTTCCGATATTTATAAAAGAAAAAAAAAAAGGAAAGCTGGCACTGAAATGTAAATGAGAAACGAAACTATGTATTTATTGTGCATTGTACTTAAATCAGTCATCCACTTGATCTTGATCTTGAATTGTAAGCCTACCTATTAATTGGCTGCAAATAGAATCCTAAGTCACACTCTTTGGCTTGTTATTTTATCTCCAAATTGTTCCAAAGAGGCAAGAGAATGTAATAGAAGAGTTTGTCTATTTTACAATTGATATTGCGTAGTTTCAATAATACCCAGCAGAAATTAGTGCTTACCAATAAGCTATTTTTTAAGGGAGAACTAGTGAATAATCACTTACACATGTGCATCAATAATGCATGATTTTTTTATGAAATGAGCCGCTAAAATGCAATAGAAATGTAAATTTATTGCAACCGGTAAGCAAATAGTACAAAAAATCAAAAATAATACCTTACCCTGTAGCATCTTTGTAAGCTTTAATGTATGAATAAACCATATAATGCTTCCATTATTGCTTACAATTTTATTTAATGCTTCTAAATTTTAAAAATTTTCTGCTAGGTACATACGATACATATTTATGAAAAGAATTACATCCAAGCCATCTGCACAATGTGCAAGCTTGTAAAAAAGAGCCTTCCCATTGACGAGAGCACAGAACTCGGTGAGCATTACAAAGAAACAACGATCAGACAACATAAAGTTGTAAGAGTTTTCAAAGCCTTACCACAAATGCAGATATCTAACTGTGTGTCTTTGGATCATTGATGCCCAAGGTAGTAGTATTGGTGAGATAACAAAAAATAAGACACAGAAGTTCTGCAAGTGTAATTTGTCTCTCCCACTCAACATGCTGATTTCCTATTGGTTGATTGACGATCAAACAAAAGAGCGTAAGTATACGTGTGAGTTTAATTTGCAGATATCAGCCGCTACTGGGCATCTTTGCTGTGGATGCAACTGCATTAAAATCTTCTAAAACCGTTAGAAAAAAAATTAAAGCAGAAGGTTTCCTTATAATTCAACATGATTCACTTATCATCAGCACAGTATTGCATTTATTTGCGAGTTGGATATACAAATCTTTTCTAGCATTATCTGTCTGCTATCATGTGTGTGTGTGTGCAAATGAGGTTTTTACGTTTTGCTGCGATGTCGGCCGTTTCTTAATGACTCCAGACATTTTTCTTCTTTTTTATTCTTTGTATTTGCAAATTACGAGTATGATTTTAATTTTTAAGGGTTGAATTATTTTCGATTTTATTGTCGATGCTGCTTTTTTTTTCTATTCTTTGATCCCCTTTGCCCCTTTTACCGACTCAAACAATTTAAATAATCTTTCAATTTCTAATAATGCCATTGTTTTTTTTTGGTATTAGTCTGACTCATTTACACACACAAATGAGGCTTTCTGTCTTTCTGAAAAAAGATTTTCTGTCTGATTCTTTTCTTTCTTTTCTCATATCACCCTGATTTCGATTTCATTTTGTAGGCCGTCTGACATAAATTGTGGAGTATGAATTTCTAGAATAGAATGAAAGCAAAGCAAAAAAAAAACATTTCTTTGTTTTAAACTGATGAATTGAGGAAATTGTGATGATGTTGAGACACTTATGATGCCTTTTAATTGAAAATTATCAAACAAGCCAATGGAAATTAAATGGAATTACAACAAGGGCAACAAGAACAAAAACAGTTTTATAAAAAATGAGATATTGACCGCAAACACTTTCAATTTTTTTTTTTTATTAACGCAAATTATGTTGTTCAACAATAAATGAAATCACCTTCTTTCTCATTTCTAATTGCTTCACGAGTTTGTCTTTAAACAAGAAAACAAAAAAAATATTATTTCTAAGCAACAACCATTTTACGAATTTCTAGGTTTTCAGTATCTTTTTCAAGGGTATACAATTCAATTAATTTCATAGAAATACTGATTTATTTGTGAAAATTTTAATTAAATTTTAATTTCTAATAGAAAAAGGTTTACACAGTTAATTAGGGTCAGATAGATTGTTTTGTAAAAAACAAGCAAAATAGAAATTATTATTGTTTTATTATATTAAATAAGACAGACTTTAGACAGCCTTTATGAAAAGTTAAAACAGTAAATAATTATAATAATATTATATAATATTAATTAATACTAAAAGCCGTGCATTGTATTTGAATTTTTGTGGAAAGGACAGTAATTATGACAACTGAATATATATTTTGTTTTTCTTATATTATTAAGAGCTTTAGGAATGAGACAAATTGTTGTGAATTGAGCATTTAAAGGCCAGTGTTATACCTTGTGTAGTCGCCGTGGTCTAGTGGTTAGTGTGTTGGCTTACGAAGACGATAGTGTTGGGTTCAAATCTCAGCTCCGACATCTTAAAAAAAAGAAATATGAAACAATTATTTCTTTCGGCGACTACCTCTCAGCAGTCTTCTGGTAAAAGCTCTGGGAGTAATTGAGTAATTGCTCATTTGTAGAAAATTATTTACCCAAATAATGGTTTTGAGGTTTATGTCACAATAATAATAGTTTTAGGTTTTTAACGGTTTGACTATTATTACTTTGAAATAAACCTCCAAATCTATTATTTGGGTAAACAATTTTCTATAAATGCGGACAGATATAGAAAGCTAGGTAAATTTCCTTTAAAATAAGCCCTCTTCCAGCGTTACAGGTCAACTATTCACCAATTGCAATGAATACTTCCAAAAAAATAGCATTATTTTCGGATGACGTGAACACCAAATTTTCTCGTAAAAAACCGGAAGCTCGATTTTGATTTTATAACCATGGTTTCTTTGGGAAAAGTTCTTAGAATTTCTCGTAGATTACGACCTTGCTATACGCTTTGTCATGTTTTTCGGTCCCGAACAAATTGACCCACCCTAATATATAATCATGTATTTTATTTTATTTAGAAAAAGGTGCCTTAGATCAATTGTTGTGCTGAAAAAAATCAAGCTTTCATTTAGCAGTAAAAAATCTTTGATTCTCTGAACAGTAATTTGTTTGCATTGCAAAATTTTAGTTGTTCGCAAAAATTTTTTTTCTTTATCCGCATAGTAAATAAATAAATGAATAGAAGGTTGTATTCGATGTATTTAAAAAAAAATAGTAGCAAAACTTCATTTCCCTAAAGGAAATGTTTCCATACAAAAATTATACTTTTCGTAATAAACTTTGTAAGGGTGAATTACTTTTCTCCCCCCTTACAAAATTGCTTAACAGTAAACTTAAATTTCTTATGGGTATATAGGACCATTCTTTAATTTTCTTTTAAAGACCTGAGAGAAATTGTTTTATCTTCACAGTTCATAAATGTGTTCTTTTATGTTTAAAAAAAAAAAAAAATTATAAATGACGGTGTACGTATTATTTTAATCATATGTGTACATGTGACAAAGAAGTCACAAAAAACCACTTAATAAACCCAAAATTTCAAAAAGTGAGTTTTTAAATAAACTTAGAGAAGCTTGTCACTTAAAAAGAATTTAAAATAACAATGAAAAATAAGGAATTGTCACCTCTTTGAAAAAAAAACAACTTCAAAATTAAACCACGAATGCAACCCTTGAATAAGTCAAAATAAAAGGTGTGATCTTGTCAAAAACGGGTTCTACTACAATACATCAATTAATTGTTCCAAATGACAACCAAATTAAGACGTTAACAGGCAGACAAACAGGTAGAGGCAGGCACAAAAATTATACAGTTTTTATAAAAAGATTGATAAAAAAAATTATTCGTTTGAAGGTCATCATATCACGATATTAAAAAAGAAGGACTTAAGGCTCATAAGTAGGAAACTTTTTCTTTAAGTATTTCTTGTAAAAAAAGTTCAGTAATTACAGACATTTAAAATGCTAAACATGTAACCATAGGATTCATGGTATTTATTGTTACAAATGTCATACAAAAAATTAAAAATTTTATTTAACCATTAAATAAAAGGTCCCAAAAAGGGTGCTGTGGCTTCTATTCACTCCAGACACTATAGCCCCTTGCTGAGAGCGTGTAAACAAGACCGATATTTTTTTGCCTTTCCCATCTGTTGCTTTTACCGAAAGTCAGTCAGTTATTTGTCTCCTGTCAAAATTTGTACAAGTTGCGTTATTCAGTTTGTCTTAGACAACCATTGATTGCAAACTAACTTGTGATTTGAAGAGAAAATGGAAAGCGGGAAAAGTTTTATCAATTAAATCAAGGCTAAACTTAATAAATTCTATCAGAAATCTGCACTACCAATTTCAATAGTTAATAAATAGTTTACGGCAGCATTTGACCAAGAAAAAAAATTTTTTTTATGAAATAGACAACAGATTGCTCCATCACCGTGTTTATAAATAACTACTTCCTGTTTCCCGACTTAAAGAAATGACTCGGCTGTGAAAGAGCTGACTGTGACGATGGAATCATCTCAAAAAGAAATATTTATAAATAGCTATTTGACTGAGTTTGACAAAGGGATAAAAAAAATGGGAAAAACGTTTGACAAAGTGCAGAGAGAACAAAGGAAATTAGTATGGAAAATAAAACGATTTTTTTATCAAAAAAAAAAAAAAACCTATGTTTTGTTCAGAATATCACGGACTTATTGATGTGATCTTGTACTACAATTTGAAAAATATGGGTTTTTCTACGGCATTGTCTTGCTCAGATAATGCTTCAGCTAGTTTCACTTTTGAACAAGCTGTCTAAATATGGCTTGAATTCTTTCTGATACTAGTCGGCTGGTTAGGGTGGCCCCCTAAAAAGACTCATAAGACTGAAGCCAAGCCCCGGCGTTTACAAAGCCAATTATTTTACAAAGCCAATTATATTATTATCTTCTAATGTATAGAAATATGATGGGCCCAAAAGTTTTAGCCTCCTTCTAGCTAACGCTGGACATTCGCACAGTAAATGCTTCACCGATTCCTCACTACTGTAGCCACCACATTTCATATAAAGGGGACTGGACTGTTAGCAATTATGCGAGCATAATTTGTAATTTCTGAGAGATCGTAGGTTTAAATGGATTATAATTAAAATAAATAAATGTATCCCTTAAAAAGATATTCATTTTAATCTAAACGACACTGAGGCTTTAGCTGCCTAAAATCTCTAAAAGAATTTGAAAAGAGCGCATTTAAGGGCATTTAGAAACGGGCTATTTAGCACAGTAAACGATGAATTCTTAACAAAATACACTTAACTGCAGCTCCAAAAGGCATATTGAACACATGGAACACGTACGTAAAGGTGTAGCAATCAGTACAAAACCATTTTCCCATATAACCTGGTAAAGGGTGTTTTTTATAGAGTGTCACAACCTTGAGTTGGCATTATTGCTTTATTGGACCACCCACTTAACATCTGATAGTTTGCTTTGAAATTTCAATTTGAATCGACTTACACCAGAGCAACGCGTGCATATTGTTGAAATTTTTAATCAAAATTATTGTTCTATTCTATTGATGTTGATTTTGAATTTCCATTCAAAATTTTATTTTCCAATGAAGCCCATTTCTGGTTGAATGCGTACGTATATAAGCATAATTGTCACATTTGGAGTGAGGAGAATTCACAAGCTTTTGTCGAAACACCAATACATCCACAGAAAATTATTATTTGGTGCTCTTTATGGGCCGGCGGAGTCATTGGACCATATGTATCCAAAAACTATGATGGAACGTATTGAAACATGATTCTAAATTTTTCTGAACCTCAATTACGCGGCATAAATATTGTTGATATGTGGTTCCAACAAGACGGAGCCACATGCCACATAGCGGGCGCTACAATTGATTTACTCAAAGAAACTTTAGATGAAAAAATTATTTCACGTAATGGCCCAACTAATTGGAAACCAAGATCGTGTGATTTAACACCAGGGGATTACTTTCTTTGGAGTTATGTTAAGCCACTTGTCTAAGTCGATAAACAACAAATAATTAAACACATGGAAATCAATATTCAAAGAGTTATCGATAAAATAAGGTCGCAAATGCTGCGATAAGTTGTTGAAAATTGGTGTTTCAGATTGCGCTTTCTACTCGCCAGCCCTGGCGACCACATGGCAGAAATTATATTTAAACATTAATTTCATAAAATTTTCTTTTCAATAAAGCCCTTTATATTGATATTAAAAATTTATTGTTTTATTATGATTTAAACTTGTGTCACTTTATAAAAGACACCCACTATTAGAAAAGGCAATTATTGCGTACATGTGATGTCTTTCTATACAAAAAAAAAGTAAAAAATAAACATAAACGATGACAGCAATTCACTTTAATTGGTGTCGTTAACGTTTTCGTTATGTCTTCCTTCTATTCTCTGCATAACATGAGTTTTTTTTTGAACAACAATAGCAAACATTCAGACACAAAAGTAGTTATCGATTTCAATAAAGTGTGTTAAACACTTTACCTGTCTATGTGTCTAAATTGTTAAGAGTTTTGCATACGTTTGAAACATGTTGAATGTACATAAAGATGACGTAAAATCTTTAGAAAAATATTAAAATTCTGTGTACCATCGAGGCAGTTCAAAGTTAATACCCTTCAAAAAGATCATAAAATTTAATTTGCAATAGAGAGGAAAAAATTACAAAAAAAATATCAGTTTTCTCAGTTAAAACACTCCCTTGCAACATTGAAAATGCGTATCTGTTTATGCAAAGTACTCTCACATCTGTACTTATATGTATATTGATTCAGTAATATAAAAAAAATCATTAAAAGTAATTGTCCTTCACATGAAAGCAGTTGCAGTCTTATAATGTCGTTAAGGAAAAAAATTTCAACTCAACTAAAATGAATTAAAATTTAATTCGATTGTAACTTTCAGTTAAATTTAGAAGTTCTCGGATGAGAAAGATGATAAATTAAGGCACAGCATCAGGCAACCCTAAGAACAACGACGATTTAGCATTTCGAAATTTTCGTCAAGACTTCGCACTACAGCAGCAAATTTCTCTTCGGCACGTAAGTACATTTCTCTGTCTTGTTGATCTTTTTAAATCTTAAAGGATAAAATCAGTGAGAAAACGATCAATTAATGCTCAATGGGCCGATTTTGTTGATCGTAAAGTAGGCGAATTCCGCAAACAGATTATGTTTTTTTTTTTCAAGTAAAGTTTTATTCCTGACACTAAATTATTTATGATGACTTACGAAGTCTTACTCAGATGGCGATACCAATAGTTCTCAAGTAGCAGAAAAAAAAAGAAGCAGAAACAGGAAGAACCGTTATTAGTTTTCTTCTCTTTGAATGCTTCTCCAAAAATTAGGTGAAATAAAACACATATTTACATACCTATATGCATACATATGTATGTATGTACATAACATATATGTATGTATACATATGTATATAAATATTGTGCAGTATATATGTATATATACATATAAGTATACAAAAATACTTTTTTCGAAAAAAAAAATATGCTTTAAGCCGAATTTAAATACCACAGACAGTCTGACGGAAGTAATCGGGGTCTGTCTCAAACACACATGCATACATACATACGTAGCGACATTTCTGTTTAAAAGCCATAAATGTGTTCTTTTTTTATTTTTGCCTCACAGTGTCTAATTGTAATAGCCTTTTATTTAAATACATACCCAACATACCAAATGGCTTCAAAATAATATTATACATAATAAGCTTACCAATACAAGCCTTAAGTTTGAAAAACATTTTAGAATTTGTTGAAAAAGATTATCGTAATAATTGTAGAAAAATCAAAACGGAACCCTTGTGGTAATGTTATATGTTCAAGCTTACTAAAAGCTCTACTTCTTAATTATAGAATAAGCTTACAAAAATAATATATTATTAATTATTGTATAAAAAAGCTTATTCATCTCAATATTATCATAACATTTTTAGTATAATAGTAAAATAAACATTAAAACACCAATATATTGTTTTATTACAATTAAAGAAAAATTCTTTAATATTATTTATTACACAAAAAATACAATAAATATTTATTACCTTTTAATATATTTTTTTACGCACTCCACTCACAAATTTCAAACTAAATGAAAATATCAAACGTTTTGACATTTAATGCATAGCATATTCGATTTATTTGTGGAAATCCCCTAAATTAAATTGTGGTTGGTTAAAAAACGTTTGTAAATTTAAATTTTATATACATATGTAAATATTATAAATTAATTTAAGAAATGCTTGCATTTTACTGTTTTTGTAAGCTTATTCTTAAGTTGCATTGTAGAAGGATTGCTTTATTGTATGTTGGGTACATATTTAAGTATGTATGTGTTTGTGTGTGGGTTATAGAATAAAAAATAAATAAAAATAGTCTAGTCGACTTGTTATTATGGCAGACATAATTTTTGCTGTTGTATTGTTTTTGTTTTTCTTTTTTTGTGCTTTGACAACTCCAGACGGCCTTCGCTTAAAATAAAAAAAACTAAACCAGACATTGTTGACGTTTTTTCGTTTTTATTTTGTTTTGTATTCTTCTGCTGCTGATCTCTTTCCAATATATATGTATATCTTCATATGTACATATAAGTATGCACCTGAACTTTTGTTGTTATTTTTCTAAACCAAACTTTTTTTATCCAACAGCAGTTAATAAATGCTTCCCTTATTACTAAAACTTCTTTTATTATTGGTTTTGTTGTTGTTCTGAATATTTGTTTTTGTTTCTTTTTAGTTAGGCAGATATTGCTCCTTTAGTTAGTGCCTGTCTCTTTATGGAATTTTGTCTGGCTGCCTCTTTATTATTGTTGTGTTTATGTTTTTTTTTTTCAAATTTTGTTTTAAAAGTAATGCAAACGCAACGCTAATTTATTTGCATAAAAATATGGTTTTAAAAAAAATTATTTTTACAATCATTTATTTCTTAAATTCCTAATTGGAATCACTTATTGGATCTTTATTATGTAAGCCTATTTTGTAATGACTATTTCGGCGACTACCTCTCAGTAGCCTTCTGTCAAAAGCTTTGAGTGTAACTGATTGCCATGAACAAGCTTCTCAAATCTGTCGTTCGGAGTCGATTGTAAACTGTAGGTCCCAGCAATCATGATTAAAAATTAACACACACAACATGGGTGCTGCGAAAAGCTAGTCCGTAACCCTGACACAGAGTTGTAATAGCCAATTATGTATTAATAAGGTAATATGTATCTACATCATGTGGTTCTCATTAATATCAAACATTTTACATCTTCCCGAAGGTTTTAAACCTCAAGCTCACGTTTTTTGGAATATTAATTTTTTATATATGAAATTATATATGAAAAAATATTTCTTTCGGCGACTACCTCCCAAAAGTCTTCTGGCAAAAGCTCTGAGAGTAATTAATTGCCATGAACAAGCTTCTCTGCTGCGAGAAATTAGGCCGTAATCCTGACACATGGTTGTAAAGGCCAGTTATGTTATGTATGTAATGTTATGCAGAAGGAATACTATAGGAGCTACTAGCAAAATATTAAAAGATAATAAGTGCTATCGTCATACCCTGTGGTTATTGTAAAATGATGAAGCTTGATGGAAGCTACTTCAACCAAACGGGCATGAGACTTGTTGCAGAAGTTTGTAACTAAAATGACATTAAGAGCGTTCCGTAGTGAAATAACTAAGTAATTCTAACTTTTGCTTTTGTTTACACCTTTGTTGCTTCTAAGAGCGCGATTCAGGCCATTGAAGAATGTCAAAATGTTACAGTATATACGTAGTGAAGTTCAAATGATTGCAGCAGCAGCCAAACATTCTATTCACTGGGTTATGTATGTGTGCGGATATGTATGTATTCGATATAAAATAATATGTTAAAAACAATAGATAGTGTTTTATTAACAAAAAAATAAATACGATTTATATATACATATTCATTATAAATGGTTAGTCAACTATGACCAATATATTCATCAGGAATAGTTGGATATCTATGGCTAATATGTGTATCATTTGAGATTATTAAACAGCAGTAGAGTGATCAGCACAGATATATGTTCTGTAGACGGCAGCATAAACAAGTTAAAGTGAGATGGAAAATCACATATACACAAATGTTTTCATCATTTCTTTTTTACGTTGCCCTTAAGAATTTGATAGAAACTTCAGTAGATATGTTAGTCATAAATGATGTAACTATTCTTGTAGGAAAAACTTGAGTCTATTGAGACTTGAATTAAGTTATCAAATTTGGTGTTCATATATGAATGTATACCATAATTTTATAATTAGTGGTATAATTATGTAATAATTTATCTCTTATATGGTAGATTAAGCTCAATTAAGACTATAATTGCATAAATCCCTTAATTGCGAATATTAAGGCTTATGTGTGAACAGGGGGTTAGTTAAAGTAGAAGTACATAGCATGTGTTGCGCCAATTGTGCGTTTCACACGTCTGTCAAAAAAATTTTAAATAGTGTATTTGCATAAACTAAGTTACTCGGAAAATTGACAACGTACGAGTATCTAACGTATAGACGTTGGGAAAATTTTAACTTCTAGATGCGTTGAGAGTTGAACAGTTGACTTGCATTATGCATTGTAATCACTGTCAACGACGTAACACATGCTGCGTACTTCTATCTTTATATTATGATTTTTTTTTTTTTGATAGGGCCGACTCAACTTTTGAGAGTCAACCCATCCATGCACGTTAAAAAAAAATTATCATATGAAGTAAATTTACTAACAAAATACTGGAAATTTACTACTATTTTAAAAGATTGCGTATGAGCTATATTTGTATAGTTATAAAATAAATATAAGGTATACGCCCTCTTTTTTTGTATATTAATAGTGCATTTACACCAAACTCAAATCAACAAATTACTAGATTTCAATTGAAATCTAGTTGTTCTTTACTGGATTTCCCATATAAAACAAAATCTACTTCCTTACTAGATTTCGACAAAGTCTTGTTGAAAAAAATAACAACAAACAAGATTTTGCCGAAATCTAGTATACTTTCCAAAGCAACTCTGTATTTTTTCTAAGTTGTACTAAAAAATACAAAACTACAGTAAGTCGGAATTTACAATGTGGAAATTTTAAGGCAGAAATTTTTCAATTCTATTTTGCTCTTGCCTAAAACTTTTACCATATAGAACTTAGAACACAAACAGAAGAAGCAAAAACTACAAAAGTGGAAAAGCAAAAGGAAAAATGTCCTGTACGTTCGTGTACTACATTCTTCACATTTTCGTCACTTCATCTGTCTGCCTTTCAATTTCTACATTGTAAATGCCGACTAAGAAACTGACAATTGACAATATTCAAGACTTTTGAATTATTTTTTATTGAATATCGAATAATATGAAAAAAATTGTTTTATTTATTTATTTCTGTATTGGCTGTTATTTTTATGAAAATAAAATGTCGGTGTAAACACTATAGATTTTCAAATTAAATTTACTTGATTTGAGTTTGGTGTAAATGCACTATAACATAAAATCTTAAATTTGGCAAAAAAAGAAACTAATTCGAAACATTTAATTTGATAGGACTTTTAACTGTTTTTTATGCATGAGAAGTTAGATATTTTAAAGTTAATGGGTGCCGGTCATACATTTAGACTCAATTGGGACACTTTAAATGGGTCAAAGTGAAAATTTTGAAAATTTGACTTTTGGTTTAAAATAAGAAACATCAGAATTCATTTTAGAGGTATGATTTCTTCGACAAAATATTTAATTTTGATCCCTAGAATACGAGAAGACAACAAACAGAACCGCCCTAATAAATATATTTACATGTACATATTAATAAAAAAAACTATACATTTTCAATTAAATGAATGAAATTGAAGGCAGTGAAGTATAAAAATTTTTCATGTAAAAAAAACATCTTATTTTACATATCGTACCTTCATTGGTATTTAAAATGTTCTTTGGACCATTAAATTTTTTGTTTGTCTTAAGGCTGCTGTTAATAAAGAAAATTTGTTTGCAAATTATTTAAAAATTTCCATTCATTAACTATGATATGTTATTAAATCAACTTTTTTTTCATTTTGTATGAACAACTATTATTGTTATTAATTAAAAACTAATTTTCTGGGTGTTCAACAAGAAAATATTTCTTGTTGTTTTTTTTTTTTTTAATAAAATTTTTATTTTAAGCACAGAGTACATCACACAGAAATAAGTAAACAATTGCATCGGTTAGGCCTGCATACGTGTTACACTACAAAATTTATTGTAACGGGTTTTTCAAATGGGACGCTACAAAAGTAGAGTGACAGGGATAGCAAACGAGGCCATATTTCTTGCCGCTCTTTAAACATTTCTCTTCAGTAAGGTTTGCCATTTCATGATGGAAAGATATACGAGCCAACAGCGAGTCGAAATTATTAAAATTTTCTACCGAAATTTGGAGTCAGTGGCCTTAACGTTAAGAGCGCTACATTCAATTTATGGTCGTCATAATCGTTCTAGCAGATTAACAATTGAGCGTCTAGTGGAAAAATTTGAATCCACAGGCACAGTATAAAATGTTCCAGTGCTAGTGAGATAAAGAAGTGCCCGTAGTGCCGAGAATATTGCTGCCGCTGATTCTTCAGTTGAAGAAAGCCCAAATGTATCTCTCACACATCGTTCTCAAGCGTTGGGCATCTCTGTAACGTCGCTGTGGTGAATTTTGCTAAAAGATCTTGGCCTACATCCTTACAAGATCATACTGACGTGAATTGGGCTGAGCAACAACTTGAAAATGATTCGGATTTTCATCGAAAAATCAACTTCAGCGATGAGGCTCATTTCTGGCTGAATGGCTTCGTCAATAAACAAAATATGCGTTATTGGTCAGGCACCAATCCACACGTACTCCATGAGTCATCATTGCATCCCGAAAAAATTACGGTTTGGTGTGGTTTATGGGCCGGCGGCGTCATTGGGCCGTACTTTTTCCGTTATGATCAAGACCGGCACGTTACTGTCAATGGTAATCGCTACCGTTCAATGATAACCGAATATTTTTGACCCCAATTGGATGATATGGACTTAGAGGACATGTGATTCCAACAAAAGGATGCCACAAGCCACACAGCGAATGTCACAATCAATTTATTGGAAACCAAGTTTGGACAACGTGTTATCTCACGAAATGGTCTAGTTGATTGGCTGCCGTTAGATTATTTCCTATGAGTTTATGTCAATAAGCCAGCGACGATTGATGAACTTCTTACGAATATCGAACGTAAAATTGCAGCAGTATCGGCCGATTTATGCTTGACAACCGTCGAAAATTAGGTTCAGAGTCTAGACTTCTCGAAACGTCCCGTGGTGGCCATGCAAAAGAAATCGAGTTCCATATGGCATGATACGTACTTTCACACAAATGCCATCGAACGTACTTTCACAGAAATAAATTGATGTTGATATCCAAAACCGTTTTTGTTTTATTTAAAAAAAAATTTTGTAACTCTCTTATTGAAAAACCCTATATTTCATTAAATACAAAGCTTCACGGTAGTGAAGATCGTAATAAGCGATGTTGCCATACATTTTCCAATACTATTGTTTAGTTATTTTAATAAAGCGTTCAATTTCTATGATATGTCCATACATTCTGCGTTTGTGAATGTCAGTGTGATACATAAAATGAAAATAATTCTCAAAAAGCTTAATAATACAAATGTTTGCTTTTTTGGAGCTTTCAAAACCTATTCAAACACACATACATATGTGCCCATTACAACCATTTTTTGGAGTTACAGCCTAGCTTCTCACAGCATCCCGGCAGTTTAATATTGATTCTGAACAATAGACTTGAGAAGCTTGTTCGTGGCAACTAGTTACTCTCAGAGCTTTTCCTAGAAAACTGCTAAGAGGTGGTCGCCGAAAGAAATATTTTTTCAAATTTCTTTCTTTCAAGATTTCAGAGCTGGGGTTTGAACCCAGAGTTCTCGTCATACTAGACCACGAAGATCACAACATATAAGTACATTCTCTGTTCTTTTTTTGGCAAATGAAATAAAATTAACGACTATTTCTGTAACGTTTGATATTCGATTTCGAGAAACAAAAACAAATAGTAAAAGAAATTGTTAACAGGCTTGAATTGTATATTTTATGGCTTTAGAGAAATGTAGTATCATAGTGTAAAAACGAGAAACTTAAAGCTCAATTAATGGAATCTTAATAAGGCTTAAGGTATTTTCTAGTTTTACATTCTTTAGAAAATATACCTAAAAAGAGTTGGAGGGGAAGACTACTTGGCCTCGTTTTTTATAGGTACATTAAAGAGGACCTTAACAGTTAAATTAACTACAAATTTCACTTAAACTGGAAAAGGAAATCTGTCAGTTTAAACAATTAACTGTAAACCCATAAGTAATATGGTTGGATTTGCTACTCGCCACAATCGTGATTCTGTTCAATACAATAATAAGCAGAAGATGCAATAGGACACATACCTGCCTCATGGCTCTATGTTAACATCATCATGCAGACTGCAGGAAGTATTTATGACTCGTCGTAGATGACCTTACTTTAATCAATTTATTTTTGAAATTTTACTCAAGTACTGGTCTAAAACCGGTAGCTAAAACACATACAACTCGTTTTACAATGTCAAAACAACGCCTTCGTTCGCTTACTAGCTGTCTTTGTCTTATGCTTAGGCAGCGAAAGAAACATAACATAACATAACTAGCCTTTACAACCCTGTGTCAGGATTACGGCCTAGCTTCTCGCAGCACTCATGTTTTATGTGTCAATTTTTTATCCATGAGTACCTACAGTTTAATGTCGACTCCGAACGACAGACTTGAGAAGCTTGTTCATGGCAATCAGTTACTCTCAGAGCTTTTGCCAGAAGACTTCTGAGAGGTAGTCGCCGAAAGAAATATTTTTTTTAATATTTCTTTTTTTGAAAATGTCAGAGCCTGGAGTCTTGCTTAAATCTAAGCATTAATAGCTCACAAGCGGCTATTTATTACGATGCAGTTTACGCTTATCTATGAGTTTCAGTTCTTACTACGGCACTTAAAAAATTATACTTAAGTGTCTGCCTTAGTAGTAGACTTTAAAATGTTTAATGATCCTTTTTACCATCTTGAAAACTCCATAAAATTAAGATTTATTAGAAATTTTCATTACTTTTTTTGAGTTTAATTTCTCAGAAGCACTTTTAAATTTTAAGTGTTCCAATGTAATTTTCTTGTCTTCCATAGCACTTTCCATACCTTTGGCTTTCGCTTTTTTCCTATGCATTGTCGCTGTTCGTTATTTAATTTGATTTTGATTGAGACATTCAATGAACCGGGGGTTCAATGATTTTTTTTTTTTGCTTTTAGTGCATCAACAGAATGATATACACGAGTGTTAAAGTGCTTGTAATAGCTTTAGCAACAACAATAACAACAACAATGCAACAATAGAAATAATAATATTTTATAATGGTATTAAAAATAAACAAACAGAAAAAAACTAACAGACAGACAGACAGTCACAGACACAGACACATAGCCAATCAGTCATTAACTACTGCACATGCAAAATTAAACAAAAAAAAAAATATTAAAACCATTGACTTTGTGAGGGGGCAGTAAAAAGTCTTTTGAACTTGAAAATTTGTTTTTTTTTTTTGTGTTTTTCTTTAATTCATGACATTTTTAAGAACTGAACTGAACTTTGATAGCCAGTTGCGATTATTTTTAATTTTAGAAGAAAGCTAACAAACTGTTTTAGCAGACAATTTTGATTGTTTCTTCGAAATTATTTTGAAAAGTTCAATTCCCTTTCATTTATTTGTACTACTTTACACGTAATAAGTCGGGATTTTGGGATATCATGGATCAAATATAATTAAAATTAAATTCCAAAAATTCATACAAAATAAATATGAGGAAAGTCATATTCAAAAACAAATAAAATTTAAATATTAAGAAAGACTCTGCCATAAAAACTTACTACTGCAAACTTATAATCCGCATGTACAGAGGTCTGTCTGTACGACCTCTGCTGATATAGGATATCCTTTAATAATGCTATTTTGCTAGCTAAAATTCAATAAGTCCTAAGGCATATTAAAGCCATAAGAGTGCCTAGTATGTGCTCTAATGAATTTGTTTCCTCATCCTAGAATGTCCATACAAATCGTAATACTTACTATCCATATCTTTCTCAGAGCACATCCTTTTGTAGCTGATTGTCTAGTGAATCCCACTTTCCCCTTTCCCATAACATATTTTCTATACCAGCACAATATACTGCATGATTAGGGGTCTTCCTTGAGTGCTGGCCTTAATAATAAAAAAAAATCCTCTTAAAATTTTCGTTATGTCTGCAATGACCGGTTCAGAAGCCCTTTCAATTCTCTCAGGTCATTCCTAGACTCTTTGATGCAAGACTCAAATTTTTTCCTGATATACATATATTTATACATACTTAATTGGCCATTACAACCCCGTTTCAGGGTTATAACCTAGCCACTCGCAGCACTCATGGAAATTGGTTACTACCAGAGCTTATGCCAGATGACCACTAAAAGGTAGTTGCCGAAAGGAATATTTTTTCATATTTTTCTTTTAAGATTTCAGAGCTGGAATTTGTACCCGCAGTTCTTGTCTAGTAAGCCAACATACTTTCGCCTAGACTACGGCGACTACAATTTATAGAGTTACCAATAAAATCTTCGACAGTGTGGCTCTCGATGATCTCCTCTTCGTTATTAATGCTCCTCCAAGCTCCTCGTCCCTATCCAAAAAAGGTACCGACACCATGTCTATTTGTAGGACTTATTAAAAGAAACCTATACATTTAATTTCTCCAGACAAATGCATTATATAATTTAATAGCTACAGAATACCTCTACCACTTTATTGGTGTTTGTCCAGCTTTAAGAGAGCTTACGCATGGACGATTAATATCTATTTAGATATATAATACTTTCCAAATGGCATTGAATATATTGGAGCTAAAAAGAGATTACATACACGGTTAATTTTCGAACCGCTCTAGTCGTTTCTGTGGTATTGGCAATAAACGCTCATATTGAGAATTTTTTAATGTCTTATTATTAAACAAATTCAGAAAAAGTAAAAAAATTATCTAATGACCTTATGAAATAATTTTTTTTTTGTTTTTCTGAAGGAAATAATATTTTATATAAATATACAGTAGTCTAAGGATAATTACATACATACATTGGCCATTACAACCCTGTGTCAGGGTTACGGCCTAGCTTCTCGCAGCACTCATGTTGTGTGTGTTAATTTTTATCCATGAGTACCGGGACCTACAGTTTAAAGTCGACTCCGAATTACAGATTTGAGAAGCTTTTTCATGACAATCAATTACTCCCAGACCTTTTGCCAGAAGACTGCTGAGAGGTAGTCGCCTAAAGAAATATTTTTTTTTTCATATTTCCTCTTTTCAAGATGCCAGAGCTGAGATTTGAACCCAGCGCTATTGTCTTAGTAAGCCAACACACTAAACGTGGAATTTTTTTTATAAAATATGTGAATTTAGAATTGAGGTAAATAAGCGTGAAAGATAATTAAGCGTGGAGCAATTATCCGGGGAATACTGTATATATACTTTATTCAAAACTTTAAAAAATTATCTAACTACCCTCGTATCAAAGAAGGAAAAAATAACAAAAAAATAACTAAGTTTCTCTTATTTTTGTTATTATGAAATTTAGAAACACACGTGGATGTATTTATACAGGGTGCTTTTTTTGTGGTACCTGAAGTTTTTTTTTTTTTTTAAATTAATAAAATTTCAAAAAATTCTTTGTGATTTGTTTATTTTATTATAATTTGGACTTGTACAATTTGTTGCGTAACTTTTTGAAAATAATATCCGGTAAGTGGCTTCCTCCAACTGCCACACGCATGTCAGCCCTTTTTTCGACATTTTTAATCACATTTCAGGTGTGATTTTTGCGATTTCTTTACGTATGTTGGCCATAAGTTCTGGAAGGGAGACCGGGTTGTTCGCATAAACCTTACCTTTTAGAAAACCCCACAGACAGAAGTCTGGCACAGTCAAATCCGGTGATCGAGGCGGCCAGTTACCAATTTTTTAAATCAAGCGCCCGGGGAACATATGCCACAATAAATTAATTGTTTTACCAGAGGTATGGCATGTAGCGCTGTCTTACTGGAACCAGTAATGCAAATCAATCTTTAAAATCTTCCTCAACATGGTTGGAGCCATACCAAACTGCTGAGCACGTTGACGATATGATGTTCCGAGGTTTTTCGCAACATATGCTCATACAGCCTCATTAACATCGCCACTTTGACGAGGACGTAATTTAATTTAAGGCTTGGATGTTACCACAAAACCACTTTCATTAAATTTTGCCAAAAGACGCCTAATTGTCTTGCCTGTAGGCACTTTTCGACGACGATATTTTGCTCTGTACGTACGTTGTGTTAGTGTAACAGAGAAGTTTCAGCGGGTTGTATAACGCTCCATGATAAAAATTGTACTGAACTGACGCTTACAACATGTGCTCTGAAACTTCAATTTGACAATCAGTTGTCTAATTATATGTATTTAATGTCGGGTACCAAAAAAAAAAAATCACCCGTTATTTTATTGCAGAAACATTAAGTTTTATTTCACACTTTGGTATTTTAATAAAAAAAAAATGCATTATTCAATTGTAATTTTGCAATGTCATAAATATTTTGTACTCATTAAAGAATAATTAGTTTGAATTTGAATTTTAAATCAGTATTACGCTTCAGTGGAAAAGAAAAGACTTATTAAGTCTGATGCACAACTGAATGTAATGTTTTAATAACAATAGAAAAATTAACGATTTATATTGAAATCAATAAGAAATAAAAAAAAATAATATCTTTGATTACTCTTTCTGTGGCTTGAACCTCGGGCCTCCAGCACATTAAATTGTGAGTTATTGAAGTAAACCTCTACTAAATGCTGTGCATTGTATTGGAATTTTTTTTTTTTTTTTTTTTTTTGGAAAGGACAGTACATAAATATGTATATATTTTTTTATATTATTATTACGCGCCTTGGGAATGAATGAAACAAATTACTGTGAATTGATCATTCAAAGGCCAGTGTTATACCTTTACCCTTGAATGATCAACAGCAATTACCTCATCGTTGCATGTTGATTGCGTGGTGAGTACCTTCGCTAAGTAGGTTTAGTAGGTTTAGCTGTCATCTGCTACTTCCCAATAGGTGGCGCTTTTTTTCTGATCATTAGTTTTTTGTTTACATTTATTAAGGTGGAATAGAGTGGAATGTCGGGGAGCGGTTTCTTGGTTGATGGTCTTCTTGCTAGGAGGTGGGGGAACCTCTTAGTTTTTAAATTATAATTTTGAAAAAACCGCAGACTAACTTTTTCATTTTCATTTTTGCTGGGATTTGTACCTGGGCCGATTAAGTTTTTATGAGAGCACTCTAACCACTATACCATTTACTTTATAAATGAACCAAAATAAAAACAAACAAAAATATCAATTATGTCTTTCTAATGTTTTTTTCGATCTCAAAGATGTCAGATTATAGTAAATATATTTCATTAAACACCACTGTACATACATATAAAAAATTTAATGATGTAGTTTACAGCTTTAAATTTGAAATTTTAAACTTCAATTCCGCTAATATCTTCATTGTTTTCATTTTAAGGTAATCAATCGTCAATCTGCTATTTTTGGTACACAAAATCGGTAAAATGACGATAAGTTGTCAAATCTGGCAGCCAGAATCCAGAGCTCAATAAGTTAGAAAGATTCGGGTGCTCCAATAGTCTAGACTGCTAGTGCGAGGGCTGTGGGTACGATTTCCAGCAGAGACCTTAGTCTATGACACTACACCGATGAAAGGTCTTAGTCACTCGTCTCGGAATAATTAAATATAACATTAATATTGTATTGTAATTTAAATAAATAAATAAATTAAAGTTAAAAAGAGGAAGACAGAGAAAAATTTAAAATGAACTGGTTTTAACGCATAAATAAATTAAAAAAAATATTTTTTTAAAGAAATTACGAAAACAACAACAAACACAAGAAGTTAAATATTTGATTTAATTGTTAAACAAATATAGAAGATTATTAGGCAACACCAGACGTTTAATTAACACTTGTCTTTATTCGTTAGACAACAAATAATAATTAACACACACACTCTAGTTCTCATTCGCTTACATTCTGTCTCAAACAAAAAAAAAATTAAATAAAGCAACAAAATCTAAGTTGGAATAGGTATTTACAGTTTCTTATTATGGAAACAAAAACAAAAAATGTATACGTAATATAAGTATATAAAAATAAAATGAATGATAATAAAGAGTGTGTCCCAAACAGTGCTGCCGCTTTTGTTTATTTGTAACCAATAGTATTATTTTATTCTGCAACGTGAACAAACTTTTATTGCATATGTATGTATGACTTTGATATTACAATTAAAGTATTGCTTTACTAATTTGTTGTTGTAGTTACGTGCTGCCTTAAAAGTAAGCAAACATTTAAAATCTATTTTACGCAAGACTCTTAATGACCATATTAAGAAAAATATTAGGAAATCTTAACACTTTGTAATTTCGCTTAATTCTATGTATAGAAAATGTCATATCACATGGCAAAATATTTTCCCTACCAGACTTTTAATCCTCTTGAAATCTACGAGTATGAAGGCAACGAAATTACAATCAAGCAAAAACATTGGTAACATCATTGATAAACACCCTGTATTTAAATTTCTTATACACATGTTTTCTTAATTTCTTTTTTTTACGTTTTCTTTATAATTTATAATCAATAACTACTAGAAGGTGTTAATTTAAGCTGCAGACATTTCAATTTCGACTTTGAACTACAGATCCGTTTTGTGTATTTTAAAAGCTAAACATGTGTCTGAAAAACAGTAATAAAGGGGGAATACAAGAAAGGAGATACAAATTTTTTTTAGTTAAGAAATATAATATAAAGAAAAAGAAAACCGAAAACAAAAAACAAAAAATTTTTAAATAATAAAAGAGATTACAAACAACAATTAATTACGATACAAAACTTATACCGTTTTAATATGACCATTAATTTATCATAATATAAAATTAAGTACTAAGAGAAACTTAATGGCCATTTCTAATAAACAGTCATTAAAAGGGAATTTTTTATTCGCTATACAATTATAGGAAAATTAAAAATTAGGTTTAGGTTGGCTAGATGACAAGAATGACACTTACTCGTACTTTACAAATTAAATAAATATTTCTGCACTTTTAATCGTTATGAACAATGCAACCATATGCAGAAATTTGTCTGACAAATGAAAACACAAACCAGTTTAGTAATGTAGGAATTAGAACACTCTCTTGCCCGCCGCTTAGTAAAGCCAAGACAAACAAAGTAACATAATCATTAGAGATTAATATTTTATTCAATAAGATGCCACTATTACTACGAGTAAATGTTGTCATATTTTTATCAGAAAACGCTTTAATTAGATCAAAGTTAACTGCAATGAATATTTTTTGGTAATTAAAGAAGAAATGATGTCCGTGAAGGAATAGTACACTAGCCAAACTGAACAATTGTTTTCGACTCCAGCTACGGTAGTCTCATCAGAGTTCTTTGTGTCCTGTGTATATTCGAGACCAAACATCAACTATTTAATTCATACTTTTTTTGGAAATCGCATACTGAAATTATTACCGTATGTACATACACTTGTATGAATTAGTCGAAGTAAAGTCACACAACAGTTTCTATCATATTCTCCTCTTCTTACCATCATTGCTGTTCTTGTAATTGTCATCTTATTTGGATGAAACAGAATTACAATTTAATTTGTTTTTGCCCTTTATTCCACCTTATCCACATTAGTCGACATGAATGATATGTACGACGGTGGTCGTGGTGGTTAGAGCGCAGCGCCGAAAGTTGTTGAAAGTAGTTGCCGAAAGAAATATTTTTTTATATTACTTATTTTCAAGATGTCAGAGATGGGGTTTAAACCTGGAGCTCTTGTCTACTAAGCCGGCACACTAACCACTAGGCTACGATGACATTTGGAATATATTGTAGATAGATTTAACTACCGAAATGTGCAATACTGTACTGTATATTAAGTTATTGGAATACATTAGAATATAGAAAACGAATATTATTTATGATGCAAATATGCATATACATACGTACATATATACAGACATAATTGGATGTTATAAACCTATTTCAGGGTTACGGCTTAGCTTCTCGCTGCACCCCTGTTGTGCTGCGTCAATTTGTATCCATGAGTACCAGGATCTACAGATTAACATCGACTCCGAACGACAGACTTGAGAAGCTTGTTGGTGACAATCTGTTACTTTCAGAACTTTTGCCAGAAGACTATTAAGAGGATGTCGCCGAAACAAATATTGTTTCATATATCTTTCTTTAAGGATGTCAGAAACTGAGTTTAAACCCATCGCTATCGTCTTAGTAATTCAACACACTATACTACAGCGACCAAATTAATCACTAACGCAAATAGTTAGCCTTAAATATAATTTATCTGTTGTATACTTATTTTTGTACCCCACATACCAGAGAACAGTTTAATTGCCTACTTATGAATTTTGAGTAAAATGTTGTCAATTATCACTAAATTATTTAAGCAATACACGACAACACAATAAAAGAGTGCATGTAACGACTCTCATTGCATTGCTTGTTTTCTCTTAAATTCATCTAACACTTAAAAAAAGCAACGAATGGTCAACGAATGGTATGAATGGTTGACATGCCTATTGAATGAAACGCAATGTATTTATTTTTTTTTTCAAAAGTACATATTTATGTATGTATGTGTGTATGTATATTTACAGCTTGTTCATAGAAGACGAATGGTTTAATACACGGCGCAATTATCATAAGGTGCCTTTGAGATTACAACAAGTAAAACAATAACAAAAACAACACAGCATTTTGATGTTTGTTAGGGTAGTTAACTGTCAAAAAAACCAAAACAAAAAGTATGAAAACAAAAACAATGTACATAAAACAAAGCAAAAATTGACAACTATATTCACAAATTGGCTGAAAAAAAACGTAGCTCAGCTGCCATGTCAAATAATCAATACGCCATGGTTTAATATGTTCGTTTTTCTATATCAAAAACACCTACAAATTTGAGTGTTTTTTTTTTCGTTGTACAACATGTAACAGCATTATAAAAAAGAGTATGCAAAGAGCAATCAACAAAAACAAAGAGTGTGAATAAAGCAACGTCAGTAGAAATTGATGTTGAATGAATGCATGAATACTTAAGCTATTTATGTACAGACGGTTGTAAGATCTGACAATATTGTTAGAAAAATGTACAGAAAATTTCTTTCAATCAAGTGAACTTACAATTTTTCTGTTTCAACATTTCCAGTTAAAACATTATCAAAGCATTGTCAGACTAGAAGAACTAACAATATTGCCAGACATCTGGCTACCGTGTAAGCGCATTTCTTTGCTATTGCCATATAATTGTCAACATTGTCAGATGCGCGACATCATTGTCAGGAAAAAAACATACATAATTTATATGTACATATATTTTAATTTAATTAATAAAAAAAGTTTATTCTGTTAATTGAGCTGACAATTTTTACTGCATAGCAAATCTTACTACCGTGTAAACTGACAATTTTTTTCCTGCCAACGTTGTCATAAAAAGTTATTGTCAGACAATTGTCAGACTTTCTGGCAAATATCTTGCAACCGTGTGAACTGATAATATACATTGTGGTGGAAATTTTACATTGTCTGGTAATTGACAGCAAATTGCCAGGTCTGGCAATATTGTTAGACCTAACAACCGCCTGTACATAGCTTTAGTAAACGTAAATACATTCAATCTGTTCTCTGCTACATACATACATATCTGTGGACATTTGACAAAACGTCTTCATTCTAAATCAACAACTTTTCAGTAGAGCAAAAAAAAACCGTTACAAAGGCTAATAGAAGCTATTGCTTAGAAAATTAGAGAAATTTCGAACTTGGATATTATACACAAATACTTAACGAACTTAACTTAACTTAACTTTAAAATGACAAAAAATTAATTTCAGACTTTTTGTTAAATAGATTTTAAAGAAAAAAATTAGCTTCCACTATACAAGTCGTTTTGTCAAGATTTTTTTGATTAAATTTAAAAATTATCTTAATCGTTTAAGTCAAGACAAGTTGTTTTGTTAAAATGGAATATGAAAAAAAGGTTGAAAGAAGTTGATCTGGAAAATATATTTCGGTTTTAATAAAAAAAATACTTCTATTTTTCCCCACAATATGCAAATAATTAAAAAATAATAATAAAAATTAAATAATATTTCTTATAGACAACAATATGCAAATAATTAAAAAATAATAATAAAAATTAAATAATATTTCTTATAGACATTAAATTTTTCAAAAGGAAAGAAGGACAAGGAAATTCTATATTTACTATAAAAATCTTGGAAAATTGTTTTATTTCGAGAGAAGACGTTTTTTCAAAATTCTATAGATATGTACAGTAGGGAAATAACTTTTTGCATTTTTTGCAAATATCAAATCTCCCCAGACAAAATCGTGTAAAGGTTACGCACCAAACGCGATAAAGTTTTGAATCAAACAAAGTTAAAAAAAACTTTTTTTTATGCCTCAACGTCTGACCATCACATCTATATAATTAAGGCATGCTGATTCCTATAGTAATAGTTGTAACTTTGCTTCAAAATCATTTCATACATATGGCTTTGACTCCACCACAATACATCAGATGCCAGCACCATGTCCTTGATTTTGTATTAAGGGATGTAATGGATGAGTTACTGGATGGAAAAACTTCATCTCCAAACATTGCGTACCCATTCATTACAGATTTATTAAATAATTACGAAAATCTAAAGGCGTCTTATAAACAAAGTGAAGTTGCATTTGAATTCAAAAAAATTAAGTGGAGAGATGACATGCAATTTTTCTATGAACTTTGCCTTTCATATAAATATTTTATAACCAACAGAATATTCCCATTTATAAATTTTAAAACGTTACCATCGGTTAGTAATGCAAGGTGGAATTCGAGAGCAATATTTGCCATTTTAGCATTTATTCTTGTTCCCAGTTACCAAAAACTTTTACAACCTAAGTATGTGTGATTTCATTTGTGATGTATGGTTTCAAATCTGGTTTTCGAACCACTGTTTCCACGAAAATGATTTTGAACGGTTAAACATGTCATTAATAAATTTTACGAAAGCCCACGAGTGGGTTAGTACAAGACATTGGGTACCTACACCATCTACAATTCCAAATCAATAACGCAGTAATATTTGTGGGGAACGTGAAATAAAAATAGAACCAGATATATGTATATCCGCTTTGTAAAACATCGCGTACTTTGAACCTAATGTTTATATCTTACAAAACCTACTTTTAATCATTTATTGTTATTATTTGTTTATATACTTACATATGTATAAACCATATTTTAAAAAAAATTCTTATTAAAAAAATTTTTAAAAAAATATATTAAAGGCATTTTAGAAATCGCTGTCGGTGCGTAAGATTTTTTTAACAAATTGAACTGAAATACTTTTTTTTTATCATTAATACACTATTTGCCATTAGAAAACCCCTGGGGAGAGAGAATATTATCCAAAAAAAAAGTTATCAACCTAAAGTACAGTATATAAAAACAAGTTTTCGAAAGAATATTAATGTATAGTTTTCATTATTCATTTAAGTATTATAGAGTTATTACTAATGTTTTTTCGCATTTTAGTTTTGTTTAAAACTAAAAAAGAGTATCCCAGAGATCTAGTGGGTAGTGTGCTATACTGCTAGTCCAAGAATTGTGGGTTCCATTCCTTTGTCACTATGCTGCTTATAATAATTATACAATAATATAATTTAATATTGTATTGTAATTTAGTAAATAAATAAATAAAACTAAAAAAATTTTATTTTTTTTTTTATTATTTTTTTCTCATCCTTTGTCTTTCGTGTTAGTTTTTTTTTAATTTATACCTTAATTATATTTGATACTTTCTTTGTAAAAAAATAATCACCCCTATCATAAACATTTTTTCCCTCGAAATATTTTCCCTTTTCCCATAATTGCAATCGTAAATAACTTTTCCCTTACAATTTGGTCACTTTCTTTGAAAAAAAAAATTTCACATTCTAATATAATTCCCCTAATCGTTAATATTTTTCCCTTCAAATATTTTCATTTTTCCCATTGATTTCCTGCCTTAATTTTAGTTGGCGAACTAAAAAAATTTAAATATTTGAGTTATTTTTCCTTATAATATATATTTCAGTTTGTTATATTTTATTTTAAGGGTATACAAGTAAAAACGTAGTTCAAATTGTTTTCATTTAAAAAGAAAAATGCAGATTACTGCCGGCATTTTCCTTTTTTTCAATGGCCGTTGCTGGACAGCAATTTTACCTTTCTGTATTTTTTGTGCCATTTGAGGAACTTAATAGGATGCAAAACAACCGACTAATGGCATGAGGTTTTGTAAAGGTTATCAAAGATGTCGTGGACTAATTTTAGAGTTTCTTATACCTTATAGAAGAACTTAATACTGCTGGACACCCTATGATGCGTCCATAAATTGAAAAACTTAGTTTTATCTTAAACGCCGCAAATTTTTTACGCATATGTATGTACATATACCTTGTAATAGTCAAATTATGCCGCTAATTTTAAACATTTAGCAGGGAACGGGTGGTGGACCAAACCGTACAATGGACAAATTTTAAACATTTTCACTAGAATTCTTAAAAGCACAACTTAAAAGACATACAAAAAAATATTTAATTCAACCCAGAAATCAATTTTTTATTCCTATTTTACAATAACTCTTAAATTTGATTGAATTATACAATTTTATCTTTACAAAATTTTTTAATTTTTATTAATATATTTTTCTTCTTTATTTTACATTTACTAAGCATTGACAACAGAATAAAAGTTTACATAAAATTCATGATAGCAAATTTCCCTTCATCGGGAATGAAAATTTGAAGGGAATAAATTTCTCCCATGTTATTGACGATAAGGGAGATTGTTTATTTCCCGAATTTAGTGCTTTTACAAATTTGAGAGTTGCCATCGCTGCTGTTGCCATCGCATCTGTGGCGTATGAAAAAAAACCCTCTAAAAATCAATCATACGTCACCCCTTTACACCTTTAATTTTTTATTACAAATCAACTTAATATTAATATTTGTTTTTTTTTTTTTTGTCTTAAAAACAACTTATTAAAATTCAACCACAATTGTTTAAATGCAATTTATTAAAGCAGAAATCACATCGACGACAGCACATGTTCTACAAATTCATGCATCGAAAGTTTAAAGTCCAAAAACATATAAAAAAAACAACAAAAACAAAAAAGAACGTAATCGCCTTCTAAACACATGAACTCGTGTAGACACTGTGTCTACAATTTTATCAGCGGCAGCGGAATATAAAGTGGGTCAGAGATACGCACAAATCTCACAGACCAACACACACAGATTCTATTAAAAATAATTAAAAAAAAACTATTACATTAAAAAAAAGACAAATAACAACAACAACATTACTTTAAAACAGAACTCTGAAGAAGCAGTTTCTTATTAAATTTTACATTCAAGATGTTGATTTTCTATTGAACACTTTTTAAAAGTGATTAAAAAACTAAAAGTACGCAATTTTCATATTGTGTTGTAAAATGAAGTAAGCTTAATACCTTAGTGTTGTTAAACAAAAGAAAAAATAGATTTTACAACACTAAAGAAACAAAAAAAAAAAAACAAAGAGCAAACGATAACCAAATAACCCGTATTTGAATAAAATTGGCATTTTGTTGTAGGCATCAATAATAACAAAAGTTAAAAAATTACATGTTAATAACATAATAAAATCTTGTACATACATATTAACACTCAATTCACATCATGATTTTTTAGAAGCATGACTATCTTTTATAGTTTTTTGAAAAATCTTCCAAAATTCTCTGGCATTCACATCATGCTTTTTAAAGCATGCATACATACATACATACATAACTGGCCTTTACAACCCTGTGTCAGGGTTACGGCCTAGCTTCTCGCAGCACTCATGTTGTGTGTGTCAATTTTTATCCATGAGTACCGGGACCTCCAGTTTAATGTCGACTCCGAACGACAGACTTGAGAAGCTTGTTCATGGCAATTAATTACTCTCAGAGCTTTTGCCAGAAGACTGCTGAGAGGTAGTCGCCGAAAGAAATATTTTAGTCATATTTCTTTTTTTGAAGATGTCGGGGCCTGGAGTCGAACCCAGGGTCTTAGTCTTAGTAAGCCAACACACTAACCACTAGACCACGGCGACTACGAAGCATGCAGCCTTTTTTAATTTTTTTCATATTAGAAAAGCACAATTGACACTTCAAAAGAATACAAAAATTAAAGAAAAAAAAGAGATATACAAAAACATACAAGAAACACAGAATTCGCAATTCTTTTTCAGCCCCTCTGCCTTTTCTTCACCTCTCGCCCACAGGAAAAAAATCATTTACAATGACATCCAACTGAAGCATGAAAAAATCATGATGTGAATTGAATGTAAGTTATATAAACTTTAATTTAAATTTAGTTTTTTTTACAGAAAAACATTAATTCGATCCCGTATTTGCTTTCCCGTAAAAACCCGTAAGCCATTCACTCGATATCGACTGGCGTTATTAGAAATTTCAATACGTTTTACTCGATAACGAGTAAGAGATTCGCAAAAGTATAAAAGCTCCAACATTCGAATAAACATTCTTTTTTATACAAAAAGGGCAGAATCAGTGCCCTAATATGTTCTGTAAAACGAGTTCAAGTAAAATTGAATTCGAGTGTTTCTTCATAGGCAAACAAAACTTTATTGTGCAAATTGTTTTATAGTTTTGATATACAATGAAGTTACTTTTAGTGAACGAATAAAAGAAAGTATGAACACTTTTTCGAATTTGTTTCTAAATACTTTTACGCATGGTATAATCATCATAAGGTAGTCCCAGTTTGAAATGGCATGCAACCCCGTGGTTTTGCAACCCTACTTCTCTGTCGGTTGTCAAATAAAAGCAACATTGTAGTTGACTGTTGTACAAAAATAAATATATTATTGTAAACAAGTTCTTCCTCTTCTTTTTTAAATTTTTTTTTTTTAAATGTTGAAAACAATTCGTTTACAAACGTTTTGCAATTTATATTTAAAACAAAAATAAAAAACTTAAATTTGTTTTTGTTTTAATACAAATTGCCAGAGCTTCCTGAAAAGTTATTTTTACGGAAAAGGGCTATTAGTCTTCAGAACAGCTGTTGAGGAAGCAATTCGATAACCCATTCCAAACACTGCATAAAGGTATATGAATGTCTGTAGAAAACATTTAAAAAATTAATTTTTGGGGGTTTCCCGCGGTCTGTTACTTGTGAGTGACACACACTCTTATTAGACAGCAAAATGCCCTAAAATGTAAGAAAATGCCTAAGATATAATAAATAAACTAAAATGGGGAACCCTACATTCGGCAAAAAAAAAGAAAATATAAAAATTTTTTTTCGAAGCCACCTTGCACAAATACAGTATATTAGAGGCGGTGAAGTAAAACTTTTTTTATTCCCTTGTAAGGTGGTATGCTCTAATATAAATGCTTACTACAATCTATTTCTCTATTATTGGTCGATATCTTTTAATTTTTACACAGACTGTATGAAAAAAATGTTACCAATTGAATGACATGTCTGCCGCTTTTGCTCTGGTTTATTGTGATTATTTTCAATGTTCATTCGTTCGTTCAATTTTACAAAGTTGCACATGAACTCACACACACACACATACATACGAGCATGAAAACTTGTGTAAAATAATTGCAGTAATGCAGACTATAATAATAAAAAGAAAAAGAATGCCAAAATGGTGAATGGAACGAGAACAATAACAATAAAAGTCAACAACACTATCAAAACTCAATCATTACAATGGCAAAAAAACAAAAAAAAAAAGATCAACAACTATACTAAAGAGACTTCCAATTAGGGTTTTACGAGTTTTGACACTCTTTACTAGTAGTCAAATAGTTGAACCTATTCAGACGGCTTTTAAAATCAACATGAAAATTATGCGTTCAATGTCATAATTAGAAACTCATCATGAGGTTCATTTCTGGATAAAGAGATACGGCAAAAAAAAATTTTTTGAATCTATATATATAAGAGAAAATGGCGTTAGTTACTATGCTTATAACTCAAGAACGCCTGGACCGATTCGGAATGGTCTCAGGCCAAATAAGAAGAATAGCAAAAAAATTTCTAAAATATTCCAGAAAAAAGATATTAGAAAGAAAATTCATTTTCCCATACATTTTATATGGAGTGATATCACAATGTTAGTAGCAAAGCTTCTCCGAGATTGTCTGACCGATTCTTATAAAATTTTGACTGTACATTCAGTACGGCTGACTATAGACCCTAATCTTTTTTTTATAGCTCCACACCCACTTTACCGCCCATTTTTACCGTGAACTTAAAACCCTGTTTACGTTCCCCATAAAGCCTTTAAAGATGGTGCGAATGCTTCTAGCACTATACAGCTTAATCCGAGCGGATTGAGGGCAGAGGAAGCGGTATTCTCGCAGAAGATAGAACACATTTTATCACTTTCTTAAAGAAGTATAACACATAAAGTTTTCAAGCTTACTTATACTGTATATTCCACACATTTTGTTATTGATAGGCTTTAAAAAAAAACTGTATGTATGCGTAATACATAAAAAATTTAATGGGTCGATTATGGCTGACAACCGAACTATAGCTGAGATATCAGATATTGAAATATGAATTACAAATGGTAACTGGTACTTATTATTTTAAATTCTTCTTTATAATGGATGGAGTGGATGGAAAGCAACCGAATAAGCGTCGCCAACAGATAACTACAAATTTTTGGTTGCTAAAAAAAATTATTTTTACAAGTAAAGTTTTCAAATGGTAACTGACAACTCAACTAGTTTTCAGTTGCCAGCCATAATCTATTCATAAAAAAAAAAATTTTTCTTTCTGTTAACTAAAAATTTTCAGTTGTTTCGGTTGCCATTAATATATGTATATGTATATATAAAGCATTTAAAGGAAGACCTTTAGCAGTAACAATGGGAGTAAAATGAAATCGTATGATTTTGATCAGACAACAATAGTAACAACACCAACAATAACAAGAAAATGAAAACAATTAGAATGAAACACATACTCGCTTAATATGTACAAGAATTTATTGTACATGTTCTGTCATTTATTGTTACTTTTATTGTTGTTGTTTTTCTCATTTTATGTGCCCTTTAATTTTTTTTTTTTTTTGTTAAAATGTTGCACAAGAGGCTAATAAGAAATGATCATTAACTTGTCATTATTTACTTTTATAAAACAGTCAAGTTTATCAAAATAGTCGTGAGAGGAGTAAAATTTATTGTGAATATGATCGAAACCTCGAAAATGTTTTAAACAGATTCAGTTTGCAGTTCAAACGAATACGAATTAAGAAAAATGTAAATTGTATCGTTATGTATGAAGACAGTTGTTTTGTCAACTGAGGGAAAAGTTACGCAAACAGTCAGCTGATTACCACCGCAATCTGCTCCACTCCAACCAACTCTCTTTCTGCTGTCTCAAGAAGAAGATTAATTATCTTCTTGTCCTAATATGCATGGCTATATGCTGCACCATGCTGAGCATTTCCAAACATTTCTTTATATTTTACTGGTAGAAAATGAAGATTGATGATTGGTAATATGGGCCACAAAGCAATTAGACTATTTAGCCCTCTAGACCATGATATATGATGAGATATCAGCACTTTATGACTTGATGAGATCGTGTAATAGTGGAAAAATTCTGTATGTCAGTTTTGCTTGATGGTTTATTGAAAATTTGTGATATATTGTGTTGGTCACCATTACTGTATGTACAAGAAAAAGTTCTTCGATTATAAGGGTTGCAAATTTAATTTCTATATTTATAAGCAACATGTTATAGACAGTGGATGCATTGACGTAGAGCACAATCTTAAAACAGTTTTTAAAATTACTATCACGTTTATTAACGATTATTTCTCTTATTGATGCGATAATTTGAAATTAAATAAATGTTCCCTAAAGCACTCCTTTATTTGTATAAAACTTTAACAAACTGAACTGAACTTTACAAAAATTTCCCTTAAAATAACTCTTTATTTTAGAACTATATTACACGCTTATCGATTTGTATACTTTGATTTGTACAAACTTTATTACCGATCTTTACCATGTCACAGCTTATTTCACACTTCTTCACTATTGATGAAGTTTCGAAGTTTTCATAACAACGAGAAACGATTTTCTTTAGTTTTATTATACTCGCAAATATCGCCGTTCACGATTTTGTCGTCAAAAATGTCTTTAAGACAGAGTAGGAAAATAAACAAAACTGAACGTTTGATCCCATTTTGTTGTGTTTTTTACAATGAGTAAAACAAAAAAACACAGAAACAGTGAGAACGATTGTCCCATTTAATTTTGTATATTGTTTTTGTTTTAAGCCCTACAAATACACTAACTCAAATGTGCGTAGGTACAACAAAAAATGAATAAGAAAAAGAAAAGAAGAGAAAAAAGAGCAAATTATACGAATGTAACGGAATAATAAAGAAAGCACAAGAGCGAAAAGCGAATTGTTTCTTTTGCTCTCTTTCTCATTTAGAAAGTATTTCGGTTTTGCTCATGTACAATACGATTAAAAAAAATTTGAAAAGTTTATGACTTTGTGGTGACGTTTGCGAAATGTTTTGTTTGTTTGCCCACTCTGCTTTAAGACATATTACTAACGGTTGTCGACAACGTCGCAGAAATTTTACAGCACGATAATTGGTGGATGTCGATGATAAACAGAATATTGACGAATGTGCGCTAGACGACACGCTCCGACAGACCTCCACGATTTTTGCGCCATTTATTTAAAAATGTCGCTGAGGAATTGTTCTGGCTGTTATATATGCTCCGTGCAAGATAATTTATTGTTGTACATCCAGCCTCGAGAATGTCTATCAGACAGAGCCAACAATAGTTGCTGTTGTTTTTTGTTCTTCAAAATTATTCCACATTATTTTTAAAACGTTTCTGTTTATTTATTTATTTCTGCGCAACAATATCAAATACAATGCTGATCCTGTTAAAGCAGAGTTCCCTTAAGGCCGTGACTTTTTAAATAAAATACAGCATTTTAGAAAAAATAAAAATATTTCTTTCGGCGACCTCCTCTTAGCGGCCTCCTGGCAAAAGCTCTGAGAGTAACTGATTGCCATAAATAAGCTTCACAAGTCTGTCGTTTGGAGCCGACTTTAAACTGTAGGTCCAAGGTACTAATGGATACAAATTAACACACATGGTTGCTGCGAGAAGCTAGGGTTGTACTGGACAATTATGTATGTATGTATGTATTTCAGAAAAAAAAATCAGTTTGTTTTCATTGAGTCTTTGTTGAACTTTCTTTTACCATACTTTCTAAGGAAGCTACACAAAGGAGTAGCGAAATATCTATATAAATAAATGATTTTATTTCTAAAACACTTGAAACTTGAATAATAACTTAATTTGCTTTAATTTTTATTCTTTCTAAAAAGACCAAGACTTGTTGAGGCTATCGAAATATGTAGATATTCGTATGTAATATAACTTCATCGTTGGAGGCAGGCATGTCTCTTTCCGTGGCCTAATTCATGAAATGGAAATTGCTTTTGTGTACATCCTGTACTCGTAATTGTGCTGTTGCAAAATAATCTTTTGCTTGATTTGTTATTCATATGTTTGTTTAATCAAACCAATAATTTGGCATAATATTGATGATTTTACCCAGAAAACGTTCACCACTTTGGCATTATTCAGTGCCGTTTCATTTTAATATTTCCCAAACAATTTATTTTTATCATTCTTTGCCGGCCAACAAAATTCGGTAAAACTCGACGGCATAAAAGATTTTCATTAAAAATTTTCCCATCAACGAAACCGAACATATATAAGTAAGATCTGGTAGGTCCCTATGAATTTATAACTGTTTTGTAGACCCTCTGCTATCCATAAATGCCCTTTTAGGCATATATACTTATATTTTAATCTATCCGTTCCGTTGTGTCTAATACCTTATAAACACAATCTATCCCGTTAACATATCTTTCGGGATTTTTATGTACGGACTTTTAAATTTGAAAACATCGGAACTACGCTCAAATGTAAACTGAACGTTATTGCGTTTCTAGATTTTTTCAATTTGTCAATATCCAATAAGATTTTCAATAGAAAGTAGCGTTTCGGAGAAATTTCTATGTAAAATGTTTTAAATTTCTAAGAAGTTTTACTCTCTGTAGAATATCATAACTTGTCCCCTATACTTGATTTCCAAGCAGTAGGCTTTGCAATACTTAATAGCAATGTTTGATACCATACAGTGTCTAATAAGTTATTAATAGTTGTAGTTTTAGGGCCAATGATCAGAACGGTCCCTATTTCAAGCTTCAAAACACCAACTTGGTTTAGAAAGATTTATGAAATTTTTTAAAAAATTGTTTTTTTATTAATAAAAATACAAACCCGCATTTAGAAACAAAAAAAAAATCGAAATAATTCTTTTACAGAACTGCATTCATGTAAGCTTGTCCACTGTGCGAATTATTCTACATACGAGTACTTCTGCATACTATGAAGTCACAAAGCTGGGCTTGACCTAACTTCTTAAGTTGTTTTCCGTATTAAAGACAATTATTACCTATGAAGGCAATATGTATTGAATTTTGAAGCTTAATAAGTTTCGTTCTAAATCTATAGGTTTATCTGTATTTCCATATTTAGCCTTTCCTTAAGTGTTAGTGTAGGTGTACATATGTTTAAAGCGATGACAGTAATATATGCTTCGTTGTTTCTGTGGTATGCGAAATGTAAAACTGTTTACCTGTGCAAAATTACAGTTGAGGAAATGAAAATAAAAGCACATACAGTGGCGATTAAAACTACTTACATACGACTATATGTAACTTTGTATTATTTATACGATTTTATTGATTTTATCACAGTGTGTATTTTACCTTGCACACATACACTCGTACGTTTGTTTACCTATTATTTTTTCTGCACTACACTCATTACAAATTATCAACCGTATGATAATCACAGGGAAATATAGACGGTAATGATTGCAATCTTAAATGACTGACAGTGCTTATAAGCGTGTCAAACATTGTATAAAAGACATACAAGTCTGCAACCATAAACATTATAGTGCTTTATTTCTATGCACAGTGGTTCAATAAAAATAAATTGCAAAAAAAAAAAGTTTAACTGACAATGACTTCGAAATTTCAAAAATACTGGAAACAGTTTTGCAAAAATTCTTTAATACTCGTATGAAGCAAGTGTTAAACAAACTAGTAAGGTGTAGAAAAGTTAAAGACATGTACAAAATTCAGTGTATCCGGGAATACTTATGTCAGTATATACATACATACATACATAATTGGCCATTACAACCCTGTGTCAGGATTACGGCCTAGCTTCTCGCAGCACTCATGTTGTGTGTGTTAATTTTTTCCCATGAGTACCGGGACCTACAGTTTAAAGTCGACTCCGAACGACAGATTTGAGAAGCTTTTTCATGGCAATTAATTACTCCCAGAGCTTTTGCCAGAAAACTGCTGAGAGGTAGTCGCCGAAAGAAATAATTTTTTCATATTTCTTTTTTTGTTAAGATGTCAGAGCTGGGTGTCTAACCCAGTATGTCAGTATATGCTGTAACAAAATTCAGTATATTAATTCCACTGAATGAAATGAATAGATTTACACTTAAGCAATGTTGAGATATATTGGATATTTATTCAAAAACAAAGATAATTAGTCGGAAATTTCGTACACAATTTGGTCGCACAGAAGAATCAACAGTACAAGTTGATAGCTAAAGTTCGTGAAACTGGTATTATTGTTGATGCGCCAAAACGTGAGCGTGCTCGTACAATGCGTACACCCGAAAACATCGAAGCTGTGGCTGAGAGTGTGTGTGAGAATCCATTAACATCAATTTGTCATTGTACTCACGAATTGAATATTTCACGCAGCAGTTTTTTTTTATTTTGAGAGCAATACTCAGGGGTAAACCCCTACTAAAGGCTGTGCATTGTGTTGGAATTTTTTGAAAAGGACAGTAAATATTTATTTTTCTTATCTTTATTATTAATCGCCATTAGGAACGAGACAAATTTCTGTGAATTGATCATTCAAGGGCCTGGGTTATACCTTCACCCTTGAATGATCAACAGCAATTGCCTCATCGTTGCATGTTGATTTTAAATGAATATCGTGTCTTAGTTTTTAATTAATTAAACTTTTCTTAAGTGGTGTATTTGATTTGAGAATTTGTTTATGTAGTAGAGGTTGGTAGGGTTTAACGTGTGAATAATTTTTTAAAATTTTTGAGACCCTATAACACTAAAAAAGAATCGAGAACAGGATTTGTCTCCTGAAAAAAATTCTGAAGGCAGGACTTTTCATCAGCATACAAGTAATTCCCAAAGACAGATAGCAGAAATTGCAGGGGTTTCTAAATCAACAATAAAAATAAATCCGAGACAACTGCTTACAGAGCCTTCTGGTATAACAGTCTGGCTGCTACTTCCCAATAGATTTCTCCTGATCGTTCATTTTTTAAGGTGGAATAGAGTGGAATGTCGGGGAGCGGTTTCTTTGTAGATGGTCTTCTTGGAGGGGGGGACTTCTTATTTTTTAAATTATAATTTGAAAAATTATTAAAATTTAAATAACTTTTTCATTTTTCACCTTTGCTGGGATTTGAACCTAGGCCGTATGAGTTTTTGTGCAAGCGCTCTAACCACTATACCACGCACGACGAATTTTGGGAAAAGATCTCAGCATGACGCTTTCCAAAGTTTAATTAGTTCAAGAGATGACGACGATTTTGCGACAAAAAAAAATAAATCTTTTCGGATGAAGCTCATTTTCATCTTAGTGGGTACGTTAATAAGCAACATTGCCATATTTGTGGCTCAGGAAACCCACACGTGGTCTTACAGAAGCCAATGCTCCCATTACAACTGACTGTTTGGTGTGGCTTGTGGAGTAGAGGCTCATATTTATTTCAAAATAAGGACCGTGCACCATTACGGTCTATGAAGACACCTATTGCACATTGATAACCAATTTTTTTGTGTCCGCTTTTTATGGTGAACGATGCTTGGCTTCAACAGAATGGGGCACATCTGATCTCAAAATCGATTTATTGCTTCAAACGTTTGATGGCCCTTTAACTAGCCGAAACGGTGATGTCAATTGACCGCCAAAGAAGCTGTGATTTAATACCGTTGGGGCGCCGTCAAAGACAAGTGTTATACCGACAAACCACAGTCAATTTAGCATTTTAAGGCCAATATTCCTGATGCCACTGCCGAGATACGCCGTCATGCAATCGAAAAAGTGCTTGAAAATTGGTTCGGTCGAATGGGTTATCATACAACAAAATATCAAACCATTGTACATTTAAAGATTTCCTTTCCCTTTCCCTTTACCCTTTACTTTATAATCAAAAGAAGCGTTCATTAAGCGTAAGCGTTCTTTTTTTTCCTGGCAATTGTCTAACTTTATTGTAACAGAACTGGAAAACTTCATTATTTTAACCTTTCAGTTGATTTCTTCTCTTACTGTCTTTGTTACCACTGTTTTAGGTTCCAACCTTTTTGGTTGCCTCAAGAAAAACAAAAAAATTGTTGGCACTTCGATGCTTTTGTCGCACTTTGATGGTCACGAACAAACATGAGAAAGCAAAAGAACTTCTACAAGCGTTGTTTGCAAACAAAGAAAACACAAAAAAGAAAAAATCATATGCAAAATTTAATTTCAAGTCAATTTTCAATCACATTAATACATATGAACATAGAAATACATATATATATATACATACGTATGTCTACATTTCTCTCTCTCTACATTTGATTGTTGTATTAAATGTCATGACCATGTAAAGTAGGCTGAAAACGAATCAATTTTAAACAAATGAAATGAATACCAGTGCCATTACAAAATGTCTACAACTGTCCAGCTGGTGTCTGTCATTTACTTCATATCAATTCATCATTAAGACTTGTTGGCATAAAGAAATTGGAACAGATTTTTACTTTAAACGTCAAACTATATGCATGACAGAAATTTGTATTCGTCGGCCAATTTGAGATTTATTTTTACGAGTATTTTGGCGTGGAATTTCACAACTTATGTTAAAGTGAGAACAGTTAAATAACACAAAAAAAAAATAAAATTTGATTGCAATCGTTCGTATTTTTCTCGATCATATCGCACACCGAGTTCAAAAGTGACACAATTCAAAAAAAAAATTTTTTTTTCTTTATTATTTTTACGATTAAACAAGAGCATTCTACATAGTTTAAGCATATAAATAAAAAAAATAAAAAATTTTGAGTTGTGTCACTTTTGAACTAGGTGTGCGATATGTTCACAAAATTAATTTTTGCTGCGCTAAATCATCAAACATTTTTTATTAAATGTGTTGTATGTTTGAAAGGCAAAAGATTAGTGCTTTAAACGTTGAACATACTATAAATGCGATCACAAGATGAAACGACCTAACAAAGAAAACACAACATATCCTTTCAGCTACATGCGCATTTCTCTTCAATACTTATAATGCTGACCCTGGTGCTTAAAATAGCCACTAACTGCAGATGCCTCTACCTTAAATGTTGACAAACTTTCTACCAGCGATCAATTCTTTTAAATTTGGAAATAGAAAATAATTCGAGAGAACAAAATCTGGTGAATAAGACGTGTTATGAAGCACTTGCAAAGGTAAATAAATTAAGAGGAAGAAGACAAGCACGTTGGGAGATTTAAGGGCCATAATAAAAAGTGTTAAAAGAAAAGTATTTTACAACTAATAAAGATTAGTTGAAATGAAGTTGAAATTGTAGCCTATATTACATGAATAAGAAACAAATATACCCCTTTAGATAGGAGTAGCCCCTAGTGGGATAAAATGTAAGACCGACCCTTACTAATATTTTACCCCCCCCCAAATTTTTTTCGAAATATAACTACCCCCTATCTCCACTCCCTAAGGGGGCTCCAGTTCAAAGTTTATAAAATTTGCTCCTACGATTCTAGGGAGGTTAGGTATGTTCGGAAAAAAAAGTTGGAGGCAAAAGATTAGTGAAAGTCGGTCTTACATTTTATCCCTCTAGGGGCTAGTCCAAAGCAGTTGTGGAGCTTTTTGTGGACTTTTACTCCGTCAACCCAACCTTTGACCCCGAAAAAGAGCCATTTGCCCCCATCCCATATCCTTCGTTTTCGACTCATGTATTTTTTGTAGAAACTTACAAAATAAGCGGTTCTAGCTAATCGAAATCGAAAAATCGTATACTATTCCACCCCTATCAGAATGGTTTTAATCTCATTCTTTTGCGATTTGATTTTTATTTCTTGATCTAAAAATACCTTCACTCTGAAATTTTCCACAACTGTAGAGAACGAAACTATCTTTGGCATAATTTTTTTTCAAATTTTTAAAAAGGTCGCTTTCTGAGATTTAGGCTTCCGACTTATAGATAAAGAAAATTGATTTTTGACTTAATGCTCTTTCAAATGCGACTTTTACGAGATGCGTAGCTATAATACTTTTCAAGAACATTACAATTAAGTAAGTATAACTTTGTGCATTTTTGTACTGTTTTCCGAATTTCAAGACCTGATATTTCCGGACCCAGAATTGTCAGTGCCCCCAAACTTTGTACTTAATTTAGTTCTATGATATACTATATTTCTACAAAAAAAATCATAAAATTCGGCGGCGTGGGTTAAATCCATTGGTTGATTGGACTTGGAATAGCCCATATTAATATTCATTTTATGTTTTTTTTTAGTTTTTCAAATTTATAATAAATTCAATATTGTAATCTGATGCAACTTTACGACTTTGTTTTATTAAAAATGTTGTTTTTCATGAATTTCATATCGTAACAGTTGAGAAGCAGAAGCCTTTGGAATTTTAAAACGTTGCAAAAACAAGTCATACTTTTAAGTCGTACAGCAATTTTTTTGTTAAGATTATCTGTCTCACCGATGTCTACTTAATTTGTATATCAATCATTTTATTTCATTTTAATCTATCTCTAGAGTATTAATCATGAATTAAGACAGACAGACAGACAGACGGCTAATCAAGTGATTTTAATACAAAAAAAAATGAATAAAATGCACGTAGACATCGGTTTGTTTATTTTACTACTACACTTACTGTTTAATACCCTACTGCATACGATACATACATATTTATTAAAGCATACTCTCACGTACGCTAGGGTTAAAATTTTCGAATCGTCAGTTAGTATTTGAGGTATTACAGTAATTTAGTCGAAGTAATATAGATGAAGTGTATGTAGTCTCTTAACGTTTTAATTTTTTTATGCATTTTGGTAATCTCTACATAAAGTACAGCCTTATTGTGTTACTGGTTAGTTTGGGCATATAGACAAGTTGGCTTAAACATAATAGGTGTGTTTCTTTACTTTTTGGATAAAGTTCGGTAAATAGAGAGTAAGCAATAATTACTCTCAATAAGAGAAAAATTTACCCAAAAGTACGGGAACGCAAAAAAGCAAATATTTTACCTATTCACATAAATATATGAAAAAACAAAACTTTATTACACACACACACACATATATTGAACATGTACGAGTACTTTCGAAAAAAATAAACGACAATAATTCGAATTATATGTACATGTTAACTAAGACAAAAAAAAAACTTTCAAATTTATAAATATTTTTTAATTCAACTTTTGGATTTTTTTTTAGTTTTCTGAACCTTTCATGTTTCTATTATTTTTTAAACAGCTGATTATTTGTTTACTTGTACAAACTGGCCCGAAGAAAAAGTACTGGCTATTTCGTGCATGAAGAAGAAGAAGAATGTTACTCTCTCAAAACTTCTCTCATTTACCCAAATTTTGTGTACGGGAATGCTTTTTGGTAAAATTGGGATCCCGCGGGCGCAAAATGTAAAGTAAAGAAATATACTTAATGTGTAATGGCGATTTTCTCAAAACACTGAGGCACATGGTACCTGTGGCATTATCCCAGTTAGATTTTTGAAATCATTAAAACGCAAAATTAAAGCTGTTGAACGCATACATGATCATACTGCATACATGCAATTCGGATGAAATGGAATGAGAAGGCAAAAAAAACAAAAAAAAGTTGTAATTCTGATGCATCCAAATAAGATGACAATTAGAAAAAAAATGCAATGATGGTTGGAAAAGGACAGCATAATAGAATGTGTTGTATGTTTGTCTTTACTTCGACTAACTCATTACAATATAATTCAAATATAAGATTTCTAAAGAAAAGTGTGAGTTCAATAGTTGATGCGCAGAACACGAAGAGCTCTGATAAGACTACTGTAGCTGGTATCGAAAACATGTTCAATTCGGCTTTGATTATCAAATAATTATTGCAAAAAAATCTAAAGTTCTTTTTAGACTTTAACTTTGATCTAATTAAAATGTTTCTGACGAAACAAAAGTAAGCCGTCAAATTATACTCCGTTACTGAAATAAATTTTTACATATTTATGACAATTTTACTGGTTTTTGCAATTTTTTTTCAGTAGCGAGTAAATTTCACATTTTTAATCCATTATTTATTGTATGTAATGCAGTATACCCCCATGTATGATTAAATATAACAATCCCTTTCTCACAAAAGATTTCTGCATCATATGAATGACAACAGTAAATTATTTTGAAGGTTAAATTCCAATTTGGTTTGTGGTTTAACTATCATTAGGTTGTATTGATGAAAAATTGCAATTTTTCAAGTACTAAAAGTGATGACAGATGACAATTTCCATTGATAAGCACCCTATACAACCCACATAAACAAAGCAATTAAAATTTTCAAGCGCTGAATTAAAATTAAAAAAATTTGTTTTTGTTTTTTGTTTCGTGTCCCAAAAAAGAAATGATTCCATCCAAGCCAGGGGAATGCTAAAATTGCATCAGACACTTTTTTGTTTTGTTAATAATTATCAAAGAATGCTTTTAACCATAAACTTTTATTAGATGTTGTTTTATTTTTTCTAATGGGCATTCGCTGCAGTCATGGTCAAAAACGAAAAAAAAAAAATTTATGAAAAATTTAAAACAAAACATGTTGCCAAGCCAGAGTTTAATTTTTTTTTAATTTTCATTAAACTATGAAAAAGAACTATTGAGTGAAGGCAAATAAACATTGAGAGTGAGAAAGAGAGAAGAAATGTATGGTATTTGTTTTATTTATAGTTTTCATGTAACTTATTATAGCATACTTTGTAATGTAAATTTAATTACACACTCACACTCAGTTTCGTACGTACATGTGGATGTAAATAATTGTAAAACAAAAAGAAAAACATACATATGCATGTTAATTTAATGAGAGAGAAAAAATATGTAAATAAAAACAACAATAGTATGACTATAAACGCCATGTTTAGTGTAAGAAAAGGAAAAGAATAGTTGAAGTTAAATTAAAAAAAGAGAATATTATTGCAAAGAAATCAAACACGTTAGAGTTATATTTTTCTAGTGTTTTTGTTTTTGTAATGGAATTAATAAATTATTAATGAATTATTGTCATAATTTTTATAAATAATGAATTTTACATACACACCTCATATCTGTGTCATTACTTTGCCGCACGTGAGTACAGCAGTCCGCCCGCCCGTTCGTATTTTTTGCATATCCATCGTACGAAAACCAACTATTTTTTATTCAAGTCTACAAGAGAAATTATATAGAAAAGAGTGAGAAAGAGAAACTATTCAAAGAGAGTTATTGATTGTGTGTATGTGGGTGTGTGTGTGTGTATGTGATAAATCTTGTAAGAGGGGAAATAAAAATTTAGCACATGTTTGTTGTAAGTAAAAAATTAATGGCAACCACTTGCCTATGTGTGCATTACAGTACTCAGCAGAGACGGGATATCTTTTAGGCATGCCCTATGCACGACTAATCATTAATTCTCTTCGACAACAAATTTATAGGTCACAAGCATAAAATAAAATTGATTTCTTGCAACGACAACAGTGGAAAGAACGGATATCGAGAAATATAAACACTGACATACACTTCTATATGGAAGATCAGTGCAGACTTTTTCAGGGACAATTAATTAGCTGTACCCAATTTTATTTTTACAGTCATTGAAAGGGACCTACAGTGTAAAACCGACTCCGAAGATCTATTATTTACGACAAGTTAATAACGGAATACTTATTCCAAGTCACTAGTTAATGTTATACGAGTAAGATGATACCACCAGCGGTGCCAATTTAGCGCGTTTCGCGCTAGATTTAGCGCTATTTAACCATACAAAACGCGTTTTTTTTCGTCTTAGCGCGTTTAATAAAAAACGCGCTAAATTGGCGCCTTTTTAATAAACTTAATAAACCACTTCAATCCAACATTTTCTTATTTTTTCATAAATTTTCCAGTATTATTTTTTACAACTATACTTATAAAAACAAATTTGTTTAGTTTCGCTGAAAATTTTTTCATTTCGCTATATATTGTATAACAATACTTTAGTAAAATTATTTTTGTCTACATAAGTACATATATGTATGTATAGTTTGTATAATGGTAAACAACAATGTTAGTTATCTTTTTGGATTGAGATCCACAATTTTAAGAATTCTCTTAATGTCAATCCTTTTATCAAGCTGTCTTTTATAGTTATAAATTTATTATAAATCTTTTTTATATAAGAAAGAAGGTTTTAGTAGAATGAATTATTTTAAATTAAAAAAAAGAAATAAAATTTCTCTTAACACAGTCAATTCCTTAATACACATTAAATATGGCCTAAGATTTAAAAACTCTTGTTGTGAAAATTATGATATTCCATTAGATGTATATGGGAAAATTAATTCAATTATTAATTATAATAATTCGAAGTATTACACTCTTCGAATTATTCTGGTTTTATGGCCAGAAGATGAGCTAGACGGTTTGAATGAAATTAGTGAAGACCAATCTTAACTTTACTTTTCTCCCTTATTTTTATATTATTAAAAAGTTCTTTATTAATGATTTTAGTCAGTAAGATATTAAAAGTTTAATATCAAATAAAAAAAGACTGAGTTACTATCTTAATATTTGAGTGATTATTTAAAGTAACCAAGTACAATTTCAGGTAATGTTTAAATCAGTTAAATTTTTATTGATATACCAAAAAAATATTTTCAGTTTTTGTTTTTTGTAAGTTTGTAAGAATCTATTTTTGTGCCTGAAATTAAATTCAAAAACAAATATGTTTACCGATATTACTTATTTTGCTTGAATAAATACTGTATTTGTTTTTATATGGGTCGACTTTTATTAAAATGTAATTTAGCGCGTTAGGAAACGGCGCGTTTTTCTTATAAATATTTTCAAACGCTGGGATTTGGCGCGTTTTAGCGCGTTTGGGGTCGGAGACCAGCGCGTTTTGGTTACAAAAAGTAGGCACCACTGGATACCACTATTGAAACACGAATAGTTCTCTCTCTCTCTCTCTCTCTCTCTCTCTCTCTCTCTCTCTCTCTCTCTCTCTGAACTTTTTAATATTTACAAGACCAAAATGAAATACAAGTCTTATGTCTGGGTCGATGCTACAAATTTAATTTTATGCTTTCCTGACAGTAGGGTATTCAACTGTATAATTTTCTTATACCCTCATTGCATTTTCCCATCCATATTGCAATGGGTAGAGTTCTAATGAAATTGGGTAATTAGTTTCCAATAATCGCATATTCTTAGGCAGTGTTTATATTTTTCGCAGATTACATCCTTCCGTATTGATACGTTTAGTAAAGCGCACAACGCATTACAGAGAGAAAGTTGTTTCTGTAAATTGTGATGTAAATAAGTTTAAATCAAATGTTCATAAACACTTTAGTCTTCTCTTTATAACCTATTTTTCATAAAAATATTTATATGTGCGTATTAAAATTAATGGCTGCTTATTTGTTTATTTGAGATCTATAGACACCTAAACGGTGCAGCCGATTTTTTTGGAATTTTCACAGTATTATTGATCAGAACGCCTGGAATGATCTACAGGCTATCAGAAATTCAAAATAGTGGGGACACCCCTTTACAAAATCAATATTTATTTTTCTATTCCTTTAAAATAGTAACAGTAAGAGTTGTTCAAGTAGTCGCAGTGGTCTAGTGATTAGTGCGTTATCTTACTAGGCAAGATGTCCGGGTTCAAACACCAGCCCCGACATCTTAAAAAAAATATTTCTTTCGGCGACTGCCTCTCAGCAGACTTCTGGCAAAAGCTCTGAGAGTAACTCATTGCCATGAACAAGCTTTTCAAGTCTGTCTCATGGATAAAAGTTGACACACACAACACTGACACAGGGTTGTAAAGGCCAATTATGTATTAAGTATGTAAGATTTGTTAAATTTGGTTCAAATAATTTAATAGTCAGCATAATTAATCACTAAAAAGTGGGCGGAATCGAAAAAGTGTTTCTTAAGAACGGAACCAACATGATACTTTCCATAAAAAGTAAATATTGATATTTGCAGATATTGAAAACGACACTAAAGTCTCTAAGCTTAATTGAAATAACTTCGTTGCTGTTATACCTCATGTACCTCATGAACCAAAAAACTTTAGGGTCGTAACTGAATTAAAGCGCACGGCGTATTTTTTTTTTTTTTGTCAAAGTTGTTTCATGCCCATACATTTTGTAAGAGAGCTACCGAAATACGTCGCGTATGTACATTATGGATTTCAAAAATCCAAGTTTGACAGTGCGTACAAAGAAAAAATTAAAATAAAAATCAAAAAAATAATAAATAATAATATTTGTTTGAAATTTTTTTCTAATACAAACAAAAATAAAAACTTGACGAAACAATATTTATGTTTTGCTTTATTATTTCTTTTTTTATTTATTGCGTGTTTCGGTAATACGGACGTATACAAATTATATTTTTTATTTGTCGTACGTTGTACGCTTTTATTCAGGTACGACACTTATATTTAACATTTTATTTAATTAAATTAGGGTTATCGAAGTATGCCGCGGTTTGGCTACTTTGATATAAAACTATGCTTATTACAATTTATATATTATGGACCCATTATGGAAATGTACAAAATAAAAATTTCCATTTTATTTTTTTTTTATTTTTGTCACTGCAAATTAATTAGGAATTACTTATAGCCAACCCTGCGTACACAATGTAAAATGCCATTTGATGAGGTATAAATAGAGAACGATGGAGAGATAGAGAGAGAATTTAAAGTCTTTTCCCATTCTCGGAGAGCAGTTAAATGAATTTATTTGAAATCCTTCATTGTTTTTCTTCTGCCACAATGGTTTTCCACTTAAATAAAAACAGTTGCTCGCGTTCTACAGAAACGAGCACATCATTAAATACTAATTGAAATTTTCTTTCTTCAACGGAGTGCAATATTTTCGTTTTTGAAATTTTTTTTTTTTTGTAGTACCGCTGCGTCTTCTACTTTCAAATGGTTTAATAAAATAAATGGAAACATTTCCTTTTTAACAATTGCAAGAAATGAATGCAACGACAAATTCTTATAAAAAAAATATACCAGCCATGTGGGCATCCAGTTTGTTAAGCAAGACAGCATACGGTTATGAAATATGAGAAAAATTATGAAATATTTAAGTTCTGATAAAATAAAATAAAAATCATATGGATATTTTATTTTTAAATAAAAATTTAGTGCCAGTTTAGAAAATGCAAGTAAAACAAAAAAGAAAAAAAAATAGAAAATTATTCCTATAAAGAAAATAAAAATTCGAAAATATTAACAATTTTATTGATTTTCTTACTCTGATTCGGTTAAAATAAGAAACAAAAAACAACTACATATGCAATGAAGGTGGCACATATGTATGCAAATGCTATGAAAAAAAGTGTGGCAGCGTGTAAATGAAAAACTTAAAAAGAAGTTTTACAGGAAACGATAGATAAACAAAGCACACAATAAAGTAAGAATAACAAATGTGTAAATATTTCTAAAAAAAAAAACACAAATTTTTTCTTTAAATAATTGATAATTTATAAAATTGTGCACACCCAGCATACTCATACAGATTGACAACCTATTACGTTACGTCACTTGATTTTTATTTATTTTTTGCTTTTAACTTGAATTTCCCTTCTCTAAAGCCTAACGTATAGATTTATTGCAGATTTTTTGCTATTTGTTTTGTTTTACTAGTTTTGTAATTTTACAAAAAAAAAAAAAAAAAATAAATTATGAAAACAGGAAAATGCATAGGCAAAGAAAAACATACAACTGGAATGAAACACAATAAATATAATAATAAAAGAGAATATTAAAAACAATAACAAAAGAAAGAAGAGGAAAAAATCCATACGGAAACTGTAAACAATTGCTGTCAAAGAAAATACTTTTAAGAAGCAACAACAAAAATCGAAAAGTATGTTAAAAATCCATACTAGTAAAGTGAGAGAGAAAGAGAGAGAGAGAGAGAGAGAGAGAGGAAACTGAGAATGGGAGCAAATCTGACAGAAAATCATTTTAAAGAATAAATACAAAAATAACACGTACAAAATTGTAGCAATAACAGCCGGTTAAGTTAACTACTTGACACTCTACCGAGGGAGGAATATCTTAAATTCCATTTTCAAAAAGTTATTCCAAATCAAGTGGTTAAAATGAAAGGCACATTGCTTACACTAATTATAGCCTCTTCTGAAGGGATTACCTGCTCAGGAATCACGTCTAGTGCTGACCATCTTTATACTGCCTTGCCACTTACTTGTTTTATGGCATAAACATAATTTTGATGCAAAATAAATTTTTTGATTATAAATGCAATTCTAGATCATATCGCTCACCTACTTCAAAAGTGACACAACTCAATACGAATAAACAAGTGCATTCTGCAAAGTTTAAGCATATAAATAAAAAAAAAATTTTTGAGTTGTGTCACTTTTGAACTAGGTGTGCGATATGGTCATGTATTCATGGTGATTGACAAATTCGAAAAAAACATTTTTTTTTTCAATAAAAATTTTGTTTTATTATTAATATTGTAATATTACTGAAGGATGAAAGGAAAGAAATTTTTCATTTTCCTTTTAACTTATTTCAATGAACAAAAATATTCGTTTAAACATGCAGTGTTAACAGTTCAAAGCATTTTGTTTAAGACAATCAGTTTCGGTTTAAGTAGAAATGTAGTATTACAAATTTCATGCAAAATAAATCGTATTTTTATTACAGTGTGTGAATGAAAATAAGACAAAAGTTTGTGTTTAAAAATCCGTAGTTTGCTAAAGAACCGTTTCGTTCAATGATCATCGTAATATAGGGTGTTTTTTATTGAGGTATAGAACTTAAAGTTGGCATCATGATTTTAACTGGCGGCCATTTTGTCATCTGTCAAGTGATTAATATTTAGTTTGGTTTGCCATTTCATCATGAACAGGTTGACAAAAGCACAACGCTTGCAAATCGTGCAAATGTATTTCGAAAATAATGGTTCAGTTCGCGAAGTTTACCGCAAGCTCCGTCCATTTTATGGTCGACATAATCGTCCATCAGAGCAATTAATTCGGTTAACCATGGATCGTTTTCGCACTACGTTTACTCTATGTGATAATACGCATCCGCAGAGACGTCGAACAGTGCGCACCGAAGAAACAATTGCCGCTGTAGAGCAAAGTGTTGAAGAGAACCCGAATGAATCGATTCGCCACCGTGCACAGCAATTGGAGCTTTGTCCATCAACTTTATGGAAGATTTTGCGCAAAGATCTTGGCTTGCGACCTTACAAGATCCAGCTTGTGCAAGAATTAAAGCCGCGAGACCATGCAATGCGTCGTGATTTTGGTGTATGGGCCGAAAACGAGATTGATCTCGATGCTGATTTTCATCGCAAAATTTTGTTCAGTGGTGAGGCTCATTTTTGGTTGAATGGCTACGTCAACAAGCAAAATTGCCGCATTTGGAGTGAAGAGAATCCACATGAGACCCTTGAGACGCCATTACATCCACAAAAACTGACTGTTTGGTGTGCTCTATGGGCTGGTGGAGTCATTGGGCCATACTTCTTCCGAAATAATGCTGGAGAGTCAGTTACCGTTAATGGAGACCGGTATAGAGCCATGATAACCGACTATTTTGTTCCCGAATTGGATGGCATGAATGTGGATGAGTTGTGGTTCCAACAAGACGGCGCTACATGCCACACAGCGCACGTCACAATCGATTTATTGAAGGAAACATTCGATGAGCGCATAATTTCGCGGAATGGACCTGTCAATTGGCCACCAAGATCATGTGATTTGAAACCATTGGATTATTTTCTTTGGGGATATGTGAAGTCGCTCGTCTACGCCAACAAACAAGAAACGTTAGGGGACTTGGAAGCCAACATTCGTGGCGTTATTGCCAACATACGGCCCCATATGCTTGAAAAAGTGGTTGAAAATTGGACCTGTAGAATTGGCTTTATTCGAGCTAGCCGCGGCGGCCTCATGCCCGAAATCATATTTAAACATAAATGGCATAAAATTATCCTTCCAATAAAGCCAAATTGATGGATATTAAAACGATTTTCTTGTGTTTTATTTCAATTCGAAGTTCTATACCTCAATAAAAAACACCCTATAGTATGTAGAGCATATGTTAACAGTTTGGAGCCTAAATAGGTCGACATGTAAACCAGCACTTTACTTTGATGAAAAAGTAATTTTATTTCAGCAAAATGAGATCGCCATGACATCGGTTTCTGACTCAGACTCTTCCTAGTTGCTGTTAGAGTAAATTTCTCTGAGGGAATACATAATTACGTTCATTGTTCTTTTATATCCAGTTTGTTGTTGTACCTGAGTGTCGTAGAACAGAGCTCTTAAATGGTCAAACTATTTTGCTTACAAAAAAATCAAAATTAGCTTTCTGATTTTTTATATTCTACCATATAAAAATACATATTGTCGTAAAATTTTATACTTCTGCAATCAAAAATGAAGCAAAAAAATAATTGCTTATTCAAGCATTGTTATCATCTCCCTTAAGATGTTTCCAATCCAAATTAGGGCTGTTATTAATTCCCATGACCATATAAATCCATATGCATACACTACCTAAGCTTCTCATCTGATTATAACAGTGACAACTCAGACGGCAATAATTTTGAAAGTAGAAAATGTCCTATTTTTAACTGGGCTCAGGCAAAAACAACAAAAATTAAATTAGATTTGTAATTAAACTGTGTGGTCGCCGTGGTCTAGTGGTTAGTGTGTTGGCTTATTAAGACGCTGGGTTCAAATCTCAGCTCTGACATCTTGAAAAAAGAAATATGAAAAAATTATTTCTTTCGGCGACTACCTCTCAGCAGTCTTCTGGCAAAAGCTCTGGGAGTAATTAATTGCCATGAAAAAAAGCTTCTCAAATCTGTCGTTCGGAGTGGACTTTAAACTGTAGGTCCCGGTACTCATGGATAAAAATTAACACACACAACATAAGTGCTGCGAGAAGCTAGCCCGTAACCCTGACACAGGCTTATAATGGCCAATTAGGTATGTATGAGTCTATCTGAGTGCGCTTCTGATATAAAATTCAGATGTGAAACTTAAGTAGTGTAAATATAGCTTAAGAAACTTACACCGTAAACAGACGACAACGTTAATTTGCATTAAGAACTTGCTATGGTAAATTAAAATTTTACTCTAGACAGACTACAACGTTAGTTTTTTTGTGAACTAAATTTATAATTCACAAGTTAATTTGAATTAAAATTATTAATGCGCATTAACGCTGTCGTCTGTCTACGCTATTACTTCGAAGTATAGCAACTTACTATTGTATAACAACAAAATTACAACAAAATGTATTTTATTTTTTTAATTATGTGATCAAAAAGTTGACCTAGCAACAGTTTACTTAGTATTTCCGAGAAAATACTGGAATAAGACAATTTAAATTAAAAAAAATTTTTTAAAAAACAATTGTTTAAAAGTGTTGCAAATCGTTGGTCTCAGGTAGAAAGGCCCTAACTCAAATAATTTAAAATTTACAGGAGGCGGTAAAAATACAACAGATACTGTAATTATCAATATATAACTTTTTATTAAATGCTGTACAATTGCTTGTAATAACGTTATTTTTAATAATATTGTAAACATTCTTTGTGAGGAGCGGAATATTTCTAAAATGCAGTGGATTTACTGAAAAAAAGTAAGTTTTGAAAAAATGCGAGTTAGGGCCTTTCTACCTGAGACCAACGAAATACAGGCACAGGTTGAATGGTATTTCCCTAACAATAGTAGCGCAGAAATTCAAATTAACCAAAATATTTCATGTTCTCTTTACGAAAAGAATTCTTCATCCAATACTTTTATGCCTTTAATTTTTTGAATAAAAATAATCTAACAATTCAAAATACATTTAAAAAAAAAAACAAAAAAAAGAATATCACATTTTAATACAAAAAGGGGCATATTGACTTTTAACACTGAATTAAATAGGTTGTTGGAAACCCTTAGGTTTTCATTTATTACTCTCTGTTATTACTTTGCTCTCTATCTCACTTTTTCTTTTTCTGGTTCCCGTTTGGCATGTCATTTAATTTTTACTAAACGCACAACAAAACAAGCATAACTAGTAATAATACACCCAGTTGGCACAATCATTGTATACTAAAATATTGTTAAAAATTGTCTTTGAAAAATTGTTGTATATGGCACGAACGTTTCTCGGTGATTAAAATTTCTTAGTCAACAACATTGCAGAAATCTGCATATACAATTTTGTGTAAATAATTTCTCATTTAAGTTAATTTTACA